>JAJIBD010021718.1:0-185186 GCA_021461705.1 Cryptotis parvus
GTGGCAGCCCCTGACCACTGGGTTCCAGGAAAAAGGCTCCAGCTTTGAGGAGGGGATCGACCCCCACCATCTCTTTGAGAACTCCACTGCAAGACCTCCACCCTGACCCCCTGACACGGAACCACCCACAGACACCCCAAAATTCAAAACCCGCTGATGCTAGCACGTCCGTCTGAAATTAGATTCTATCTACCTGACATAACACTGAGCATTATCCCCTACACTCTTTTGCTATACGTCCCTAGCTGTAAAGTAATTCAGGCACAGCTAACTTTACTGACTAGTCACCACAGAGCACTCATTTTCAACCTACGATAGTCATTATGGTAACAGCTAGCGCCAAAACTCCCTCAAGTTCTACGATTGAAGTTATTAATACCAATGGAGTCCAGCAATAACAATGAGCTATATAACCTCTCTGAAAAGGAATTTCGTAAGCAACTGTTGAAGATGTACAAGGAAATAATAGAAACAATGGAATACAAACCAGTAAAAATTACAGGAGGAAATGAGAGCAGAATTGAGTAAATTTTTCAGACCAAAGTACAAGCAGAAATGACAAGATATTAAAAATGAGGTAAGTGAACTGAAAAACACAGGAGAAGGCCTCCAAAGCAGAGTACCAGCTACGGAAGAAAGAATTAGTGATCTCGAAGACGAGGTTCAGAGATTCTAAAGACAACACCCAGAAGATGGAAAAAAGACTCACAATCAACCAACAGACTACTAGAAAATCGGGGATGAAGCCAAAAGGAACAACATACGATCATTGGGGTGCCAGAAGGGCAAGAAGAAAACCATGATGAAGAAGAAACTGTCAAAGACATCATCGCTGACAAGTTTCCCGAACTGAAGAAAGCATGCTCCCAGATACAGGAGGTACGAAGGATACCAGCTAAAAGAAACCCCAATAAGAATACTCTAAGACACATCCTTATTAAAATGACAAAAACGATAGACAGAGATAGAATACTGAAAGCAGCAAGATCAAAGAAGGAAATCACAGACAAAGGAGCATCCTGAGATTTACAGCAGACTTCTCAGATGAAACACTCCAAGCCCGAAAACAATGGTGGCATATTGGCTGAAAAGACTCAATGAACTTCAGGCCTCACCAAGAATTCTTTACCCAGCTACACTTACTTTCAGATGCAAAGGAAAGATACACAACTTCATGGATAAACAACAACTTAGGAAATTCATAGACTCAAAACCAACTCTAAAAGTAGGATTGAAGGGTCTATTGTAAATAAGACAACCCAAAACCACAACAAGGTTAAACAGAAAGATGGCACAAAATCCAATGACAATAATCTCTCTCAACGTCAATGGTCTAAATGCACCAATTAAGAGACACAGGGTGGCAAAATGGATTAAAAAATTTGAATCCAACATTCTGCCGCCTACAAAGAAACACATCTGAATAACCAGAGCAAACACAGACTCAAAGTCAAAGGCTGGGAAGACCATTCTCCACGCAAACAACCCTCCAAAAAGGCGGGTGTGGCCACATACTCGTATCTGACAATATAGATTTCAGGCTGAAAAAAGGTCAAAAGGGACAATGAAGGCCATTTCTTAATAATTAAGGGGTATGTATACCAGGGAAGAAATCACACTGCTAAACATATATGCCCAAGCGAGGGGTCAGAAAAATACTTAAAACGACTATTAATAGACCTCAAAGAAGACATTAACAGTAGCACAATAATAGTCGGAGACTTCAACACTGCCTTATCGACTATGGATAGATCGACGGAGGCTGAAACTCACCAGGGACATACTGGACCTGAAGGAAGAAACAGAAGAAAGAGAGCTGGTTGATATATACAGGGCTTTCATCCCAAAAAAGCTGAATACACTTTTTTTTCCAGTGCACATGGAACATACTCCAAGATAGACCATATACCTGAGCCACAAAGCATACCTCAACAAAATAAAAAGATTGAAATTGTGTCGACTATCTTTTCAGATCACGATGCAATGAAAATAGTAGTGAACCATACACAGAAGCAGGGAGCTAAACCAAACTCCTGGAAACTAAACAGCTCACTGCTGAACAACAAATGGGTCATAGAAGAAATCAAACAGGAAATCAAAAGATTCTTAGAAACAAATGACAATGAAGATACCAACTATCAGAACTTGTGGGACACAGCAAAAGCTGTGTTAAGAGGAAAGTTCATAGCTCTGCAAGCATTCATCAGGAAAAGAAGAAAGGGCCCATATAAATAACCTGACCTCACAGCTGAAAATATTAGAAAAAGACCAACAAGGGGCCCAACCCAGGCAGAAGGAAGGAAATAGTGAAACTTAGGGAGGGAAATCAACGACCTGGAAACCAAAAAACAATCCGAAAGATTAATGAAACCAAGAGCTGGTTTTTTGAAAAAAATTAAACAAGATCGACAAGCCACTGGCAAGACTTGTAAGGACAGGGAAAGAGAACCCAAATAAACAGAATCAGAAATGAAAATGGTGACATCACAACAGAAAAAACAGAAATACAAAGAGATCATCAGAGGTTATTTTGAGAACCTGTATGCCACAAAACATGAGAACCTAGAAGAAATGGATAAATTCCTGAAGTCCAATAACCTCCCACAATTGAAACAAGAAGACCTCCAATACCTAAATAAGCCTATCACCATCGGGAAATTGAAACAGTAATTAAAAGTCTTCCCAAACACAAAAGCCCAGGTCCAGATGGTTTCACTGGCGAATTCTACCAAACCTTTAAGGAGGACCTACTGCCAGTCCTGTTCAAGCTCTTCCAGGAAATAGAAGAAAGAGAAACACTCCCAAACAGCTTCTCACGAGGAGCATATCACCCTGATACCCAAAGCAGGGAGAGACAATACAAAGAAGGAAAATTACAGACCAATCTCCTTGATGAACACAGATGCTAAGATCTTCAACAAAATACTAGCAAACAGAATCCAAAGACTCATCAAAAGATCATACATCATGACCAAGTAGGATTCATCCCGGGAATGCAAGGATGGTTCAACATTCGCAAATCAATCAACATAATACATCACATCAATAAGAGAAAAAATAAAAACCATATGGTCCTATAGATAGATGCAGAAAAAGCATTTGACAAGATCCAGCACCCATTCATGATTAAAACCCTCCAGAAAATGGGAATTGAAGGAAGCTTCCTCAAGATAGTCAAAGCCATCTACCAAAAGCCCACAGCGAGTATCATTCTCAATGGGGGGAAAAATTGAAAGCCTTCCCTTAAGATCAGGAACACGACAAGGTTGCCCTCTCTCACCTTTTTTATGCAATATAGTACTGGAGGTACTTTGCCATAGCAATCAGAGAAGAAAAGAACATTAAGGGCACCCAGATAGGCAAGGGAAGAAATCAAGCTATCATTATTTGCAGATGACATGATATTATACCTAGAGAACCCTAAACTCTCGACCCAAAAACTCTTAGAAACAATAGATAGGTATAGTAGATTGGCAGGGTACAAAATCAATACCCAAAAAGTCGGTGGCCTTCCTATACACAAATAACGAAAGAGAAGAAAGGGATATTAAGAAATCGATTCCATTCACAATTGTACCACAGAAAATCAAATACCTAGGAATCAGCTTAACCAAGTGTGTAAAGGACCTATACAAAGAGAACTACAAGACACTGCTTCAAGAAATAAAAGAGGACACGAGGAAATGGAAACACATTCCCTGCTCCTGGATGGGGAGAATTAACATTGTCAAGATGGTATACTCCCTAGAGCTTTGTACAGATTCAATGCAGATTCAATGCGGTTCCTATAAGGATCCCCATGACATTCTTTAAAGAAATTGACCAAACACTTCTGAAATTCGTATGGAATAACAAACCCCACTGATAGCTAAAGCAATTCTTGGGAAGAAGAAGATGGGAGGCATCACCTTTTCCCAACCTCAAACTGTACTACAAAGCAGCAGTAATTAAAACAGCTTGGTACTGGAATAAAAACAGACTGGTGGACCTATGGAATAGAGTTGAGTATCCTGACACCCACCCTCAAAGACATGATCAGTTAATCTTTGATAAAGGTGCAAAGAGTCCAAACTGGAGTAAGGTAAGCCTCTTCAACAAGTGGTGCTGGGGAAAACTGGACAGCTACATGTAAAAAAATGAATTTGGACATGTGTCTAAAACCTTGCACAGAAATCAGATCAAAATGGATTAAAGATCTCGATGTCAGACCTGAATCCATAAAAGTACGTTGAAGAAAATATAGGAAAAACCCTCCACGACATCGATGCTAAAGACATCTTCAAAGGTGAAACACCATTAACAAAGCAACTAGAAGAAAATATAAATATATGGGACTACATGAAACTGAAGAGCTTCTGCACCTCGAAAAGAAACAGTGACCAAGATAGAAAGACAGTCGACAGAATGGGAAAGAATATTCACCCAATACCCATCTGAAAGGGGTTAATATCCAGGATATATCAGGCACTGGTACAAATACTTAAGAAAAAACAGCCAACCCCATTAGAAAATGGGGAGAGCAGATGAACAGAAACTTTGACAAGGAAGAAATCCGAATGGCCAAAAAGGCATATGAGAAAATGCTCATCATCACTAATCATCAGAGAGATGCAAATCAAAACAACAATGAGATATCACCTCACACCACAGAGAATGGCCCATATCCAAAAGGGTAAAAGCAACAAGTGCTGGCGTGGATGTGGGGAAAAGGGGACTCTCATACACTGTTGGTGGGAATGTCGACTTGCTACAACCTTTCTGGAAAACAATATGGACATTCCTCCAAAGACTAGAAATTGAGCTCCCCCTTTGACCCAGCCATACCGCTCTTGGGAATATACCCTGGAAAGCCAAAAAATACACAGTGGAAACACAATCCGCACTTTTATTTTCATAGCAGCACTATTCACAATAGCCAGAACCTGGAAACAACCAGTATGCCCGAGAACTGATGACTAGATAAAGAAACTGTGGTATATCTACACAATGGAATACTATGCAGCTGTCAGAAAAAATGAAGTTATGAAATTTTGCTATAAATGGATGGATATGGAAAGAATCATGTTGAGTGAAATTAGTCAGAAGGAAAGAGAGAGACATAGAATGAGTGCATTTATTTGCATGACATAAATATACTAGGTGATCTTACCTAAAGTGGAAATTACCACAAGCGTGTGGGAGTCAGAGGTTGGTTTAGATAGAGAAGGGAACATGTGTGAATAAATGTCTAAAGTTCTGATGCTAACATAGAACTGAGCATTAAATACAGACAAAAAAAATGCAAGTGATGGCTTCTAAGTGTGCGTAGTGCAACCCACAATGTGTGGGAGAAGGAGGGAGAGAGAGAGGGAGAGGAGAGGGAGATAAAGAACCTGCCATTTAGGCAGGATGTGGGAGGGGGAGGGAATTGGGGACATGGGTGGTGGCTGGGGGGCACTGGTGGAGGGCGGGGTGCTGGAACACTGTGTGACCGAAACCCCCAAGCGTGAACAGCATTGTAATTGTATATCTCACGGTGGTATAATAAAATGTTAAAAAAAGAACACACAATGTCTGAATGGACAGGAAAAAAATCCAACTTTCTGTTGCTTATTAGAGACATGCTTGAACAACCATAACACCCATTTAACTTGAAAAACAATCTTGTCAAATATATATAATATATATAACTAAGTAGTATATATATAATATATAATTAAGTGATATATATATATTCCACAAGAAACAATCTTGTGGAATATATGTATGTAATATATATATATATATATAATTATAGCAATGCATATATATTATTTAATTCTCATTCAAGCTTAAGAAAAAAGATAGGGATGTATACATCATTATGGTTAAGAACTCAATAAATTGATAGGATTTAACTGATCAACATATATTCATCAATTGAAGAAGCAGATATATTTATGAATCATTTAACAATACAGTTAAAGAGATAACTATAGCAGCACATAATTAGTGGTAGCTTCAACATGATACTCTCGTCATTGGACAAATCAAAAGGAAAACATTAGTTTTTTAAAATATGTTAGAAAAGAGCAATTAAAAGAATTGGAGCCAATAGATATGTTTACCCTCCATAATCTAAATATACTCCTTTGCCAGGGCACATGGACCTATACTCCAAAATAGATCAACTATTAGGAAACAGTTCAGGTGCCCATAGGGTCATAAAAATAGGGAAAACTATAAAAACAGTTTACAAACTTTTTTATTGGACAGTATCTTGAAAGGAGAATTTAATTACAAAAAATACCTGGGAAAGGACCCATCATTTGTAATCTGAATAGCATACCTGTTCAATTTTGTTTGTTTTGCGTTAGAGGAAATATCAGTGGTTTTCACTGATTATTATTTATTATTTATTTCACTGATTATTATGTTATTGCTCTGCATTTAAGGATTTCTCCTGACAGAGTTCAGAGGTAATCTAGGTTGCTGCTGTCATCTGATTGCAAGGCCAGTTCCCTATAACCCATAGTATCACCCAGGTCTGAAGAGCATGCTATTAAGTAATAGTGAGATCAAAGAAGAAAAAAAAAAGAAAAGATTATTCCTCAAAAGCAATGTGAATGCTGATAAAATCAAAATCTAAGGGACACAGAAAAAAAAACTGCATTCCAGGGAATTCATAGTAGTACAGGCTTAAATCAGGAAGCAAACAAGAAAATAAATCAATGATTTACTCAATCTGAAAAACTGAAAAAAATAGCAAATAAATTCTACAATGATCAGAAGGAAGAAAAATAGAAATTACATCAGAAAACAACTATAGAGATCAAGGAAGAAATACAAAGAACTGAAGAAATACAAATACAAGGAAGAAATACATATACAAATAGTAGAGAAGGTACGGCATTTGCCTTGCACACAATTGATCAGGTACAATGTCCAATACTACACATGTTCCTCCAAGAATTGCCAAGAATTCCTGAGCACAGATCCAGAAATAAGCCCTAAGTACTACTGCGTGAATACAAAATAAAAATAATAATAACAATAATAATAATAATAATAAAATTAAATAATATAAGAAATCATTACAGATGATCTTTTTTTTTGGAAAAAATAATCAATATTGACAAATGCTCAGCTAGGCCCTCACACACTCATAAAGGAGAATGTGTAAGTAAATTGGTTCAGAGATTAAAAAAGAAAAATTACAAAGGACACTTCAGAGTTACAAAATACCATAAAAGGTTACTATGATAAACTCTATATCACCTAACTGGAGAATTACGAAGAAATGAATTAATTCTTACAATCATAAAATTTCCCATGATTGAATCAGGAGGAAGTATAAAACCTAAACAATCAATCACAAAAAAGGAAACTTAGACAGAAATTTAAAAGTTTCTGCAAATTAATCAGCTCTTTCTGATAAAAGGAAAGTTGTTCTGCAAATTAATCAGCTCTTTCTGATAAAAGGAAAGATTTTCTGCAAAGGGGTTAAGAGATGGTACAGTGGTTAAAGTGCTTGCTTTGCACACAGTACAGATTGGTTTAATCTCTGACATCACATACAGTTTCCCTAGCACCTTCAGAAGGTTCCCAAGGCACAAGCCAGAGTGTAAGACCTGAGCACTTAAGGGGTATCATAAAGGTCAAAACAAAAATCTTCACAAAAAGCAAGAATCCAAGTCCAAACAGTTTTACCTAGGAGTCAAGTCTTTCAAATGAGATTTACTACCCCTACTCCTCAAGCTCTTTCAATTTGTTGAACAGGAATGCTTCTTTTTTTTTTTTTTTCTTTAATCTCGGGGGTCATGGGAGTGTGGAAGGAACACCTGGGAGTGTTGAGGACTAACTTCTGGTTTAGCACTCAGGAATCACTCCTGGTAGAGTTCTGGGTAGCACATGGGTTACCTGGAACCACATGTATTGCTAGGGAAAAATATCTTAGTCCACTAATATAAGGTAAAGGCCCTACTCACTATAAATAGCAATAGTTCTGGATTTTATCATTTCTTTGAAATCTTAATACCAAAAGCAAGCAAAGATGCATGCTTTAAAAGATACTCGATGACTGGATAAAAAATTATAGTTGACAAGCAAATCTTTGGGTTTATTCAAGGGTCCCAAAATTTTCAAAAATGAAGATATTGAGTAATAAAGATTCGAGTTGCAGATATAAAGATTTTTTGAAAAGTATAAGGGAATGGGAAAAAATTTCATAGAAATAAGAAATTCCTATAGTAATACATTTGGCTTGTTTTAGTTTTTTATTTATTTGGTTTTAATTAGAAAACTGGTTCTCTGTGTTATTAAGTGACAAGAATGTTTACAGTAAATTCATGGATAACACAGTGCATATTATCCATGAATACAAGGTTCAGGGTATCAATTTGCCTTAAGTATTACCCATTGTCTCCTAAGCCTATTTGGAGGGATTATTAGATTTCCTTTTATCAGAAAGAGCTGATTAATTTGCAGAAATATTAAAAATATTGTGTGTTGGACTCTGAGCTGCTAGCCTTAGGGTCCAGCACTTTCCCACCACAAGACTCTAAGGGCAGGACCCAGAAATGAGCCCTGCTCATATGATTACACCTAAAACATCCTTGCTTATCCAGCTAAGGTGAGACAGAATGTGCCTGGTCTTCTAACCTTGGATCACAGGAATATGTAAATCAATGATCATTACCTAGCAAATGTTACCTTGCAAATGCTAAATCTGTGATTGTCATTTGTTGTCAAGATTGTTATCTGTTACAAGGGCCCAGGAGCTTTAAATGCCCTGTGGTGTGTACTTGTACACCTTCCACTAAACTATTGTATAAAAGCTTAAACTGTCCAGTAAATTCAGTGCTGCTATCCAGAACTCCCAATGCATTGGTGTCTGTCTGTCTGTCTGTCTGTCTGTCTGTCTATCTGTCAGTCTGTCTGTCTGTCGGTCGTTCGGTCTGTCTGTCTCTCTTCCTTCCTTCCTTCCTTCCCTTCCTTCTTTCCTTCTTTCTTTCTTTCTTTCTTTCTTTCTTTCTTTCCTTCCTTCCCTTCCTTTCTTTCTTTCTTTCTTTCTTCTTTCTTTCTTTCTTTCTTTCTTTCTTTCTTTCTTTCTTTCTTTCTTTCTTTCTTTCTTTTCTTTCTTTCTTTCTTTCTTTCTTTCTTTCTTTCTTTCTTTCTTTCTTTCTTTTCTTTCTTTCTTTTTCTTTCTTTCTTTCTTTCTTTCTTTCCTTCCTTCCTTCCTTCCTTCCTTCCTTCCTTCCTTCCTTCCTTCCTTCCTTCCTTCCTTCCTTCCTGTCTTTCTTTCTTTCTTTCTTTCTTTCTTTCTTTCTTTCTTTCTTTCTTTCTTTCTTTCTTTCTTTCTTTCTTTCTTTCTTTCTTTCTTTCTTTCTTTCTTTCTTTCTTTCTTTCTTTCTTTCTTTCTTCCTTCCTTCCTTCCTTCCTTCCTTCCTTCCTTCCTTCCTTCCTTCCTTCCTTCCTTCCTTCCTTCCTTCCTTCCTTCCTTCCTTCCTTTCTTTCTTTCTCTCTTTCTTTGTTTATTTATTTATTTCTTTCTTTCCTTTCTCAGCAGCAGTGCAAGGCAGAGTTTCTCCCAATACATCCCTCTCCTTGTTATGCAGGGATGAAGTTCAGCAAGATCTAGGTCTTCCTCATTTGTAGCGAGGGGCTGCTCTCCAGGGTCCCCCAACAGTTGTGTAGAGGCAGGCACAAGTGAGACTGCTCACCGAAGCTAGCAAGAGAAAACTGAGGCTTCCTCTTTCACATACACACAATAGAGCAGTCAGTGTTCAGCTATAAGCAAAAGTGAAATCCAGCAACTTTCTGTGACTTGAATGACTCTGGAGAGGATCATGCTATCATGCTGAGTGTGGAAGACTTAAAATTGACCTCTCTCATTTATGTGATACAGAGAAACATAGTAGGAGTACATCAAGTACCCAAAGACTAAAAAGTTGCCCTCAAAAGAAGTTTACCACAGGGTGGGTAGGTGGCATCAGGATGAGGAGGGGAAAGTAGGACAATGGTGCAGGAAACTGGACACTCTTGAAGAAACTCTGGTGACAGTTTGTGTTATACTGAAACCCTAAGATTAAAACTACTGTTGGGGGCCGGAGCAATAGTCCAGCAGGTAGGGCTTTTGCCTTGCATCGCGGCCGGCCCATGCCGGCCCATGCTGGCCCGGGTTCCATCCCTGGTATCCCATATGGTCCCCCAGAACCACCAGGAGTAATTCCTGATTGCAGAGCCCAGAGAAACCTCTGAGCATTGCTGGGTGTGACCCAAAAAAGCAAAATAAAAATAAATAAGAAAAATAAAGCTACTGTTAACTACGGTGCCTGAAATAAAATTTTAAAAAAAGGAAAAAACAGAAAAACCCACACTAAGCACGAGGTTCTCTCTGTTAACTATGAGCTAGCTTGTCTTTATAAGTGGTTGATAAAAGCAGACTTTATTTTACAGCAGATCATCAGAACGCAAAAGGAATCGAAGCTTTCTTGCCTTCTTGTTTCCTTAAACACTCTGCCCTTCTTGGGTCAGGAAAAAGTTTATCTCCTCCAGGGCATAGTATTTTATAAATTTGTTGAATAATCAAAATGATTGGTCTTTCAGGCTGACAAATTTGAAAGCCAATAAACCATCCCTGGGCCACATTAATAATAAGTTAGCAGACAACTTCACACCCTTAAATAGGCAGGGTCCATCTATTCGCTTGAGGAAACTAATAGAAGATGAGCTTCACTCAAAGAACCCTAAGATTTGAGGGGTGGACTTTCTCGGTGGGGGAATGTTTCAGGTAGTTAAATAAGGGCTCTCTAATAATGAGTTTTGAGAAATAATAAAACTGAAAAAATTCCCATTTCTATTATAGCCAAAAGGTATGAAAAATATTCTGTTGTGATGCAAATCCTGAGCTCTTTGATGATAGAAAGCTAAATTACCTCACAATGGCTTAAAACCAGAAAAGGATGGAACTTTCAGTTAAGCAGAAACTAGAAGAGAATCTAAATTTCATGATAAGAATATGGAGGGACTACCAGAAGTCCAAGGCTTTTCCTGTGAAAATCCCAGAGTAAGTTTTATAAATGCAGAGAATCCCAGTCACATGCAATTTGAAGGATATAGATAGATAGATAGATAGATAGATAGATAGATAGATAGATAGATAGATAGATAGATAGATAGATAGATAGATAGATAGATAGATAGATAGATAGATAGATAGATAGATAGATAGATAGATAGATAGATAGATAGATAGATAGATAGATAGATAGATAGATAGATAGATAGATATAGACATAGATATAGATATAGATATAATCTTTTCTACAAGACTTTCGCTGCTTTTTTTTTTGCTCTGAAGTAGTCCATGTTCTACTTGACCATGCATTTCTATTTCTTTTTGAATTTTTTAATAAAACTATTTTGTTTCACATAAAAATGTATAATAAATGTTGGAGATCAGAGGTGACTACAAGAGTATACCTCCCACACGGCAGAGACTGGCAAACTACCCGTGTCATGTTTGATATGCCAAATACCAGTAACAATTATATACCTCATTCCAATGGCCTGTATATTTACAAATGGTATCCTATATAGCCACAAGAAAAGAGGGAATTATAAAGTTCACTGCACTACAATTTGTAGGAAGTTGTTAGAAGGGGCTAAGTAGATCTGAGGGAGAAGCACAAATATTTGTTATTATGCATATGAAGTACATATAAAAATAATAGATATCAATGATAGACATCAAACTGTGTCTTGGGTTACAAAATAGGAATACCACTGACAAAATAGGAATTTTAATAAAACAGGAGCAGGGGGAATGAGGAAGAATACTTGAGTTAACATATGGACATGGTTGAGATTCTTGGATGACCTGGTAGAATGGAGCTGAGTTTACTGTGCATAGCAAAACTATAAGAATGAAAACTGTTTGAAAATATGATCCAAACTACAATATTAATAATCTTGCAAAAGGAGGAAAGGTGGGAATGAGTGTTTGGGGAAAAACTGGGGCTTTTGTGTCAGAATGCTATTACTGATAGTAGGCTTAGACTGGGTACCTTGTAAGTCTGAAACTCTCATAATAATTATTTTATGAATTGTGGTGTTTTATAAATCATTTATTCACTGTATCACTGTCTTCCCGTTCATCGTCGATTTGCTCGAGCAGGCACCAGTAACATTTCCATATGTCCTGTCTCATGTAAGTAGAGTCCAAGGGCACCTGTGTGCTCCAGGAACATAAAGAGCCTCAAACCATTCCATCAGGTGATGGGAATGAGGTCTATAATTGTTATGGGTATCTGGCATATCAAGCGACACGGGTAGCTTGCCAGGCTCTGCCGTGTAGGTACCATACTCTTGTAGTCATCTCAAAATCCAGCATTTATTGATGAACCGTGCAGCCACTTGCAGCTGTGATAGCCAGGCTGTGATAGGCTGGTCTTCTGGGTGGAGTTCTGATGAGGGGGAAGTCCAGATGTGGAAAATGGAGGTCCTTGTGGAGTGGGGGGGTCGTCTGGCTTGTTGTGAGGCTCTGCTGGGGTGGCAGGCCAGGGCTAGAACTTGCCATCCCTCCCGGGCTCCTCATGAGTGGCTGGGCACAGTGAGAGCCTGTAGCAGCTCTGCCCAATGTCTGTCTATTATAATAAATAAATGACAGAACAAAGATAAGTCAAAGGGGACCATGGAGATTTTTCTTATGAACATACTCTATTTAGAAATAAAACAAAAACTTGATGATACACATAAAACAGTTCCTAAAAATTATTCCTAAATTATTTATTTTGAAAATAAATAATATTGATAAGTATTTGAATGAAAATGCTATGAGAAAAGTCAGACGTTAGTTTTTGAGTTTTGGAATTGATTACTTGACCACCTGGAGTACTTCTATTTTCAAGATGAGAACTTAGCAGAAAAAGAAAAAAATTAACATATCTACCAATAAGTCACTGTCACTGTCTTCCCGTTGTTCATCGATTTGCTCTAGCGGGCCCCAGTAACATCTCCATATGTACTGTCTCATGCTAGTAGAGCCCAAGGGCATCTGCTTGCTCCAGGAACATAAAGAGCCACAATCCATTCCAGAATGAGGTCTATAATTGTTACTGGTATTTGGCATATCAAATACAACACGGGTAGCTTGCCAGGCTCTGCAGTGCAGGTAGCATACTCTTGGAGTCATCTCTAAGTCCAGCATTTAATGATGAACCGCGCGGTCCGCTTGCGGTCAGCCGGAGCCGACTGTGATAGACTGTTCTGCTGGACAGCAGACCAGTCTATCTACCAATAAGTAAATTTCATAAATATATGATTGCATATTCATTAAGGATTTTTTTAATAAATACAATATTATTTCAGGCATTCTTTATATTTATCTTTCTCTCTACTTCATTCCTATTGCTCTAAAGAAGCAGTTTACAGAATATTTTTTTCTTTCAGAGTTAAAGCACTCTACATTTTATTGAAAGTAGAATTTAATGGGAGACTTAGCATAAGTGATTTAATGTTTTATGTTTGAATTATTTTATCTTACATAATTATATTATTATGTAAGATAATGTCACCCAACAGAGCCTCACAACAAGCCAGACAACCCAACACTCCATGAGGACCTCCATTTTCCACATCCGGACTTCCCCTCCTCAGAACTCCACCCAGCAGACCAGACTATCACAGCCTGGCTCATCGAGATCCACCCTATTGCAGTCTTTTTTAATCCGGCCCAGGTATGCTGATCCAGAGACAGACATGGGGCAGAGCTGCTACTGACTCTCACTGTGCCCAGCTGCCTATGAGGTGCCCAGGATGGATGGCAGGTTCTAGCCCTGGCCCGCCACACCAGCAGAGCCTCACAACAAGGCAGACAACCCCCCCACTCCATGAGGACCTCCATTTTCCACATCCGGACTTCCCCCTCATCAGAACTCCACCCAGCAGACCAGCCTATTACAGCCCGGCTTTTCGAGATCCACCCTGCTGCAGTCTTTTTAATCCGGCCCAGGTATGCTGATACAGAGACAGCCATGGGGCAGAGCTGCTACTGACTCTCACTGTGCCCAGCTGCTCATGAGGTGCCGGGAGGGATGGCAGGTTCTAGCCCTGGCCTGCCACCCTAGCAGAGCCTCACAACAAGGCAGACAACCCCCCCCACTCCATGAGGACCTCCATTTTCCACATCCGGACTTCCCCCCTCTTCAGAACTCCACCCAGCAGACCAGCCTATCATAGCTCGGCTTGCGCGGCCACTTGGGGCCCCGCGGTTCATCATAAATGCTGAATTTTGAGATGACTACAAGAGTATACTACCCACATGACAGAGCCTGGCAAGCTACCCGTGTCGTATTTAATATGCCAGATACCAGTAACAATTATAGACCTCATTCCCATAACCTGATGGAATGGTTTGAGGCTCTTTATGTTCCTGGAGCACGCAGGTGCCCTTGGGCTCTACTAGCAATGAGACAGGTCATATGGAGTTGTTATTGGTGCCCGCTCGAGCAAATTGCGATGAACGGGAAGACAGTGATACAGTGACAGTGAATTATATATTTATATAGTTGTAACTTGTTATCATAAATATGTAGATATGTAGTCCAGATATTGATATTGTTCAATGGTGCCTAGAGGTTTTGTTTTATTTTAGCATAAATATTATAGTGTCCAGAGTATCCAATTAGAACATCTTTTTAGAACATCTTGTTACTCTTAAGTTGCATGTAGCACTTGGTTATATGAGCCACTGTAATATGAGAAGGAAGGTTGAGTCTGTTTTAAAAAGTTTAATCACAGTGATTTACACAGTTACAAAGTTGCTTATGATTGTGTTTCAGCCATACAATGCTCCATCTCCAGTCCCTTCACCAGTCTACATTTCCTTTTATTTATTTCGGGGGTCACACCCACTGATGCTCAGGGATTACTCCTGGCTCTTTGCTCAGGTATTACTCCTGGTAGTGCTCAGGGGACCATATGGGATGCTGGGGATCAAACCCAGCTCGGCTTCGTGCAAGGCAAGAGCCCTCCCTGCTAGACTATCACTCCAACCCCACCAGTGTACATTTCCTATCTCCAATGTTCCGGTTTTCTTTCCTCCAGGTCTCCCCTCCACCTGCCTCTGTGGCTGTTAGTCTATCTGTCTGTCTGTCTGTCTGTCTGTCTGTCTCTCTCTATCTCTCTGTCTGTCTCTCTCTATATCTATCTATCTATCTATCTATCTATCTATCTATCTATCTATCTATCTATCTATCTATCTATCTATCTATCTATCTATCTATCTATCTATCTATCTATCTATCTATCTATCTATCTATCTATCTATCTATCTATCTATCTATCTCTATCTCTATCTCTCTCTCAGGTTTAATCTTGTAACCGTGATTCAATCATGACATGCTGACCTTTATTTTGATCTCCTATAATGGTAGAAGGTAATAAATTATTATGTATCTGTAACCAAAAAATAGGACAAGTCTAATGTCCCAATTACCTCAATTCTTTGCTTTTCTGATGGCTAGAATTCAGTAATGAGGCAAGTAGAAAAATCAGAAAGTGTTAAATTTATTGAAAACTAAACTATACTCTGAAGGTTACAGAGCAGGCAACCAAAGGAAAATGAGTGCACTGACAAAGTTCAGAGTCTGTCTATTATTCCGTCTTATTTCCATTGTATTCAATATTGCGAGTTTGGATCAGCCTGGTAAACTTAACAGTTTTACTCTGTAGGTTATTATTAATTGATTGATAGATTGTTATTTGGACTCAGGTAGTGCTAAGGTCTTGCTCCTGGTTCTGAGCTCAGGGACCATGGTCACTCCAGATGGTTCTCAGGAAAGCTGTGGAGCTGGGAACTGAACCAGGTTGGTTGCTTTCAAGTCAAGATAAAATGAAGTCTTAAATTAAAAAGTAAAAGTAATTTTTATAATACATTTAAAATTTTCAATGTTTTTGGTAAATTTCAGAGAAAGGGATATACCATGCAAATGAAGCATTCACGTTCTGTAGATTCTCACGTATATTGGAGACAGCATTTTATTAACTTGCAAATGCACTAAAATTTTGTGAATTTTCTAATATTAAATAATTTATTTAATTAAGAAGGAGTTTTGTATACCAGCAGGAATTCCTAATATTATTGAATGAAGCATTTTGAAAATATGAATTATTTTTTCATATTTTCAAAGAAATAAAGAAAAAAGCAATATGCCAATTAACATAATTTTCTCAAAATTTATCTATGAGTCAGTTCTGGTAGCATTTGGTGTTTCTCATAGTTTTCTATTTATGAATTATTCCAAAAGTAAATCTTTAAGTGAGACCCAATTTAATATTGCAAATTACTTAAAATTATGGTTTGGGGTCATTGGTTTACCCGGGTATTCCTTCTGTCCCACACAGAATCTACAAATGAAGGAATAATAGATCTGTTTGTTCTTTTGTCTTACTTGTCACTACTATATCTATTGTGAATAAATGTTTAGGAGTAATTTTGCCTTTTAAGTAGCATAAACATTAACAAATGCTGCTTGATTCACTTACAAATTATATAAGAAGTGCCATGAAATTTTGCTAACCTTTTCTGTAGCTCAATAAATCACACATAGACAAGAAAGTTAAGCACGACTTCAGTGGAAAATCAGCAGACAGATGTAGCACACATTCCCCTCAAAATAATTCAGAACCTGTTTCAATTTATCAAATGCCTACTTTATCTGTCAAAACAACGTCCTTTCTCAAATAAAGGGCATTGTTTCTGTAGCAAGAAAAAGGTTCTGATGTATTGTTATCTACAAATGGATGGCGGAATAATGGAACAACAGGCAGTGTTTCAAACTAAGAGATCAAAGGCCAGAATGCATTACAAATCTTGTTAAAATAAATGAGGGTAAGAGCATAATTCCAATAAAGACATTTATGGTCTTAAACAATCTTTCTCTTTCTTAAAAAGAGATCTTTTAAAATGAACCTAAATCCTCTCAGAAACACCAAAAGATTTTGCTGCTTCTTTCAAAGAAGCTCAATAGTCAAAGAAATAGATTTGTAGAACTTTTTTGTAAGCTAAATCTGAGTACCAACTTAATGTACAGACATTGTAAAATTTTATTTACAGATTAATCTTCTAATTTGTTGCTTTTATCAATACACATAAGACTCAAAGAGAAAAAATATTTTATAAATATCTGATACTTGAACAAATTTTTAAAAAATTATTTGATTTAAAAATATTTTCATTCACAAAATTCTTGAGAAAAAGAAAGTTTCAATGAACACAATTTAAAGGAAATCAGCTCAAAATTAACTAGTTATGCTATCAAATTTTTGATATACTGTTTCACTGGAAACCTTGCCTTACAAAATTAATAGTGGCAGGGTTTCATGATGAAATTGTTCCAGTAGGCACCCCTCCAACATAGTATTTTGACATGAAAATCCTTAATTGAATGTTCATTCTGCAACAGTAAGTTAAAAGTTGTAACCTCCCTTCTTGGAAGCAGTTTTTCATAAACTTTTCATCAAATTATAAAAATAAATGTCTAAATTTAGCCATATATATTCACACAATTCTATATTTGTATAATTTATTAGAAAAGTACTGGGAAATTTTTTTTAAATTATGCTATTCAAACCAGTTTTCTGACAACTCTTCTAGGAGATTCAAAATATTTAGTTTCACATAATAAGATAAAGATTTTGTGTTTAATATAATTAACATTGCAATATAGTGTTATTAAACATAGCACTGCCAACCAAAGCTTAATTTTTCCATTTTATATTAGAGATATACTTAAATAGAACTACAAATGTGTACAAAAATCTGAATTAAGCAATCAAGGAGAGACTAGCATGAAAGCTATTGCTGTTATAAAATTGTTTCCAAATTCAGAAAATTCTTTAGCAAGCAAAGGTTGCTAAAAGGAAATTATCCACTTTTGGGGAAATAACCTCTAAATTATGTAGTTATACTATAGAAATTTTTATATACTGTTTCACTGGACAATTTATTACACCAATCCATATCAATCTACAAATTCCTTGATTTGTTACTATACATAACGATGTTGGGCATCAGAAACATAAAAATGAAACTAAGACACTACTTTACCTCCAAAGAGTCAAACACCCTTAGTAAAAGAGAAGCTTAACTGTTTCAGACATTTTGTGCACTTTCTTTTAATTATCTCCCACACTAACAGCATAGATTGTTTTATAATATCTTGAATTTAAGACACCAAGTTTTTAAAATACTGTGAAATTTACTGATTCACAAATTTATTTTTATTTTCACTTCTATTTGAGATGCTAAACATACAACTATCTCTAAACATGTCTATAGATATCTATGAATATACATTTATTGAATAGATGGTTATATACATTTTCTGAATATAGTGAATGTTTAGGGATTTATGTATTTAAAAAAGGGGCCGGAGTGACAGCCCAGCAGGTAGAGCATTTGTCTTGCAGGCCCATGCCGGGCCCATGCCGGCCCAGGTTTGATCCCCGACATTCCATATGGTCCCGTGAGCACTGCCATGAGTAATTCCTGAGTGCATAGCCAGGAGAAACCCATGAGCATTGCCAGGTGTGACCCCAAAAAGCAAAATAAATAAATAAATAAATAAATAATAAATAAATAAATAAATAAATACATAAATACATAAAATTAAGATAGTATGAGTTTATGGTTGCAAAAATGTTAAGTATATTCTTTTGTTTTCCTTGTATATAATTTATTTATTTATTTATCCAATTGTTTATCTATCTGTTTATCTATTTATCTATTCATTCATTCATTACTTAATAAATTTATGTACTTATGCTTTTCTTGGGGGTCACATTGGGCAATGCTCAAGGGTTACTCCTGGCTCTGTATTCAGGAATTACTCCTGGTGGTGCTTGGGGGACCATATGGGATACCAGGGAATAAACCCAGGTCAGCAGCGTGCAAGGCAAACACCCTACCTGATGTGCTATTGCTCAGGCCCCCTCCTTGTATATAATTTAAATAGAGTAATTTGCATTACCGTTAGTCTACCCATCCATCCATCCACTGTCAGTAATTAAAACTCTTAAAGCTTTAAAAACTGATTTAAAGTCGAATTCTGCCTTGAATTTTAAATTTCAAATGAGTTACTAAGCTCTATTCATTTTGATCACAGACCATTTTGTGAAAGAAATCCTGTGATAGGTAGCAGGGTTAGAGGAAGAATACGTTTTTTCACTGATCTCTTCATTTAGTAAACATTTTCTCAGTAAAGGCATTTTTCACAAAAACCTGAAATATACAATAGTTTAATATATAACATATATGTGTCACCTGTAATATGTGAATATAGATATCCCTTGATATAGTTGGTTTAATCTCATTTTTGTTGTTTGGTGAGTGCTATAAAAATCTGTGTGTGGGGCCGGAGCGATAGCCCAGCGGGTAGGGCGTTTGCCTTGGCACGCGGCCGGCTCATACCGCCCGGGTTCGATCCCGGCATTCTATATGGTCCCCGAGCACCGCCAGGAGTAATTCCTGAGTGCAGAGCCAGGAGTAACCCCTGAGCATTGCAGGGTGTGACCCAAAAAAAAAAAAAAAAAAAATCTGTGTGTAAAATAGTCTAAGATTATCAAGAAATGCTATTTGACAGTATATATTTGCAAAAACACACCATATTATGTATACACATACATATATGTATATATATATATGTATGTTTATATTATAAACACAAGTTTGAGACTTCTTTTCTGGCCCTTCTATACTTACAGGAATTTAATTCAAATATGTATATATATATTTATATATATGTACAAGGAAGAGGAATTTAGCAATATTACATTGGAAACCTTAATTATAATGCAGTTTTGATGTTGATTACCATTTGCAGTGCATTCTGATTTCTAGATTCAAACTCTCTTAAAATTATAAAAACATGATAATCCTGCCAAAATTTAGGCTTTAGAGTATGGACTAAGGCAGAAAAAGTATCTGTATCTTCCAATTCATATGACTATACTAAATTGGGATGCAAATGCATTACTATTTCTAATTAATATAGTAAGACAAACATAATTATTTAAAAGCACATAAGTAAATTTCTAGGTTAACAAAGTATGTATATAACATATTTCAAGGGAACTCTCAAAGTTAGGAAAAGGCAGAGGAAAAATGGTGTCAAAACTTGACCCTTAGGTGAAACAATAGTATTAGTGGAGAGTTGCTACAAAATACAACGTAAAAACTTTGAGCAAACAAGGAGAAAGTTTCATTCAGGGATAAAATTTTATATAGCGCAACTTCTATTCAAGTCCTAGTTAATAAACTCTAATGGGCAACATTTCAGTTGTTTTGAAGTCTACACAATTTAGGTAACAACAGTCTCCTAAATGTATTAAATCACTTTGTTAAAAATAACTTAGATAATGTATATACAGCACTATGCATATATTCATATATATATATATAGACATATATAAATATATACGACCCAAATGACTGAGTGACATGAAATAACAGCACATAAATGGAGCAGTGATAATGCAATGGCTTAAAATAATAAAGTCTATGAATATTAAGATAATACTTTTCTGAAAAATAAAATATGCTTGGCATAGGGAATTAATATGATCTCTTGCTGTATATTACTATATTTTAAAAATAGTTTTCAAGAACCATTTTAATTTTTGCTATATTTTACATTCATACTTTCAATTTCATAGTCTATTGTTGACATATTTCAAAGAAGGAAAATGGACTGTTGTAATCCTTTGTATAGTGTTTTCATTCAATTAGCTCTATCTTTCTTTTTCTAAGTAAACAAGATGGCAATTTACTCAAAGTCAAACCATAATAACATATATCAGCCAGAGTTGAACAAACATATGCTGCTTATACTACACCTTTTAAAATCAAACAGTTTTAAATAAAAGCAAACACGAATATAAATAGTGTTACCTTTGGAATTTGACTGTTGACAGAAAAATGATAAAAATATAAAAATGGTTTGAATTTGTAAGGAAGTTAAATAATTCAGGAAATGTTTAATTAACTGATAGGAAAGAGAACAGAATTTTGGTCTTTGCATTATTCAGTAATGAAAAACGACAGTATATGATGATATGTGGCTTTAAAAAATAACCAACAGCTCTTTCTAACTGTACTGAAGTTTCACAATGTAGTGGAAAACCACTTTCTTATCACACACTCACAAAAATAAACCCAAAAACCCAAAACATAAACCTCTTTAAATAGCTGTTTTTTAAATGACAGTTCAAACATTAAAACAAATGTTTCTTGCATACTTTTAGAAAGAACCGTTGGTTTACCTTTTCAACATACTACAACAGATTTAAGTAAAATGATAGCTTTTAATCTAGATAAAATATAAGAATTATTCAAGGAAGATGCTCTCATGAAAAATACTTTACAAATGTTCATAATATACAAAATTAGTTATAAAGAAGTAAAGCTCTTACAGTATTTAATTTTTATATAAAATACAATATTATATACTCAGTAAAACATTAAAAATTAAATTTTCCCCACCTAACTGCCTCTAGTTTAAATAGTATTTAATGCGGCAGAGGTGTGTCATTTCAGGATTATACTGTAGATCCTTTAATTACTTGCTGTGTGTCATTTGGCATATAATTTAGTTTATCAAAGACTGTCTATTGTGACAATGAAGGTTACTGCATTTAGGCCATTCACACTGATCATTTCTGAAACAAAGCTATCTGTGTAAATATGATGACAGAACACTCAATATATTTTGAGAAACATTATTCTCTGGAAAAAATTAAGCAGACTTTTTTTACCTACATACATAAAATTTCAATATTAGTAATGATATTTCAATAGTTACATAAAATTTCTGTATGCAGTATATCAAATGACCTTTAAATTTTACTTAAAATACTTTTGAAATACCTTGATATATTAATCACTTGTCACTTGTCTTCCCATTGTTCATCTGCTCAAGTGGGCGCCAGTAACATCTCATTCGTTGGGAATGAGATCCATTATTTACTGTTTTTGGCATATCGAATATGCCGCAGATAGCCTGCAAGGCTCTGCCGTGGCTCTGGGTTCATCCCAGGGGGCCCAGTCCTTTTACATA
Organism: Cryptotis parvus; assembly: GCA_021461705.1. NCBI lineage: Eukaryota > Metazoa > Chordata > Mammalia > Eulipotyphla > Soricidae > Cryptotis > Cryptotis parvus. The sequence continues at coordinate 22,077 of JAJIBD010021718.1, forward strand.
TTAATAGCGCATTTAAATATAAAATAATGATAGTTATAGAGCTTACTCATAAGCAGTATGAAAATATCTGTGTCTCTATCCATTTACACATATATTTAAATACAGTTCAATTGCAAAATAATTAAATGCAAACATATGTACTTTTTAAAAAAAATTCATTATTCACTTTGTCCTTTATTCATATTGCTCTAGTCCTGACAGTTTTGGCCAAAAACGAAACAAAGCAAATGACAAAAAATGAAATGAAATATTACTGCCAGAAATTAGTTATTAATATATTTATTGATATAAAATTCTTCCTCACTGTTTTCTACTTACCATTTATTGATACATATTTGTTGTTTATTTCCAACCCATATAGACTAAAAGTACTGCCAATGTGGTTCCTCCCGGCACATGTGAGCAAACCCTTGGAACAATGTTGAACTCTGCCAGAGGATCTCACCATTCCACAAAGAAGTGATCATTAATGTGAAAAGAGGGGTTCGACAAGGTGATACCATTTCACCAAAACTCTTCAGCGCCACCCTCGAGAACATCATGCGACAATTAGAATGGGAAGGAATGGGAGTGAAGATAGATGGTCGGCAACTACACCACCTCCGCTTCGCTGATGACATCGATCTAATAACACCAAACATTAGCCAAGCAGCACAAATGCTGGCTGACTTTGACCGAGAACATGGAAAGATAGGTCTACAGCTGAATCTGAAGAAAACAATGTTCATGAAGAATGAACTAGTTCCAGAGGCCCCATTCACTCTCAATGGAACAAACATCTCCGAATGCAGCAGGTATGTGTACCTAGGTTGAGAAGTCAACATGATGAACGACCTAAAACCTGAGCTGCGCAGGAGGAAGAGAGCAGCATGGAATGCCTTCAAAGGCATCGAAGAAATAGCTAAAGGACAAAGAACCTCCGGCTCCGGGCACATCTCTTTGACTCCACCGTTCTCCCTGCATTAACATATGCCTCAGAGACCTGGGCCCTATGAAAGCAGGATGAGAATGCTATTCGGTCTCCCAGAGAGGCATCAAAAGAGCTATGCTTGGAATATCACGCCTCACTCAAGTGAGAGAAGGAATCTGGAGTTCTGACCTCCGTTGCTATTCCAGTATCAAGGATGCTGTCTCGTTTGCCAAGGCATCGAAAATCAGATGGGCTGGACATGTAATGCGATTTGGAGACAACCGCTGGACTAGAGCCATTACCGACTGGATCCCACGGGATGTCAAAAAATCATGGGGCCGCCCACCTACAAGATGGTCAGACTTCCTTTTCAAGACCCTGAAGGAACGGTTTGAGGCTCTTCATATTCCTGAATCAACCAGATGCCATTGGGCTACATTGGCACGTGATAGGGTCCAATGGAAATGTTACTGGCGCCCACTCGAGCAAATCGATGAATAACGGGTGGTCAAGTGATCATTATTTTATATTTAAATTACACTATTAATGTGTAAAAGGACTGGGCCCCCTGAGATGAATCCAGGATATTATCGATATCTTAGATCTTAGTGATTTTAGTATAAGGTCCTTCCCAGGATCTTTCATATTTATACACTGTATACAATTCTAGACAGGTTGTAACTGATATCCGTCATCCCAGTAAGCCCATCAAGAAGCCAGAGAAACCCACACATCATGTGGTCAGTAATTTTCAACATCCAGACTCCATAGTTCTCAGAGCTCCATACAAGAGCCCTGATATTTCCTGTTCATGTTTCATCAGTAAAAGCTCGAGGTGAGAGTTTTCTACTGAGAGTATACCACCTACACGGTAGAGCCTGGCAAACTACCCATGTTTTATTTGTTATACCAAAACTAGTAAAAATTATGGACCTCTATTCCATGACCTGAAGAATGGTTTGAGACTCTTCTTGTCCCTGGAGTAAGTAGATGCCCTTGGGCTACACTTGCTTGTGACAGGAGATATGGAGATGTTACTTGTGCCTGCTGGAGCAAATTGATGAACAACGGGAACACAGTGATACAGTGATAGGCTAAAAAGACCTTAAAACAGTAAAGAAAAATGTTTTTTTGATTAATTTCCCATTGGAATTTCAAAAATGATCTCTGACCACAGAACCAAAAGTAAACTTACACTTTCCTAGATATACAAAAAGTATGCATATAATTGATGATGACAATTAAATAATGGTCAAAGAAAGTGCTAGTATTTAAAACAATAATTCTATGGAATGTTGATTAATTCAGCTGTAAATGGAATATAATCATACACTAAGTTTTAGTGTATGATTAGTGTAAAATATTTCATACAGAATATTTTATTGTGACTTTTTTCTGAAGAATTAAAAATAGCTTAGATTTTATAACTTCCTTTAAGTTTTTCAGAACTTAAAAAAGTGCTTGACATTATGACCTACAGTTAAGTATAAATTGAGCTTTTAACATGACAAAATGTGCTCTATCATGAAAAGTATCAGTCTAGCATACACAAGTCATTAATATTATAGATAAAACTGTAATGCTAAAGCTAAATGCAAATGAAGAAAGACAAAGATTAAAATGTGATTGTTTTATAAAATGTTTAGAGATACAGACTCTTTAAAATGTCTAATAGCTACAAGCTTTTTAAATAAGTTTTAGAGCACTTCACAACTAAGATATTGATGATAGTTAAGCACAAAACATAGTGATTAAGTAAAGAATTTTTTTAATTAATGTAAAGACATGTTTCATTAAGTGAACGCTGATTTTCACACCCTAGTTCAGAAAATAGACAGTCTATGATTCTTAGAAGAATCTGTAAAGGCAAACATATATCTATCAAGGCAATACTGACCATGACACTAAGTACTGTAGTTTGGGGAAGATATACAGTAAAAGTGATTGCTTAATGACAACTTTAAAGTGAAAAAATTCTTGCCTAATTAAAAGAGTGATAATTAATGGCAACTCTATTGAACTCTTTTGAAGTTCTTAGCTACTTGAGTTACAAATCAAAATCTAGGAATGTGCTATGCTTGTATATATGTCTGAAAACGAAAGACTGTTAAGAAGTCTGATTTATTCAGTTACGTTTCATCTAAAATTTGTGGAATTATTTTGGGAATATGTGACATAGATTTCTATGTGTAATACCTGTAGCCAGCTTCCAATATGGCCCATGGCCCAGTCTTAAGAATTAAGTAATAACATTATTTCCTTGATAATTAAATAATGACTACTGGAATTATGCTGTGATCAGTCTTGCAAAGACAAGTGATGCTGACATTAATGCCAAAGCAAAATTAGCAAATTGCCCTTTATTTATGAATATGTAGCAACAAACCTATACATCAGCATTTGAGTAAGGAATAGAGCATTGTTTTACTCCAATTTTACATTTACTTCTAAGTGCATATTGCTACAACCAATGGATATTATTCATCAAAACCTCCTTTAACATCATTTTATAAATACACAGCTACCAGGAACTATTAAATCAAGTGACATAAAGTGAAAAGAATAATGTCAGTAATCACCAGAGTTAGTTTTTTACAGTAAGGGTGTTATACTCCGGTTAGAGAAACTTTGTTAGTACATAGCTAGGATAAGGAATATCAGTTGCAGAACAGGTTAAATTGTCCATTTAGAAAGACAACAAGGGGCTGGAGCAATAATACAGTGGTTAAGTGTTTACCCGCATTAGCAGCCCTGGGTTGGTTCCTCAGCACCTCATATGGTCTGCCAAGCACCACCACGGGTAATGCCTGAGTGCAGAGTGAGCAACTACTGACCATCTCCCGTGCCCCCCCCCAAAAAAGATGAAAAACAAAAGGACAGAAACATGGAAAGCTTAGAATTTACAATGAATGGTGGGTGGGGATTTGGGGTCAGAGCAATCTTCCAGTGGGTAGGGCATTTGCCTTGTGCGCAGCCGACCCGGGTTTGATCCAGTGGCATCCAATATGGTCCCCTGAGCACCGCCAGGAGTAATTCCTGAGTGCAGAGCCAGGAGTAACCCCTGAGCATAGCTGGGTGTGATCCCCCCAAAAAAAGCAAAAGAAAAAGAAAAAAGAAAGAAATTACTTTCTTTTTTTAAATTACTAATGGAGAAGGGTAATTCTCCATTAGTAAGGTAATTCTCCATTAGTAAGGGTAATTACTAATGGAGAAGGATTTAGCCATCTTGCTTGTTAGTTGTGAATAAATGAAAGCCTGAAAAAGTGGTGGCTAAATTTTGCCTTGTTTTGTTTGGGGGCCATGACACTTAGTGCTCAGGCTTGCATCAGACTCTCTGCTCCCTCAGGGATCATTTCTGGTGGCACTAAGGAGAAACATTTGGAGTGACAGGGACTGAAACTGGAAGGACTTATTATTGCATAACTCACACAATAGTAGGTCTGCTAGAAGTTACCACAAATTATTAGCTCTGCACGCATATTCATTTCGGCAGATTTCCGATGGTCCTCAGGTGTCCTTGGTACTAATTCTTGTTATTCTTAGTCAACTGTATGCACAAATATTTGCACTAATTCAAATTTAAAAAAAGGAAAGAGATGCTTGATTTAAAAGGAGCACAAGGACTTTTTAAAATAGATACCTGAAGACCATGGAAATAAAATATTTGAGTGAGGCCATCGATAACAAAGGTTCAAATCAGAAGGGAAAGCAAGTGGCAGATATTCTGTAAACACTAATGAAGAATTATTTCAAATTCTTTACAAACTTCAGAGATCCTAAACAACCCATTGCACCTTAAGCTTGTATTAATATTATGGTGTCAATTATTATGTCATAGCTCTGCTACAGAGTATAACGTGAACTGAGATCATAAAAGGTTAGGAATATAAACAACTGAACTATGTTTGACTTGTTTTTTAAACTGTAGGTAAAAGTTGTTTAAAATAGACAAGTCCAAATTTTTAAGATGAATAAAAGCTTCTGTGTTTTTATTATTTTGTTTTGTTTTCTTATGGTCTGATTTTTGAACCATACCCAATAATGCTCAAGATTTCACTCTTGACTCTGCTCAGCGACCACACCTGAGTGGGGATTAGAGGGCCATATATGGTACAAGAAATAAAGCCACGTTATTATTTTGGCAGGGTAACTAACTTCTGCACTATATAATATATATCATATGCTATTACATAATATATGTATATACTATGTATCTACTATTCCATAGTATATGATATACGGTATATATACTACTATATATATTATATAAAACTTTCATAATTGAAATGCTGTTGCCTCAGAAAATTATCTGGTTTTGATTTCATACTAAGTAATCTTAATTAACCACTGCAAACATTTTATATCCTTCTCAATTAAACCAAGGTTGTGAAGCATGAGAGATAGCACATCTACTAAAGTGCTTGCCTTGCACGTGGGTCTAATCCCACCACACCACACCCTTTCAGGTATCTGAAATGCACACAAGTATATGTTGTATACTGTGCCTATTTTTATTTGTTGAAAGTAAGAACATTATATTTCACCTTTATGTTTCTAAGCTTAAAACTGAAATTTTTAAAAATAAAAAATATACTCTCAAATAATACATACTGGTCTAAGTTGCCAAATATATTCATGAATTTAAATTACAAAACATACTTTTTATTTCAAGTTAATGAACTGCAATTAGTTTTTGTTAAATCTTGAGAATTAAACGTTCATACATATACAGTATGAAATTACTTTTTTTCTAAAGTATTAAAAATAAAATACTGATGGAATTGTATTAGACTAATAATAGATCACTCATAGTTTATGAGTTTGAATATGATCTTTAATTTAAAAAGTAGAATGCAGACTGGTTCCAAGTTGGACTAATGACAAAAATGTTAAAATAATTCATATAGAGTAATGTGTAATAATGAACTTAAACACTCTGCCCCTAATATAATGAATAATACTTGTCCTTGGGTAGCATAAGATGCTGCATGAACCTGTTTTTTTTTTTTAAGTGTGGGTTCACACCTGGCAGTATTTCGTGACTACTTTAGGCTCTATGCTTAGACATTGCTGTAAGTTCTGTGCCTAGAATTGCTCCAGTTAGTGCTGGGGCCTATACAGTTTTGGGGATTGAACTCCTGGCCCGTCCTTCTCCATGCAAATCATGAGCTCAGCAGGTGAAGCTGTATCACCAGCCCTTATGTCTGACATTTCTGCATTTAATAATCAAAATTTCTACTTTAACTTTTTTCATATGTCATAAAAGAGGATTCTACATTTGTTACTCTTTATATTGACACGGGAACTTCTGTCAATTTGAAAAAAAACAATAAAAATGTTGCTGTCACATGTTGTGAGTCAGTCATTGCCACAAGAATACTTACCAAACACTTCAAAAAATCAGTGATCCAATTAGTCATTGACAACCATGGATATAAACAATTATTTTATTCTTTAAAAATGAGTTCTAGAGACTGGAGCAATAGCACAGCAGGTAGGGCATTTATCTTGCACGCAGCCGACCTGGGTTTAATCCCTGGCATCCCAAAAGGTCACCTGAGCACTGCCAGGGATAATTCCTGAGTGCAGAGCCAGGAGTATCCCCTGAACATTGTCAGATGTGTCCTAAAAATAAAAGAGTTCTAAAGCTTAGATAGCTATTGTGCTCCATCCTTCACTTATAAAATAAGTAAATTTGCATGTGCATGTTTATTTAGGGTCATGGTATTCAAGACATGGTTTAAGTCATTGTGCACTTAGATTTACAATCTCAGTGTACTATGCAGGCAATGAAAAAAAAAACTCTTTCTGCTTTCTCAGATATTCTCTAGTTGTTTAAATTGATAGTTTGAAGGGCTGAAGTGATCAACCTTTGGGTAGGGCACTTCCCTTACAAGATGCAGACCTGGCTTTAATCCATGACACCACATTTAGTTGCTTTAGCCCCACCATGCGTAATACATGAGCAAGGAGACAAAAGTAATTCCTGCTGTGCGTGACTACAAAACAAAATTAATGAACTAGTTAATTAAATAGGCACCTTGAAAAATATTATTGGGTTTAAATAAATTTTATTCAAATAAATATTCACTAATATCTTAATTCTTTTGTTTACTATATAGGTAAGTTTAGACAGAAACCTTAATTATTTTAATGTTTTATTTACACATGTAAAAGAATGAGACAATAACCACAAAAACCTAAGAAGATCTTTGTTAACATTAAAACTGTATCACTGTATCACTGTCTTCCCGATCATCATCGATTTGCTCGAGCGGGCACCAGTAACATCTTCATATGACCTGTCTCATGCAAGTAGAGCCCAAGGGCACCTGCTTGCTCCAGGAACATAAAGAGCCTCAAACCATTCCATCAGGTCATGGGAATGAGGTGTATAATTGTTACTGGTATCTGAGATATCAAATACAACACGGGTAGCTTTCCAGGCTCTGCCGTGCGGGTAGCATACTCTTGTAATCATCTCAGAATCCAGCATTTATTGATGAACCGCATAGCCACTTGCAGCCATGCTAGCCAGGCTGTGATAGGCTGGTCTGCTGGGTGGAGTTCTGACTAGGGGGAAGTCCGGATTTGGAAAATGGAGGCCGTCATGGAGTGGGGGGTCATCTGGCTTGTTGTGAGGCATTAAAACAGAACTTGATTTTGAATCCAATTTAATTTTCTGGAACCATACATCAAATGACAAAAAGGAGAAAGTGACTCAAAAGCATACGCTATTAACAAAGAACCTGAAAGTTCTGAATATGAGAAAAAAACGTTTTATGTAAAGTGTTATATTTCCCAGCACTGAGGGTATCCGGTGGAATACTAAGCAACAGAAAGGAATGAAACACTTTTATTCACTGTAATTTCAATGGAACCAGAAGATCTCATGTTAAGTGAGTAAGTGAGAACAAATAGTGTATATTATCACTTAACAATAGTACAAAGAAAAACAAGTAAAAGGAATGCAAAGTACTACATAGTATGTAGATATCCTGAATCCTACAATGTGGAATTTATGAGAACAGGAAAGTTAAGGAATTGAGGAAAACAGTAAGAAGTTGATGGGAAGTAATAGGAGCAGTGTCAAGGAACTCAGGCACTTCCCATGGGGAGAGGTGTGGCATATGTATATATCTAAACCTCAGAGCCAACAATACTGTAAGCAGGAGATGCAAAGTACAATGACCAAACTTAAAAATGTGTCTTTTAAGGAGACAAGTTGAATGAAAGGAACCTGGGGACATTTGATGCCGGAAACTCTACTATAGATGAATTTGTAAATCATTGTCCCATGATTTAAGAAATACTTACATTTAATTAATCTTTTTTTTTCCTTTTTTGGTCACACCCTGCACTGTTCAAGAGTTACTCCTGGCTCTTTACTCAGGAATTACTCCTGGTAGTGCTCAAAAGACCATATGGGATGCCCAGGTCGGCTGCATGCAGGTAAACACCCTACCGCTGTGCTATGGCTCGGACCCACATTTAATTAAATAGAAAAGGAATAGGGGAACAGAGAGATAGTATAGGAGTTTAGGTGATTACCTTCAGTAGGTTGGCCATGTTTCCATCCCCTGCACCCTATATGGTCCTTTAATCACTGCCAATAGTGATCCCTGAGCAGAGAGCCAGGAATAAGTCTTGAACACCATGTTTCTATTCCAAAAAATTAAAATAATTAAAAACTAAAATGAAAAAATTAACATATTGGTAAATGGGATGTATGTTCTGTGTGTAAGTGATGGAAAATGCCATTAACGTCAGATTTTGAGGAGAGCAGTTAGTTGTGTTTTGGCATTTTAGAGACAATTATTAACAAATAAAACTGAATAAAGATCTTGGAGTGGTAACTACTCAGGGACCCAGTATGCATGACTGGGCGTTTGAATCCAGTTACCTTGTCTCTCCCTGTATGCTTTTCTGTATAGTCCTTGTGGTATTCGAGTACTGTCAATGACACCCCATTATCTTCAGAACCTCAAGCAAAACATCACTTTGGCTACTTAAACACTCAGCTCTCTGATATGCCTGGTCAAGTATTACTGTAAATAGATTCCCGGGTCTCTGATAAATGTGTGGGATCCCTCCAATAAATAAATAATAAACAAAGTAAAGTTAAATAAAAACCCAGATTCTTTACTTGTACCATAATTAAGGAAATACTTTTTTGGGGTGCGAGGTTGGCGGTGGGGTCAGATATGAACTATGAAATGGACAAAATTATAAACAGGAAATGGTGACAGGAATAATTTTCTGATTAATGTAATAATATTATCAGTGTCATTCCTTCAATATTAATACAGGGTAACTGGGGTTAATAAAAGATTAGTTATGTCTTAAATAGTAAGCTGGAAATATGCATTTCCTATACATTTCAAAATATATATATATCTTAAAATAGCGTAGCTATTCAAATATATAAATATATTTTAAATAGAATACATCAGAATATGTTCCAGGATTGAAAAGATTAAGAAAGCATAGCAATATTCTTTTTTTTTCTTTAAGAATGAGGTTATTTTATTTATACTTTGTCAGTCTTTTTTTTTTTTGGCCACACTCAGCAGTGCTCAGACCTTACTGCTGGCTCTGGAGCTCAGGGCCTGAATGGTGGTCCTTGTGAGATCATATGGGGTTCCAGAGATTAAACCCAGGTCAGCTCAATGCAAGGCAAGCACTTTATCCGCTGCGCTATCACTCTAGTCTGCAATAATGGCAATACTTTAAAAAAAGAATAACAAAAGTTTAAACTTACTTCTTTTTTAGTAATTATTTCAGAAATATGAGTAGAAAGACAGAGAAGGAAAGAAATCCAGGGGAAATGAAGAAAATGTGCGATTTTCAGTTTTTATTGTGTTTACTTATTTTATAGATATATTTTTACTATGCCAGTCTTAAAACTAGATGAAAGATGAGAGACTGATTTGCAACTAAAAGAAGGTGAGAAGCCAGAGATACTTATATATAATGTGCATATAGACTTTGAGACCTCTCTGTTTTATACCCAAATTAGTTCCCTGAAACAGGAAGTTTTTTCCAGCTCTGTATACAGCTTATGAAGATATGTCCTCCCTCAGGTGCTTTTGCTTTTTTATTTTCTTTTTCTCTTTTTTCTTTTCTTCTTTTTTTTTTACCCAGTATACACAAAATGCTAGATTAAGTAGGCCAATATTGTCTTGGTTACAAATTTAATGGCTTTTGCTTTTTAACAGACTTCAAATAATGGCTTTAGTAAGTAATTACTTCATTTCCCTCATATTCTAATAAATAAAGATAACAGTTTATGCAGGACTAAAATGTCTGTGTATAAAAGAATATTTCTTTCAAACAAATCAAAGGATTGGTCTTTTTTGAATGATGCACAACTGAATGAGCTATCACGACAGAAGAAAAGGGGATACTGTAAAAACACAGGCAGCTAGATTGGATATTTTGTCAATAGAATTATAAAACACATAGTCCCATTATCCTTTCATTTTTTTTTAGGATATGTTTGCGGCAGGATAACAGAGCCTATGTTTGATTAGGTTGGAGTAAAGGGTTTTAGAATGGCGTGTTCAGAACACCTTAGAAAGCATGAAAACTACAGACTCAAATAAAGGATAGTGGGTGCAGTCCAACTTTCTCATTTGTGGTTGTTTCTTGGAAGATTTTCTGAGGTTGCAAGGCTAAATATTGTGTGAGTAAATTGTATTGTGGGAAGGTGTTCTTTATACCACACCATGGCACTATTTCTTTCCTGATCAGTTTGAGAACTCAAGAAAGGTAAGAGCTTTTTCAACTCTGCATCCTTAACTTTCCTTTCTTACAATATTGGAGAAAAAACGTGATGAATAAATTGATGAATTGCATGCATAATTTAGATTGAAATATAATGCCATGTCTACATGACATGTCTGAAAAAGATGCTTGGTTAAATAAAACTTTCTACAAGCGATCAAGATACTTTCAGTTTCTGATCCCCAAAACACAAAAAAATGAGAAAAAAAACAACGGCAATTTTTAAACTCTGGTTCAGATTTCATATTGGCATTTTTCAGTAAAGCATTATTAGTTGTACAGCTTCTTACGTAATCATAACTTCTCCAAATAGTGATTTCTTAGATTTAAAAAAATATTTCTTTAAGACTGCAACATTGTTTCTATATAATCTTAACCCTAAATACAACAGTTACTATTTTTATTTGCATGGTGGTACAGTCTAAGAAATATCCTTGAAAGAAAAAGTTTCTGCAAATAGGGTCTAAAAACTCTACTAAATGGCTATAAAACCCATCACAAAATAGAAAGTGATATAGTTATATTGATTATTCTAGTAGCAGAGATGTTCCATAGTTGAAGGCTTGGCACCTTTTGAAGTTACATTTACTCTTTCAGGCTATTAAGGCACTATTTAATGAACCAATTCAGGCATTTGGTCAATAACAGTGTGCTTGCCTCCTAAAAAGTAAACATACATTTTTACTACTGGTTCTTCACTTATGTAAAAGTAATGGTTAAAATTCTCAACAATCTGTCCTTATATTAGTAAAAATGCACCCTTTTTGAAAGCTAGGTTTTTTTCCTACATCACCCATAATATACATATTATTGTGAACACACTCATGGAGTCTCATAAGAGAGAACATTCTCTATTTAGAAATGTCATTGGAATGAAACGTTGTCATAGAATAATGATATCTTGTTCCCACAATAAACACCTAGGGAAAACTAAAATGTTCATTTTCAAAGTAGAAAGAATCGATCCACTGAGCATGTCCTATTAAAACAACTTTATTTTATTCCATCAAATAGCTGATATAAATTTAGTCATTTAATCTGATTGATAGAGAGTTTTCAGAGTCTGACATTTGTGTGCTGCTTCACCAGGATTTTTACTTTGTTTTGTCAACATAATATAATTTGGTGTGTTCACAAATATTTAAGTTTTAAAATAGACAGTTTAGAGATTGTATTTATTTATTTTAACTATCATTTCAGTAAATCTTTTATAGATTTTATGGTCATTCAGTTCCACATATCTGAATTACACTCATTCTACTTATATCAGAAAGTAAGAACTACAATCCATCTAAACGTTTGTGGCCAATTACTGTTCAAATGTATGTAAATGATACCATAATAAAAAAATGAAGAATTACAGTATTTTTGTTATTTTTTAATCTATAGAGTAAATATAAAAAGAGAACTATAATTCTAGGAAGACAGAAAGGCAGAGTTATGTATTCAAATGCTGTGCATATCCAAAAAAATCCACACGCTTGTTATCTGTAGGGAGACACATTTTGCATCATGAAAAGTTTTTGTTTAGTTTTATATGTGTTTAGTCAGAAGAATTTTTTTGTCTTTTTGAATCATACCCGGCAGGCATTACTCCTAGCTCTGCACTCAGGAATTACTACTGGTCATGCCTGGGGGACCATATGGGATACCAAGGATCAAACTGAATTTGCCATGTGTGAGGAGAATGCCCAGCCTGCTATACTATTGCTCCAGCTCCATGCACTTATTGTGTACATTGTGACACTCATACTGTGCATTATTTACAGTTCACACTACATGTTTTGAGATAAATTAGTGAATTCATGTAAGTCTTTGTTATGTTATATTCTTTCATCAGTATATAAATTATATAATACCAATATTCACATGGATTAGTAAATATAATGTTTAAATATTGTCATCAACACATCAATACAAATGAAGTTCAAGAAAAAGTACAAAAACAAGACTTTTGTTCGACTATTTCCAATGGTAGTTATTCCCAAAGGTTCCATCTTTCTCTATATCTTTCAAGTCATATCAGGCCTTAGGCCCTATAGAATCATCTTTGCAGAAGCGCCAGCTTTGGCATATTTAGTTCTGGCAAAGGACTAAAGATAAAAGAACTTTTCATAATACTTGTGGTCTTATTATTTCCCAAGAATTCACCTACCTGACTACCTACTTCAAGAGCATTCCAAAGAAATACTAACTAGCCAATCTTATCATATTGAGCTTTGATGTTAAAATATGTACAAAAATATATTACAGTGAGGTTTTTCACTAATGTAACATAAATTATAATTTCATCTAGCAGTATTTGCAACTGAAGTTTGCACAAAAAGCCATATTTAAATAATTGTAAAATAATGTACTATATTACATTTCAAAAATCTTGAGAGGACTTTCAAAAGATAATGTGAAAAATGGAGTGATAGTACAGTAGGTAAGATTTTCCCATTTCACACTATCATCCTGGGTTCTATACCTGGTATCCTATATATGCCCCATGAGGAGTGATTCCTGAGTGAAGAGTCAGGAGTAACTTGGCTGTATGGTTAGATAAAGAGATAAAGAATAGACCATATTTTTTGTCAACTCCAGGTGAAATGAAATAACAAAATGATTATTGGTCCTTTCAAGATAAGTATCTGAATAACTTAAATGTGTCTTAGATCAGCTCATCTAAGTGCACGGTAAATTTGTTGTTAAGTAGTGATTTGGGTACTAATGACATTGCAAAACTGTGACTGATATGCGTAAGAAATACAAAATCTGAAAAAGAGAAAATAGGAATTCAATATTAGCACAAGAATCATGGTCACCACATATGTATCCAGAAAACCCTTTCCAACATATATTTTCAGGAAAAGAATGTACTTATTTTATTTAAAGAATGCATTAAACTCTGAGATGCATCAACATATTGTTTCACTCTTTTAAAAAATGTTTTGTTTAATATTTTTATGCAAAGATTGTATTTTAAAGGAAATAAGCACTGACAAGTTATCTTTTTCCAGTAACATTCTGACTCAAACAGAACAAAATAGCTGAACAAAATATGCACATCTGACCAAGTATTTTTCACCTACCTATCTGCTTTATTTCTGCCACTTTAAAGTGATCTCAGGAAATTATTTGAAATCCAGGATTTTGTTCTATCATTAATATGTTATTTCGGAGGTTCTTCTTGGTTATTTGATATAATTGATTGATCATAAATTTCTTTAGGATTTATTTTAAGGTAATAAATCAGAATCTCAAATGTATTCTAGTACCTGACAACTTGGAATTATTCATAAAGTATTTTACATTTCTACAATCATGTTTTTATATATTTCTCCAAGTGCTGTTTTCTCCAGTCACTCTTCTATTTTAGATATATGGGGTTAGACACATTTCCTTTAAAAAATTTAATGACTATTCACAGACAAGAATCAATTAGATTATACTTAAATCCATGAATTCAATATGAAAGATTATAATCAGTAAGAATAACATTTGTGCAGTTATTCTAAATGAAAGTGAAAGGGGATATATATTGGCACATTTAACGGAATTAATCAATACGATTCCAAATCATTCTGCTTTATTTTAAAGTGCCTTGTTAAAAAAATCTATAACAACTAATTTATTAACTCCTAGAACCATTTAATAACCTTTTTCAACCTTTGAAGTATTTCATAAGTTTAAAAAGCTCAATGAATGATATAATTTCATAATTGCTAATTTCCTTTCAAGTGGTGAAATATATAAGCTAGGGCCGGATACTCTAATTTCACTAAATGTGCTTTTTCAGATGATCCCTCTTTCATCTCTATTATTTTATCTCAATAATTGAATAAACCTCAGTGAGTTTATAAACCCCAAGATCAAGAGTTGATTTGATAAAAAATTTCAAGTGTAGAGTGAGTTAAGTGTGCAAAACAAAATCTACTATTCACATAGGCAGAAATGTGTTTACTTGCCATGTATTATTGCCAATAGTAAACTTATTTCTCACTACACATAAGAAAATATATGATTATAGAATATTTAAGTATTAATATCAATACCAATATGCCATATTGGTCTAAAGGAAAGAGAGTGACATGAAATAATCCGTCCATATGAGGTATATCATAAAAAATAATAATGGAATAATAAACGGCCAAAGTCAACAGAACCTGAAAACTGATTCACAGAATTGAACTTATCCATGATGGCTAATTTTGTGGAGGAACATTGGGAGGATTATCTTAGACAAAGGTAAATGAAAGCAGAAAACATTCTGGCAGAGGGTTGTTGTTGGATAATTGTGTGCACAAATTCTATAATTAACAATATTTCAAATCATTGTACCTAAAATTAACAATATATATAAAACAAATACACAATGAAATATGGTCACTCTTTTAAAATCTTGTCTCTTGGACAGTATTGTTGGAACTAGAGAGTTTTGTGATAAGTTAAATGTCAGAGAGAGGAAAGAACAAATATAAGGTGATTTAAAAGAATGTAGCTTGAACATAAGCTCTCAAATATCCAATAATTTATTCCCTAGTAAATTTAGGCATGACTTCCAAAGAATTGCACTTGGCCCAATGTCAATATTTTTAATCACTTTTTAGTCAGATGTGATTCTTTAATCCCTAATCCCAATAAGTTTTAAAGTGATGGAATGATATCTAGCATATTTAACTTAAGTTTCTTCTGTAGAAACTCTGCCGGGAGTGTTGTCGTATTGTGAGTGTAAGGGTCTAATGTGTTGCCATGTTGTGAGTGTAAGGGTCTAATATGCCCACACATTCCCATGAGAACAAACCTTACTATATATATGCAGTGAGTCAGGGCCAGTTGTGACCTTAGATAAGTCTGACTAGAAAGAAACTTCTCTTAAGAATCTAAGAGAAACTGAACATGTCAGCATGAGACCAGTGATGTTCCTTACCAGGAATAAAATCATAGCTACAGTAAGGAAGTTAAAGAGGGGCCGGAGCGATAGCCCAGCGGGTAGGGCCTTTGCCTTGCATGCGGCTGGCCTGTGCCGGCCCGGGTTCGATCTCCGGCATCCCATATGGTCCCCCCGTGCACCGCCAGGAGTAATTCCTGAGTGCAGAGCCAGGAGAAACCCCTGAGCATCGCCAGGTGTGACCCAAGAAAAAGCAAAAAAAAAAAAAAAGGAAGTTAAAGAGTTATAATATTGCCGTGTTCATTGCTACTGACTAAAGTAGGAAAACAAATACTTTCCATGAGATGGAGCAATTTACATAAATACAGCTACTGTGGTTCTGACACTATGGATTTTTACTTTTTGTATTGACTTTTAGCGGTTTTGTTGTTTTTTGCAGGGAAGGGGAGGGTTGGAACATAGCAGATAGTGTTGAAGCCTTACTCCGACTCTGTACATAGGGATCACTCTTGTGCTTGGGGACCTTATGGGATTCTGGGGATGGAATCCAGGTCTGCCTTATGAGAGGCAAATGTCCTACCACCGTACTATCATTCAGCCTGTAGTGGACGTCCTTGAATGGATTAAGCCCTAATTGCTAAAATAATCCAGATAATTTCTAGCATTCACTCCTGAAGTTTTCTCATCAACAAGCTGTTTCATCATGTTTAAAATTTCCCCAGACAGAGGTTGTTTGTTGGTGAGTTTACTGTATTCCTTAGATTGATATTCCAGAAGTAAGCCTTAAAAAATATTTGTATGGGGGGCATAATTAAGCTTTTTTTCTCAAATCCTAATAAAGTTGCATTCATCAATGATCTTTGCAACCTTATTAGGATTTATTTATTATTTATTTATTATTTAAAATATATGATCCTAGAAAATTGAATAGACATTTTAAAATTAATAATATCACACTCCATAATAACAAAATCATTTTGTTGGTGATTTTGTAGGTATGTGTGGCTGGATTAGAATATCAAAACAAGTGAGTCAGTAAGTTTTGGTTAGAGCAGAGCAATATCAATATAGCATAATTTTAACAAAAGATAGAACCATCTTTTGCCTTTTGAATTACACCTGGAAATGATCAGGGGTTACTCCTTTCTCACTCTTCACTCAGGAATTACTTCTGGCAGAGCTTGGGGGACCATATGGGATGCCAATGATTGAACCCAGGTTAGCTGGGTACAAATGCCCTACCAGCTGTGCTATCACTCCTCCAGAGATAAAACTTTCTTAACGGTACAATATTTCTATTTTTATTTTATTAAAATAAGCAATTATTTTATATTAAAGTATAAACAAATACATACAAATATTATATAGATCCTCTGTAAAGTAATAACCCATTTGACCTGTGTACTATTAAGCTATTTAAAGAATTCAGGGAATCATGATTTAGGTCAAATCATCTTGAGATTTTAAAATTCACTTCTAATATCTTCTAAGAAATATAAACTTCCTATGACATTTACTTTTGTGAATATTAAATATTTGTTTAGAAATGTTTCATGGTTTGTGTTTTCCTGCAATATTGCTCATAGAACTGTATATATTACATATTTTATATTATATATATTTTATATACTAGAGAAATTCCTAGTGACAATCACTCTAAATACTTTATCATAACTGCTTTTCAATTAATTAATGAAGGGATATATTTAGTGAAGTTTCTCATCATTTGGGAAAAGGCCAAATTAATATAAGAAACTAAAGGCCAAATTAATATAAGAAACCAAATTAATATAATTGTTATTTTCCTTTTTAGTGGAAAATAACAATTATCTACTACAAGCAAAATGATATCATTTAAACAAAAATTAGAGCTGGTATATTCACATTAGCTGTCCACCATTTTTACTGTCCACTAGTCCCAAAATTATCATCACCATGTGTATGTGTTTGGTTGAAATGTTTTCAATATAACTGACAGGAGTTGTGTCAATGGTATCTCAAGTATGGTTCTATTTCTTCAGTGTCAGATAAAAATAGAATAAAAGTTCTCTCAATAAAAAGAATTTGAACTCAGCTATAAAACTGTTTAAGACTATGAACACTGAGAGATTTTAAGTAGATATATCACTGTATTACTGTCTGTCTTCCGTTCATCATCGATTTGCTCGAGCGGGCACCAGTAACATCTCCATATGACCTGTCTCATGCAAGTAAAGCCTAAGGGCACCTGCTTGCTCCAGGAGCATAAAGAGCCTCAAACCATTCCATCAGGTCATGAGAATGAGGTGTATAATTGTTACTGGTATCTGGCATATCAAATACAACACGGGTAGCTTGCCAGGCTCTGCCGTGCGGGTAGCATACTCTTGTAGTCATCTCAAAATCCAACATTTATTGATGAACCGGGGCGGCCGCAAGCAGCCACAAGAGTTGGGCTGTGATAGGCTGGTCTGCTGGGTGGAGTTCTGACGAGGAGGAAGTCCGGATGTGGAAAATGGAGGCCCTCATGGAGTGGGGGTCATCTGGCTTGTTGTATGGCTCTGCTGGGGTGGCGGGCCAGGGCTAGAAACTGCCATCTTTCCCAGGCTCCTCATGAGCAGCTGGGCACAGTGAGAGCCAGTAGCAGCTCTGCCCCATGTCTGTCTCTGGATCAGCATACCTGGGCCAGATTAAAAAGACTTCAGCAGGGTGGATCTCTATGAGCCGGACTGTGATAGGCTGGTCTGCTGGGTAGAGTTCTGACGAGGGAAAGTCCGGATGTGGAAAATGGAGGTCCTCATGGACCCTTGGTATATCTACCAAAGTAGATATATGAGATTAGAAAATTGTATGAGTAGAAATCGAAAAGAGTGAAAATGAGAGAGATTTGGACTAATATGAAATAATATATGAAATAATTTAAAAATGGGGCTGAAGTGATAGCTCAGTGGGTAGGGAGTTTGCCTGCACTTGGGTTCGATCCCTGGCATTCCATGTGGTCCCTTGAGAACTGCCAGAAGTAATTTCTTAGTGCAGAGCCAGGGGTAACCCCTGAGCGTTGCTAGGTGTGACCAAAAAAGAAAAAAAAATTGAAACAATTCTACTAATAGATTTTCTTAAACTGGTTTTTATAATTTGTTAGAAACATTATGACAAATAAATATTTATTTATCGTCATATGTTATTTTGCAAATTATATTAGCAAATTATATTATGTTATTTTGCAAATTATATTCATTATATTAAATGAATTTAATTGATTTGCAATTTGAATAATTTGGTTTATAAGCATCCTTTAGTCATATGATGAGAAAAGCAAGATAATCTCAAATTCTTTATAAATGGCCATGGCCATCTAATGTTCTTCTATTTAATGTTTTTTTTGCATACAGTATAAATGTGATTATTTTGTCAAAAATATTAAATATAGAAATTTTAGCATTTATTTTAAAATCAGTAAAAAGAAACAAGATGCCCTTTGCTCTACTGGCATGAGATAGGACATATGGAGATTATTACTGGTGCCCGCTCTAGCAAATAGATGATTAACGGGAAGATCGTGATCGATCGTGAAAAGAAACAAGTGTATATATAAAGATATTTATAATCTCTGACTAATTATAATACATCTGAAAATTGTTTTCTGTTGAGAGTTATTGCTCTATGTTTAATTTTCTAAATAGTTTGTGTTATATATACATATTATATACATATTTATAAAACAACAATAAATTTTATCCTGTAGAAAATATACTATAACATTTTGTTTTTATTAGCTAATAATATATTAATAACACCAGAAGAGCATTACAGTAATAATATTTTTCTATTCTAATTTAAATATTTAGTACGTGAATGATTAAAAACCAATTATGAAACAGTTGAGCAATTAGAAGACATTAGAAAGCATTTAGTGTTACTGAATTTCCTAGGATTATTGTAAACTTCTTGAAGAATCAGGGTTTTGAGTCAGCTTTCATTTAAGTTCTTGCAAATTAAATTGGTGAATTTAGTCATAATTTAATTTGTATTTTTTGTCGGGGAACGCCGCCGGGTCCCCGACAGTGTCCGGACAGAGGTTGTCTTCTACCTCCGAGGACGCGGGAGAACAGATGAAAACTCACGAGTCCGGTGCAGTTCCAAAAATGGCTTTTAATAGTACAAAAAGCTCTTCCACAGCACTAGAAGATGGAGCAAAAGGTCAAAGAGCAAAAGACCAAAGCCAAAAGCCAAAAAGCCCTAGGAGCCAAAAGCTGAAGGCTGAGGAACCAAAAGGCAAAAGGTAAAAGGTGAAGGGGCCTCAAGTCAGCCCCTTATATACACCAAAGTAACCCAATCAGGAGGTTGTCATGCCAACAAAGAACCCTAAACAGAGTGTAGTGCCACACCCTATTGTAGGTATAAACAAAGGTTACACCAAGGACTAATCCCGAGATTATCTCTTATGTAAAACACTGGAGAGAGAGAGGGGGCTGATATAAAGTAATACATCTTAACTTCATGAGCTTCATGTAATCTAGATGGTACCCACAAGGTCCTTATTATCTGCACCAGGGTGATTCTGAGTATCTTGTTCTCATGTACTGAAAGGGTCATACTCGCCTGCTTAGAGCAAACTAGTATGATCCTTCCTATAGTCTACCTTTAGTTTCAGCGTAGCCAGGGTGGTAGTCTCCTGGTAAATTCTAACTGTCCCACGTTGGGTGCAGTGGGTATAAAGAGGAGCTGTGCCCAATCTAGAAAACATAGAAGCCTTAGTAGATGTATAAGTCAGAAGTTATTCAATCAAGGTGACTTCTGTAACTGCCACACCCTCTAGAAGTGTTTACATAGAAGAGAGATCTCATTAGAATGAACATTGGCTTAAATAAGATTAAGCTGGGAGTGAGCAAAACAACGAAACTCCCAGATTAGCTAAACATGTCCTCCAACAGTATTTATTATATATGTGAAAATGAACGTATTGGATTTGTATATTTATATTTTTTTGTTAAACAGAATATGGCTATTTTATTGATTATTCTGTTATTAAATAATAGAGCTTAGCTTTAATTTAGTCAGCTGCTTTTTATTTTCTCCTAATTAAAATACTTGTGCTGGAGAAACAGTCTAGTGGGTAAGGCACTTGCGCGCCTTTGAGTACTGTCACTTGTGGCTCAAGAACAGAAACAAAAACAATATATTTGAAAGCAGTGATATAAAAAAGGTGTTATTGTTTTTGTTTTTTCTTGTCTTATTGAAGCACATTTTCAGATACAAGGTGGACAGTAAAGTGGTAGCCTAGTAATGTCCTAGAGCCACATAACTCTGAGCGAAGCAACGTATAGTTCTGGTGACCACTGAGCGCTTCTGGGTAGACCAGTGATCTTTGGCACTGCAGGGCCTAAGCAACTCTATGTCTTTTGATTACACACTGAACTAACCACTGACCTGCTTTTCTGAGATGCAGCAAGTGCTCCTTGGTCCTTAGCACTCCTGGGAATCCTAACTTCTAAGATAAGCATGTAATACTATATGCTTACTTCTAGTTGAAATCTATGACCAATCAAATTTATTTAGTGAATTCTTACAGAAAGTGCTTGCATGTTAATATGTTGCAAACTGGATACTAAGGCAAATATGCTAAAATCTCTCTTATATCCATACTTGGGTTTTGACCTAAGTTTCTTTGTCAGGATTTTATATATTCTGATTTGGATCATTTATCACTTGTATCACTTGTCTTCCCATTGTTCATTAATTTGCTCAAGTGGGGGCCAGTAACATCTCTATTTGTCCCTGTTCATATGCTAATTTAGTCCAAGGGCCCCTGCTAACTCCAGGAACATGATGAGCCTCAAACCATTCCTTCAGGCCATGGGAATGAGGTCTATTATTATTCGTTTTGGCATATCAGATACTACACGGGTAGCTTGCCAGTCTCTGCCATGTGGGAGCTCAGTTTTTGCATTTCCTGATGTACTGTGGTTGTGCGGAAACTGGGAGAGCCATTTATACTTATTTATACTTATTTATATGGATCATTTGTACTTAAGCCTCCTTTATTTCAGGAAGTATGTACAATATTTCAATCAAGTTTATTGACCTAAAATTATATACCATGTTTGTACCCATATGTAACTTCTGGTACCTACCAGTAAATTAAAATTTTTAATTAACATCTTGAATACTATTGTTTTATCTTAGTAAAAGTTAAAATAATTTACAACATGAAATAACACATAGCAAAATACATGCTTTGCAGAATTAATTTTGAGTGCACAAACATATTTTTGATTTTTACTTGAAAAGTGGCCTTAAGTCTATTATTTGTAAGAGATGAAAGTTTTAATTGAAATTAGGAGGATTTGAAAAACAAAAATCTGTTCAATTTAAATGAATGAGTTATAGTAGGAATTTACCACTACTAGAAAGAATGTCCTGTGTCGTTTATAGATCACATAATTATAGAAGAGAGGGACCTATTACATTAATGCCTGGGTAGCCTGCTTGGTTAGAATATAGTCCCGAATAGAGGACAGGATATTTGATCTTATCCAAAAGGCCACGAACAAAAGCTATTTTAATTTATTGCAATTAAAATGAATGGGATTCAATCTAACGCATTTATGAGAATGTGATAACTATCGAATCACATCTATTTCAGTGGGGTGTGTTAGTCATCCAATTCTATTCATTTCCATGGGGATCCATTATTTATCAAATCACATTTATTTAAATGGGGATTCATTAGCTAAAAAATCTAATTAGTTTCCATGTGCATGCATTAGCTATCATGTCATCCTTCCTTTCAAAGACAATTCTCTAGTTATCAAATCCCATGCATTTATGTTTGGATTGGATTCTAGAGTTTGAAAAAGCTGTTACTCTTAATTAAATGGTTGCAATAAACGCCATAGTTATTATACTGTTGCATATTTAAGAGTATTTTCTATATATCAAAAAGTCACCCTAGTAGTCAATAGGTAAATGAAATTATCTCACAAAAATAAAACATTTAATGCCACTATAAAATGATGACATTACCTTTCTAGAGTACATGGCATCATTTCCCCTATGAAGCTTAGCCTTTTTTTGTTTTTATATACACGAGATTTCAAAAATGAGCAGAATAGAATAAAATGTCAATCTGTTGAAAAGATAATTAGATGTTTATATGTATTAATTATGTATATTGTTAATGCTAAACCCTGTGTTATTACAATCACAATTGCACAGATGCATTTGCTGTGTCTTCTTAGCCACAATTGTTACAATTTTTTCATTAAAACAATTCTATATCTTGGATTAATCATAGTATGCAGGATGGGATAACAGGATGGGATAACATAAAATAAATGGAGAGATCAAAATCATCCCATCTGTTGTTGAAGTGGATAAGGCAACACTATAGAAAATAAAGCAATTCATACACTTCTTCAAAACACTTTCTCCAAATAAACGTATATAACTCTAGAATCTCCTATGCTTAAATACATTTTTAAGTAAAAACTGACACATCTTAGCATGTGAAAATTTCATCAACATATAAAATAAACCTATTTGTAGCAGCTCAAGGCTCAACGTATGGAGTGTGAGGAATCAAACCAGGGTCAGACAATTAATTGCAAGGCTTATACCTTACCTGCTTTACTTTCTCTTCCACTCCTCAGGCCCTATCTTAAACTATCTCAAACCAAGGAATTTTCTGTTTTCTGTGATTTAACATTTTAAGGTAGTTATTGAATTGCAATATTTCCCAATCTTATGGCCACATTGCATGCTATGCAAGGCCATAAATACCTTAATTGATTTCCTTTCAATTGAGCAGGGCCATTTATGTCTGAATAGTTCGGGGGAAAGTCATGTCAAAAATGTAAACAGGGGCCTGGGCGATAGCCCAGCGTGGTAGGGCGTTTGCCTTGCATGCGGCTAGCCTGTGCCAGCCCGGGTTCGATCCCCGGCGTCCCCATATGGTCCCCCGAGCACCGCCAGGAGTAATTCCTGAGTGCAGAGCCAGGAGTAACCCCTGAGCATTGCCGGGTGTGACCCAAAAAGGAAAAAAAAATGTAAACAGTGCATATGCAAGTCTTTACAGCAGACTTAAAACAAATGAAACCTTATATTATTACTAATAATTATTGATTCCATTAAGACTTCTTTTAATACTTTCTTTTAAGACTGATAGATAAACTTTTTTCTGTCATGTGCCATTGGCTATTTATAACATTACTGATACAATGTTGTAGTTGTCAACATAAAGCTCATTTGTCTATTCCATCATGTACCAGGACCAGATTTTATGATTTTATGATTTTATATGGCAAGTAGGTTAGATTCCCCACTAATTTTAAAACATTTTGGATAATATAATTATACATTAATTTTTAATGTTTCAATGTTTGAATATGATGCAAATTTTATGTATCTAACAAATATATCATATTTGAATATGATACAAATTTTATATATCTAACAAAAAAGCATTAAGGAAAATATTATAAAATATAAATTTGTATTTTATGTTGAATATTCAAAATGTTTAGGATTATGTTCCACTAATGTCACATATTATCAACAAGATCTTGATAAACTTGAAGATCTGCTATAATAATTTTCCTTTAAAATATGAAGAATAATATCATTAACTTTACTACATCAATATTCTTGAGATACTTTCAATTCTAATAAAAATATATCCATATTACCATGTTTTTAAAATATTTGACATTGAAGTTTAGAAACATTTTGCTTATTAAACATCTGTTCTCAATCATTTCAAAATATTATTTGACTACTAAACTTTTAAGCAATAAGGCTTTTTTTTTTTCTTTTTTTGGGTTATACCCTGCAATGCTCGGGGGTTTCTCCTGCTCTGCTCTCAGTAATTACTCCGGGCGGTGCTCAGGGGACCATATGGGATTCTGGGGATCGAACCCGAGCCGGCAGCGTGCAAGGCAAACGCCCTAACCAATGTAACTATCGCTCTGGCCCCGCAATAAGGTTTTTTTAAATTATATTCATAATGTGTTTGTCTAACTTCATCTTTTCCAACATTCTTTACTGTGATATGTAATCTGTTAATTCTAAATTTGACTATCTCAAATGTGAGGGTCTGTTCTATTTCCTACATATAATCGTATGATTATAAGTTCTGCATGTCAAAATTTCTGTATTGAAACAACCAAACTATTTTCTGTTAATCAGCCTGGTTAAGCAGTCCTGAAGTCATACTTGGGGAAGATAGTAGCAAATTCACTTTATTTCAATATTTCCATGATTTTAAATTGTGTAAGTATTTTACTTATAGCTCTCTATAATCAAGGTGGGCATGTTACTTTCTAAAAAACTACATATTGTACTAAGATAAACCCAATTGCTTAATATTAGTACTGTATCTTCAAGTTATTTTTATGAATTGGATCTAATTTCTTTAAATGTTTTTAAAATATTTTGTTATACTGCCGTGAGATATACAGTTGCAAAGATGTTCATAAGATGTTCATATTTGGTTTTCGGTCGTACACTGTTCCAGCACCCATCCCTCCACCAGTCCCCATTTCCCACCACCAATGTCCCCGTTCCCCCGCCCCAAGCCTGCCTCTGTGGCAGGTTTCTTAATTTCTTTAACTCTCTCTCTCTCTCTCTCTCTCTCTCTCTCTCTCTCTCTCTCTCTCTCTCTCTCTCTCTCTCTCTCTCTCTCTCTCTCTCTCTCTCTGCCTGTCTCTCTCTCTCTTTCTCTTTTCTCCTAGGACCCACCACGGGACGACTTCCGCCCAGCTCACCCCAACGCTTCTTCTCATCCCCTGTATCAGGTGCATTGGCGCCCTGGGCACCAAACGGAAACACTCAGGAACAACCCACTGACATCCCAAAACTCAAACCGTGCGCGGACACTAGTGAGGCTGAATACTTATCTTTCCTGAGATACCAGAGAGCATCTGTCCTACATTCCTTGCCATCCATCCCAAACTGCAAACAATCCAGGCACCTACTAACTATACAACCTAGTATCCCAGAACACACATTTTCAACTTACAATAGTCATTATGGTAAAGCAACGCAGGAATTCCATCAAGCTCAGTGAGTGAAGCCACTAATCCAGAAGAGCCAAGCAATAACGACGAGCTAATTTCTTTAAATCTTATCTGATTTGTTGCCGGAGCGATAATTCAGTGGGTAGGACATTTACCTTACACACGGCAGATCCAGGTTCGATCCCGGCATCCTATATGGTCCCCCAAGCACTGCCAGGAGTAATTCCTGAGTGCAGAGCCAGTAGTAACCCCTGAGCATTTCTGGGTGTGGCCCAAAAAAGCAAAAAAAAAAATTTATTTGTTTTCTATGAGAAAATAATATAAATTCCATCTTTATTATATTTTATTAAATAAAAGCATATGTAATGTTTTTAAAATACAATGCATACTCAGTAAATGATGGTTTACATATCCTCCTGTAAATCTATAATATTTGAAATTACTCTAAATAGTCATATAATGATCCGAAATAGTCATGAAGTGCTTGACTTTTTCATGTAAACACACTTTCTGTGTACACACTTCCTGTTTATACATTTACTATAAATACAATTTACTATATACACACTGTATACACAGATACAGTATGTTCACTTTTTTTATATAGCTCTTAAAGTACAGAAACTAATTTCATGTTTTCATGAGCAAATCTTTTTTTTTCTTTCTTCTTTTCTTTTGGATCACACCTGATGATATTCATGTGTTACTTCTGTCTCTGCTCTCAGGGACTCAGGAATTACTCCAGTCAGTGCTTGGGGGACCATATTCCTCCAATGTATTAGTTGAAAAGGTTTTGCTATTTTCAACAGAAGGAAGTAAAATATAGTGTAGAAGAGTAAGGTTTGTTTGTTTTTAACTTTTGGTTTTTGGGCTATGCTCAGCTACATTCAGAAATGCTCCTGGCTTAGTACTGCACTTAGGAGAGCCTGTGGTGAAAGGGTTTGAACCCAGCTTTCGGCATAACCTGCTAAACTATTTCTCTGGCCCAGGAAGAGTAGATTTATGCATATATTTCATTCTCGGCATTTTACATTTTCTCCTTGACCAACCTTGAATTAACTGTATATTTTCATTTTATTGAATACAAATAAAAGCTAACAGTAGTATCACACTGTACATCCAAATTAATGTGTCCCAGTCTGGCTAAATTCTAAGAAAACCGTTCTTTGTGGCAGAACATAATGGAAGCTTGCTGACATGACTTAAGCATTAAGAATGAGTAAGACTAAAATTGTAATAAAATTTAGCATCAAGGCCTTATCCATTAAAAGCATTTTATTGTTTTTCGTTTGGGTTTTGGGCCACACCCATTGGTTCTCAGGGTTTATTCCGGATCTACTCTCAAGATTCATCCCCTTGGGTCTTGGGGGGACCATCTGGAGTACCGGGGATTGACCCATGTTGACCATGTGTAAGGCATGTGCCTTACCCACTGTACTATCTCTCTGGCCCTTCATCGCTTTACTTAGATGCTAATATTAACCCCCCAGAGGCTTACAGACAGGGGACAGAGCTGCTACCGGCTCTCCCTGTGCCCAGCCACTCACAAGGCACCCAGGGAGGGATGGCAGGTTCTAGCCCTGGCCCCTCACACCAGCAGAGCCTCGCAACAAGACAGATAACCCCCACTCCATGAGGGCCACCATTTTCCACATCCGAACTTCCCTCTCTTCAGAGCTCCACCCAGCAGATGAGCCTATCACAGTCCAGCTCACACAGCCATTTGCTGTTCATCAATAAATGCTGAATTTGGAGGTGACTACAAGAGTATGCCACCCACACAGCAGAGCCTGGCAAGCTACCAGTGTCATATTTGATATGCCAAATACCAGTAACAATTACAGAACTCATTCCCATGACCTGATGGAATGGTTTGAGGTTCTTTATGTTCCTGGAGCAAGCAGATGCAAGTAGATGGGCTCTACTAGCATGAGACAGGACATATGGAGATGTTATGGTGCCCGCTGGAGCAAATTGATGATGAACGGAAAGACAGTGATACAGTGATGAGGTGCCAGGTATCAAACCTGGGTCAGTCACATGCAATGCAAATATTTTGCCCTCTGTACTATCGCTCTGGCACGAAGCTCATAGCTCTTAATTTTATATCCGAACCAGGCACAGATACTATTTCATTTCTCATGAAATTTTCCATTTCATATATACTTGTCTATATTTTTCATTTATAAAAACCTCCATCATATTTATGTTCTTTAATTCATGGAGAAGAGATACTGATTATGCTATTTGTTAACCAAAAACTTGGAAGCCTTCACTCTGACATGAAGTGTATTTTTCACAAGAATTGATTCATTGGGCAGGATTAGAATACATGGTTATAATGATAGTGAGCTCTCTAGCTATTTTATAAGAAACATCCACAGAGGAAAGATTCCATTGTAGTAATTGACTTCCAATGGAAAAGAAAAAATACTAATTAAACATTTATATAGCTGGTTTATTATTAAATAATTAGTCCAGATAATTATTTTCTCACAAAGAAAAAGGAAAGACAGAGAAAAAAATTGAGACTTCAAATTCAAATGAAGAAAATACTGAAATATAAGGCACTTCTATAATTAATCTACTAATAAAAAAAAAGAAAGAAGGCCTAACCCACTTATTAAGATAAGTGAGAAAGGCACTGATTCATTGATGCCTTGGTTAAAAGCCTAGTCACATTATACTGTCTTGTTACTATAGAAGAACAAAGAATATTTGACTTAGTAAAGAAGGTCTCTGTTATAAAGATGGTCTCTGTTACATATCTCTTAACCATATAGTGCTGATAGGAAAACTATCATTTTTTAGGAAATTGCTATTCATAAACATTAATTACTCACTAAATGTCCTTTAATACATAGCTATAATATACGGTGCAATATAAACAATAAAAACATCAGGAATATAGGTTTCTAATGTGAGCTATATTAAAGCCTAAATGTCTATAAATGTCTATATTAAAGCCTAAATGTGTATAACCAGTATAAGATCAGCAGATATTATATTATAAGTATGTTATATGTGTGTTTATGTAAGCACACTTTCTTCCTGAAGTTATAACATTAAATAACCAGCAACAAATGAGAGTAAAAAAATGATACTAATTTTAGGATCAGCATATTTCTGAATCTACTGGTAACTCAGATATTTCAAAAAAGAGCCATAATCTATATCTAAATTCTAAAAGACAGAACCATATAAACTATAATTTTATATGTTTTTAATTAGCAATTTTTAATACCTTATACTGCAGTGATGACTTTTTATGCTAGAATACCCCTCCTTTTTATACTCCTGAGAAGGAGGACCACATATCATAGGTGAATACTTGGCATTTTAATTTCAACCAACCTGGCTTTTGAAAAGCACCCTATATACTTCAAGGTTTCTATTTTGCTAACATTGCAAGAGCTTTTTGAGACATGTAGCTGTAGACACTGCAAATGTTATATTAGAATCTGTTCCCATTTTAACTTTTAATGATTTAACATTTTAGGGCCTACATCATTTCTATTAATGGAAATAAGATTATTAAACATGCATGCAATCATTGTATTTGTAGTCTGATCCATACTCAAGCACTAGTACAAGGACATTTGGTCATATACCATGACACTTTTCAGTGTTCCTTTCTATTAATTAAAAAGAGAGATTATTATTTTTCTTCTAATAGGGTGATAAAATAAAACACTTATATTTGGGGCCTGAAATACCTGGACACAGTCATCTCAGACATAACTTCCATTAGATAGCTGTGTTATTGAGTGTCTAATGATTAAGAGTGCACTCAGAAAGCACATTTTGTCATTTGAATTGGTGGTTTTATTTTTAGCTAGAAACTCACACTAGAGGATTATGGAACCGTGTATAATAAGAGTCATTTGAAAAATGAAGTTATATTTTCATAGTTATAGTAGACACTCACCTTTCTAATTATTTTTAAAGAGAAAGGATAATAAAACTATTCTGCTTTCTTGTATTAGTTTCCTTGGGGAAGAAATGTAACCATTTATTTTGTTCAGAATAAAAGAGCTTTCATCTGATGTTCTGCCACTCCAGGTAAGGTCTGCCTCTGATTGACATCTCTAGGGCTCATCTAGAAAGGAAGGCAGAACCTTGCTTCCAGCTATATTCCAGCAGCTTCTACCTGCACCACAAATGGGCCTGCCACAGAGCTCCTGTTGCCATTCAGGTGAGGCCTGTCAGTGGGACTAATCCAGAAAGGATATCAGAACTCATCCCATGTGCCAAGTCCCAGCAGCCTCCATGACTGACGTGCATCATATAAGCAGGCCCAAACAAAAGCTCCAGGACTGCGAGAAACTCAACAAATGTCACACTGTCTATAGTTATTCTTCACTTTGCTTGGTGAAGATGGTCAAGATTAATGAGAGTAACTCCAGTTTAATCCCTTGGCATCTTCAAGAGAGTTTAACTACAAAGACACCCCCACCCCCACCCACTGGCAGAGCAAAAAACACTAGAAAACCAATGGGGAAAACACTTTAAAACAGCCTCAAGCTCATTGAGTAAAAATCATTTTATTGAAGACATGAAAGTCACTTGAAAATCTTCAATGTTTTTGTTGACAATATGATAATGCTCAACAAGTTTAAAGAAATAATAGCACCAATAATCAGCAAAGAACAGGAATATGTAAGCTGAAATGAAAAATGAAATATTACAATCAGAAATAAAGGACATGGTAAGTGATATAATAAGTCAATATACACTCTGGAGTAGAATAACTGAAGCTGAACAAAGCATCCAGATGCTCCAAGAGAAAGAGGAAATCCTGGAAACAGCAGAAGGTGGAAATAGTCTGAAACGAAATGAGCAGTCCAGAGAACTATGGAATGAGTTCAAGATGAACATTGTAGGAATCATTAGAGTCACTGAAGAATAAGAAAGTAAATGTGATGAAGAAAGAATAGTTAAAGAAATCATCAATAATAATTTCCTAGAGAATATTAGTGGCACTGATATCCAAGAGGCCCAAAGGGTCCCAGTGAAAATAGACTCGATTAGGAGAACTCTAAGACAGATTGTAATCAAAACGACAAAATCAAGATATGAGACAGAAGACTGAAAGCAGCAAGATCGAAACAGGAACTTATATACAAAGGAAAGTACATAAGTTGTAGAGAAGATCTATCAAATGAAACTCTACAATCCAGAACAGTATGGGGCGGGCAGAGAGAGCATCAATTAAAAACTCAGCAAAATGACTACCTTACTGAGTACACTCTGTACAGTTAGATTGCTGTTCATATTTGAAGGAACGGTACAGAGCTTCATAGACAGACAATACCTTAGGGAATTCATAGCCTTGAAATCAGTTTTGCAAGAAGAGCTAAAAAAGCTTGACTAACAGACAGGACAAACTGCCCAACATGCAGCATAGGCTATGGTGCTCATTAATGGTGCAAATAACTGTCTTCTACTAGATCAAGTAAAGTAAATTTAGTCCCACCTTGCTAATGAATCTTATATATTTTAAACAATGGATTAATGTCTTCTTTATACTGTTAAAATCATTTAGTGATCAATCATTGCAAATTAACTTTTATTGATTTATTTTCTGATAATTATATTTTCCATTCCTTTAAGGTTTTTTTTTTGAGCAAGTAATATGGAATGAATTTACTATGTGCCTTCCCAAGACACAGGCAGGGGTGTGGAAGTGACCCTGGGTCTTGGTGCAGGAGAGGGAGACTCTGCTTATGAGATTGTTGTTAAAATATTATATACTTGAAACAACTCTAATATAAAAAGCTGGCAAATCATAGTGGTCTAATAAAAATAAAAGAAAAATAGTTTCTTTAATGTCCCTTTCTTCTCTTTTGCTGTTTGCATATAGGAAGGCCATTGACTTTTGGGTATTGATTTTGTACCCTGCTACTCTACTGTAAGAATGTATTATTTCTAGGAGCCTCTTGGTAGAGAGTTTTGGGTTTTCCATTAAAGAAACTATCCCATTCACAATTGCACCACAGAAAATCAAATACTTAGGAATCAGTCTGACAAAGAATGTAAAGGATCTCTACAAAGAAAACTACAAAACGTTACTTCAGGAAATAATAGAAGACCTGAGGAAATGGAGACACATTCCCTGCTCATGGATTGGAAGGATTAACATTATCAAAATGGTAATACTCCCTAGAGATTTATACAGATTCAATGCGGTCCCTATAAGGATACCCATGATGTTCTTCAAAGAAATTGAACAAATACTCCTGAAATTTGTATGGAATAATAAAACCCCACGAATAGCTAAAGCAATCCTTGGGAAAAGAAGATGGGAGGTATCACTTTCCCCAACCTCAAGCTCTACTACAGAGCAGTTGTAATTAAGACAGTGTGGTATTGGTATAGAGACAGACCCGTAGACCTATGGAATAGAACTGAGTATCCTGAAACGCACTCAAAAATATACAACCACTTAATCTTCGATAAAGGAGCAAAAAATATTAAGTGGAGCAAAGAAAGCCTCTTCAACAAATGGTGCTGGGAAAATTGGGCAGCTACATGTAAAAAATGAACTTAGACCTCCTTCTAACGCCATGCACAAAAGTCAGATCAAAATGGATTCTAGATCTCGATATCAGACATGAATCTATAAGGTACATCGAAGAAAACATAGCACTGGCTAAAGAAACTGTGGTTCATCTACACTATGGAATACAATGCGGCTGTCAGAAAAGATGAAATTATGAAATTTACCTGCAAATGGATGGACATAGAGTCTATCATGCTGAGTGAAATTAGTCAGAAGGAAAAGGACAGATATAGAATGACTGCATTCATTAATAGGATATAGATACCAGTGTTTTAATAAATATGGGAAATGGTAATGGCAGATTAAAACTCACCACTGAATATACACAAAGAGACTTAAGTGATAAACTCTAAATATCTGCAGGGCTAGCCACAATGTGTAAAATAAGAGGGAGAGAGATGCAGAGACAGAGAGAGAGATAGAGAGAGAAAGAGAGGAAACTGGGGTACCTGCTATTAAGACGGGTGGGGGACGGGAGGGAGGGGTACATTGGTGGTGGAAATGGGGCACTGGTGGAGGGATGGGTGCTGGAATACTGTATTACCAAGAACCAATTATGAACCCCTTTGTAATTGTATGCTTCACGGTGGTATAATAAAAAATTTAAAAAAAATAAAAGAAAAATAACATAGCATAAAGAATAGAAATTAATATTTCCTATATTTTTTTAAAAGTAACTTGATCACATTCTCTCCAACAATATATATGTGCATATACATACATACACACTTCACTTTTAACTTATTACATAATATTAAATTTATGTCTTATGTTTTCATCCAACATGTATAATATATAAGACGAACTACAACATTTTATCTATTATTTTATTGTATTATAACACCATGAAATAGACATTTACAAAGCTTTTTAGAATTGTGGCTTGCTCTACATACTTTTAGGGATTATCATGCATAGCCCATTGCTTACATTCAACGCTCAGGTCTAGTCTGATGTTACCATTTCCACCAATTAGTAGAACAGTGGTGTATATTTATATCCCACAAATAAACACAATCATTCTATATCTGTCCTTTTTA
This sequence comes from Cryptotis parvus, assembly GCA_021461705.1. Lineage (NCBI taxonomy): Eukaryota > Metazoa > Chordata > Mammalia > Eulipotyphla > Soricidae > Cryptotis > Cryptotis parvus. Next base: position 55,243 of record JAJIBD010021718.1, read on the forward strand.
CTTCTGACTAATTCCACTAAGCATAATAATCAAACTACAACATTTTAATATTATACTGTCAAATAATGCTAGGTAGTTACTAGATTATTCACTACAGTGATCAGTTTTATGTGTCATAAAAATAAATATGTTAGGTATATTTTATCCCATATTTTTTAATGTATAATATATATTTTTTTTAAAAAAATTCAGTGTCTGACTAACAAATTTTGTTATTTGTGCCAAATTTTAAAAACTTTCAAATGCTTGGTATACTTCCCTGAACATCCTAGATTCATGGAGTTTCATGCTAAAACATAATTCTTACGCTTGATTTAACTTTCTCTAAATGGATTCAATTATAAACAATTGGACCTGACAGGATGAAAACCACATTTTGTTGTACATTCACTATAGTAGTTTACCATAGGGATGAATGCAGGGTATAGGACAGGGGGAAGTTTCTATCTGACCTGCTGGATTGGTAAAAACACATTCTTTTAGGAAAATGCATAATGATGATAGTTGTGGAATGATAAGATGGAAAATAAGGGTTCAAATTAGGAACTATGGCACAAGGAAAGCAATATTTTAATTTATTTCAACAGAGCAGAACTTTGTCTTCAAAGACTCCAAAAGTCCAGCCATCAAATAATAAGGTAATTTTTATTGAGGAGACATACAGGATATCCAATATAATTAGGTAGTAGGCCCTGGAGGATTTACAGGACTTAGAATGTTTTAGTCAAAGAGCTAAGTAAGCCAGTATTAAAAGCTATCCTTGATATAAAGAAAGCCCACATCTGAAAGTTGTTTTGAAATTTTGCTTTGAACCTTGTGAGGTGCCATAACTCAGGAGTTATTTTTCTTCTATCAGCTTCATCCACATTTAGCATTATATTGGGCAGTCTGATGTTTTCTCCTTTTCTCCCTTTCTTTCTCTCTCTCACACACAGACACACACAAACACACACACACACACTTGCATTCACACTCACAACCACACTTGCTATCAATTTTTTTCTTTAGGTGTAATATTTTTGTATCTCAATTAAAAATTAAATGTTAAAGCATTTTCACCATCAAATGATTTAGAGATTTTAAATATTGTATATACATTTCACTGCTTTTTATATATCAAGACAGAAAATAAAAATTTTTACACACTTTCAATCTCAACATAGGAGTACCTTTACAAAGAATTAATAACTCCGTAATGAACCTTTAGCTGAAACAAAAATGAAGCAATGTGATTCAACATATGATATATAATTTTAGAGAAAGAAAATTCAATAGCTGACCAGAATATGCTTTGGGTTGATAGACAGTCAGAGGCATTGTTTAGATTTATTATATTTCTTTCCAGTTCAATCTCATCTGGTAGCTTTCCTTTTCTCCCATGGGTTCATTTCTCTTGGTTTGCATTGTCTTCTGTGTCTAAATCTGGAAACCTTCTTTCTTCACTTTCCCCATTCTTTCCTTATAAAGGCTTTGTATGTAAGAGCTTTCCAGTTGTTTCAGTTTTTAGATAAATAAAGGAGAGTCCCATGCATGTATTAATCCATTTTTAATAGCCACTATTGAAAGACAGGCATTTTAGTGGTATTGTTTTCAATCGCTATTATCTTAAAAGAGTTTTATTTTTATCGATATCTATTCTGACATTTAGTTAAAATGACAAAAAATCTCATGCTGGGCAAATTGAAGAAACTCTTTAGATCACTTGAATAAAGGACCTAGTCTTACTGTGAAAGATTTCTTTTTATATTTTTGTTCACTTTCTATTGATGATATAGTTCCTCTTAAATAAATTTTATGTACTATTAAGAGAACATGATATTTAGTATATAGATAACTTTTTCACAGGGTCAACTATAAAGTCATACAAGATTTGGTACATTGCTGCCACCTATGGGCAAGAATAAATACTGGTGTTCCACTGAATCTCACAAATCCATATATGCCAATTTCTTTTATAAAACTCTTGGTAGCAAACAAAGCTAAATAGTATCTACTAAGAAGATCTCTTATTGATATCTATTTAAATTCTGAAAAGAATAAATTTGAAAGAAATAAATGTAGTAAGCAAACTAGCCAGGACCATTGCACTGTAGGCATGGCCAGTCTCAAATATGTTGTCTATGTTTTCCCATAGCATTCAAAACTGTGATAGAAAGAAAACAATCATAGTACTCATACTTTTCAAACAAGGAAACTGGTGACCAGAAAGTGTTAGTGATTTACTCAAGTGGCAGCTCAGTCTGGAAGCACTCTCTTGAACTGAAATCTACTGATTTTACAATATTTTTAATAGTCTGGACTTTCAAAACAGGGGTTGCATGGGATGGAATCTGTATATCCGTCGTCTTGTTTGGAAATTTCTTAATTTGAAACTGCTTGAAAGTTTATTCAAATCAACCATTAGGTAGAAACAAAATAATTTAATAAGGACTCTGCCTATTTAGTCTTTCAACAACTTTTGATAACCTACTTTGGTTTTATATCTACTTAAGCAATCAGAACAATGATAGGATTTATAAATGCAAGAATTGTTTTTGCTCTCATTCTAAGCAAAGAGAAACAAAACTGTGAAAGGGAGGGCTCCTGTACAAGAACACAAATGGTCCAGAATCACAAATAACAACTCAGAAAAAAAAAGTCATGATCTTACCAATATCATGCCCTTATATGGACTGCAATGGTCAATATAATTAGTACTGGCCAGGGATGCAGGCATGGGGATGGGGGTGGGTGGGATGTGAGGGTCTTTGGTGATGGTGGTAGCACACGGCGGTAGGATTGGTGTTTAACGATGAATGTTTCTATCAACTCTAGTGTGAAAAACTGTGTACTTTTAAATCATGGTACTTAAATAAAGAAAAATAAAAATAAGTGAGGGTTCCTGATAATCCACTTCTAAATATATAAAAAATCCACTTCTAAATATTTAAAAAGATATTTTCCAGTGCTTTTAGGAAAACATGTGTAGAGTAGAGTTTATCTCCTGACCAGAAATATTTCCCAGTGCTTTCAGGAAAATATTAATCAAGCATAGAAGAAGGAATACATGATACAATCATTCTATAACATGATAAAAAATGTCAAGAACAATATTAAAACACAATAAGATTTTTTCTGTATATGTAGTTTATGCAACATGGATCTTCAGGAATACAAAGTTAATGAAGTTCAATACAGAATAACCAAAACATGCTCTTTAGTAGTGAGAATTTCTTGTTGAAATACTCAGATTCTTGGGGCTAGAGCAATAGTACAGTGAGAAGGATGTTTGCCTTGTACTCAACTGACCCGGATTCCCTCCCTTACATCTCCTATGGTGCCCCAGCAATGCCAGGAGTAGTTCTTGAATGCAGAACCAGTAGTAATCCCTGAGCATCACCAGGTGTGACCAGAAGGTCATAATTAATTAAGCTAATTAAGGTTATTTGATTAATCAATTAAATAAATATTCAGAGTCTCAAAATATACTAGATTTTAATTAAATTTTTATGATATGTTAAATAATACTTTCGATAAATGAGCAGTTTTAGGAAGACACACCTTAGTATGCTCAAGGTTAACTCCTAACTCTGTGCTCATGGATTACACCTGGAGGTTTCTGAGAAGATCATAGCGAATGCTATGAACTGAATCTGGGTGGGTTGTGTGATAGGCAAGTTCCTTTTTCTTCTATAATTTATCCTTTGACCCCTAAATATATTTTTAATCAATGAATTTAAATTCTAGTGAGAATAAATTGATAACTCATAAAGCATATGGCTATTTCACAGCTAGTTTAGGGAAGTCAAGTAGTGCTAGAAAACAGATGTGTTTTACTAATAAAACATGCATACTGTTACCATTCCTTGATGTTAAGGTTTTACTGCAAGTCTAAAGGGGACAACTTAAGAAAACATAACTTGCCAAAATTTTCTGTATTTGTCCTCCTTTGGGATTTTTGAGCCACACCCAGCAATATTCAGTGGTGATTTCTGACTCTGAGCAAAGAGATCCCTCCTGGATGACTGAGAGGACCATGTGGGTTGCCTGAAATCATATTCAGGTCAAACTTGTGCAATGCAAGTGCTTTACCCACTATACCTACTGACTAAGAAATAGGTGCAGGAAACAAACAAAAAGTATCGATGTCTTAGGAATGGATTGGCAATAACCAGGAAACTTCAAAATTCCGCAGAGACTTAACTAAACTTTAGATGTGTTTCTTCCTCTCAATAGGCTCCTAACTTTTCCATAGAGCATTTACTCTGGACAAGTTGTGATTGCAAATTCCTTCTATGCCTCTTTGAGTAATGCTTCCACTACAAACCAGGAATATCTTCTAAATGAACTATGGATCATAATTATGTGATATAATAAAAGTTATATATATCCCTATCTTGTGGAAGGGCAGCAGCTAAATAGAGTGTCTACTTGCAAACACAGAGGGCAATTACCTGAGACAACTCCCCATTAAATTCCTGCAGTTCTTACACTCTTTCCTCTTGGGTCAGCAGTCATTCTTTCCCTTCTACTTGACAGTCTTCCTCTTTAACACAATATTACTCGTTTCCCTGGCTTTACTTGGATTCAGTTGTGCTAAATTGTTCCACATAATTCATTACATATAGCTTCATATGTCCATCTCACACTTAATGTATGAAACAGTTTCATGACCACAATGATCCCATGTATTTCCCTTTTGTAATGTCATCAAACTCCTATTCTCACTCTTCCTGCCAGATCCTTAATCTCTAACAACCACAATTTATTCATTCTTTCTATATTATCATTACAACAGTGTTGTATAAATACCTTTATGCATTGTGTTACCATTTGAGATTGGAATTTTTTCCATCAGGCAAAAACTCTGGAGATATATCCATGTTGCTATGCATGTCAACATTTCCTTCGTTTTTTCTTGTTAAACGGTATTCTATGATATGGTTGTGCTATAGTTTGTTTACAATCCCTCCACTGAAAGCATTTGGGTTGCTTCCAATTTGGGGCTATGATTAATAAAGAGGTTATAAATACTCATGTACAAAGTTTTATGAAAATGTAAGACTTCATATCTCTTGAATAAATCCCTATGAGTATAATTTTGGTTTGTATAATGATTGTGGTTTAATATTTGCTAATGGAAACATTATTTCCAAAGCATTTTATTTTTTCTTTCTTTTTTTTTTTTTCTTTCTTTTGTTTTTTTTTTGTGGTCACACCCAGCAATGCTGAGGGGTTACTTCTGGCTCTGCGCTCAGGAATTCCTCCTGGTGGAGCTCAGGGGACCATATGGGATGCCAGGGATCAAACTTGGGTCAGCTGTGTGCAAGGCAAATGCCCTACCCTTTGTGCTATCCCTCCAGCCCCCAGCAGTTTATATTTTATTTTACATAGCTCAGCAAAACTGTTTCTTCTTAATCCTCAGCATTCTTGTTTTCAAAGTTTAATTTAATTTTTTGATATATGTTTAGTTGAGTATTGCTTCCACTACAAACCAGGAATATCTTCTAAAAAGATATTTATATTTATTACATTTATTACATTTCTCTGATAGCATTTATTACATGTCCCTGATAATTTATGATGTCAAACAGACTTTCATGAGCTTTACTTACATCAGATTATAGTCTGATGGAATGTTTGCTCACCTTTATTATTGTAGCAAACTCCAAGAAACAAAAAGAGATCTAACACTGGGAAGTAATAGGGGAATGAAGATGGTAATTAATTTAAATGATCTATAAAGAAAATTATTTTGAAATTAATTCATGGACAGTTCATTGTAAATTACATTGTTAATATATTGCTTAAAGAAAAATGTACAAGAAAATAATAAACTTATCATTTTATTATATTTTAAAATAAGTTTATATTGCAGATATCTGAACTACTTTTAATAATTTATTCAAAAGGTATAAATGGAATTTGAGCATGTGGTTAAGTTTGTTTCCTTTTTTGCTTATTTTATTTTATTAGAGAAATTTGTGATAACTTAGTAATTTCTCAAGGTTTTCTACAAAAGGAAGACGGAAAAATAAATAACTAAAGACAGAAAAAGATAATATATATAAGAACATTTGCTTTATACTTCATTGGGAAAGAACAGAGTTTGATAGTTGTTCTTCAGCCCAGTGATGATTCTCTATACTTGTTAACATGGGCTACTGTAAATCATGTAGCATTTCCTTAAACACACACAGACACACAGACACACACAGACACATACACACTGACACAAATACACACATATATGTATATATATACATATATATATATATATGAACATTTTAGTATTAGAGTATTTGAATGTAAAAAATACACAGAATAGATAATACTGGGATAAGGATTTTCCCTTCGGTTGATACTGGTTCTATCCTCAATACTACCAGTAGTGAACTCTCCTGAACACAGACAACGCAGCCAAATAGTAAAGATTTGAAAGTAGTAATAAGAAGAAAATGAAAACTGTTTGTTCAGATTTCTTTCTTCATATTTCAAATAAGTACATTGTAGGAATTTAAACAAAATCTATACAACTGTTTTTTTTGTTTGTTTGTTTGTTTTTGCTTTTTGGGTCACACTCAGCAACCATCAGGGGTTACTCCTGTCTCTTTGCTCAAAAAATTACTCTGGCGGCGCTCGGGGGACTATACGGAATGCCTGGGACTGAACCCCGGTCTGCTGCATGCAAGGCAAATGCCCTCCCTGTTGTGCTATTGCTCCGGCCCCTCTATGCAACTGGTGAGGAAAATAGTCCCTTCTATATGAAGAAATAAATACCAAATTTTCGTGTATAGTTTTGCCACACACATGAAATAAAGTTTTCTTTTCTAAGATAAAGTTTTCTTTTCTTAAACCAAAGGAAACATGCTGCAGGTGAAATATCATAAGCCATAAAACCCAAGGAAACAAATGTATGGGTAATCTTTCCACCAAGCCTGCAAAATGGTAATAGTACATTTGAAGTTAGGTTGCTATCATCATAAATGAGTGTGTCCTGGAAGAAATACATTCAGTTTAAAGGTTAGAGACTGTTTGCATAAATGTGTACTCTGTGTTTATGTAAGCATTATTTCCCTTTATTAAAAAAAACAAATGTCCCATTGAGATGAGCAATTTTTAGTTTTTAAGCTCCATGTCTGGACCTAGGATTAAAATGAAGACATGGTATCCTAAATAGATGTTGGTGCTTCTCAGCTGTATTGATTTTGGTGACATTTTACTTTGTACTTTAAACCTACTTCAGACTGTAAATAAAGCTAATGGTAGTATCAAAAAATTAGATCTTGGAATCATCAAAACATTGGCTGAAAGCTAGTGACAGTGGTGGGAGGTGGGGATTAAAAACCTGAGTATAGCAAAATATAGCTATTACTTATTTTTTAGAGTAAACATCACTAATTTTGTGAAAATAATGAGCATGATTATTTAAATTTGCTCACAGGTTAAAATATACAAGGCAAAAATCATAAAGCAAAAAAAATCTGAATACTGTTATCTAGTCATAATAAATATCATTTAAATTTGATTAACATTCAATTTTAGAAATAACCAGATAAGTACTGTTAACAATATAATTTACTATTTATTTTTACATGCATCAAATTTTTTGGAAGATTATTTAATAAAACAATGCATAAGAAACCAGTATTTTACTAATTTTTATTGATAGTTATTTCAGTTTATATGGTTTGGTCAATTTATGTACATAATGCTGTGATTTATGTATTTCTTGGAAATGTTAAGCTCTTGCAGGTTTTAGTTATACAAGTCCACCCCCAACCAGAAGTTCAACTAATGACTTTAGAATGGATGTCCTTATTTGCATGAAGATATTGATATGCCAGGTATTTGTCAGATACTGATCTGTCAGTCAAATCCTTTATCTTGATTATAATATCTAACTTTCACAGTATAGAAAGCTGTCCATTTATCTAAGACAGTACCAGGCAGGCAGGGATATGCTGTCTTGGACTACATTCTTTCCTTAATATATAACCCATGTCTCTTGAATTGTCAGGTAATTTGAAAGGAAAAGTATCACTGTACATCTTTCTCATTCAAATTACATTGTCCATCTTCCTTCTATCCCTTACCCTGCCTGTATCTTGGAAAGTCTTTCAGCATATAAAAGTAACTAGGCAAAAATAGGAAAGTTACCATATCTGTTATGAAATGTAAACCTAAATTCTCTCTCTTACCATTATTACAGTCTGGCATTTTATAGAAATAAATATGTCATTTAACTAGTTTCTGTATATGTATTTCCATGATTTTTCTGTTAATAAAAAGGAAGAGAGGATGAGTAGTTTTTTGATTTGATTGCTAAAAATCAGTCTCATATTGGGTTTCTTGAGACTTAGAACTGTGTCTATAGTGCACTATAGATAACCCCCCATATTAAAAAGCGTTAAATGTTGTTCTTTTATGAAATAGTCGCTCATAAACAGTTGTGGGTGAATATTGAAGAGTGTGTCTATGTGCAGCATGCATGCATTTTAAATTATGTTTGTAATTGAAAGGGTTACTGAGAATCTGATAGTATGAACAAATCTGTAAACCACTTTGCAGCTAGTTACAATTATTTAATTTGGTGTTTTAACATGCCTTGAGATAAAATGCATATTGGAAAATTTAAAGCACGAGTTTGTTTTGGGCCACACATGGTAATGCTCAGAGCTTCTTCCTGACTCTGCACTCAGGGATCACAGCTGGTGGTCTCAGGGTACCATATGTGGTGCCAGCGATCCAACCAAGTCAGCGTCCTGCAGTGCAAGCACTCCACCCACTGTACTAGAGAGCTCTGGCCCTAAAGCAGACATTTTTGTAAAAAGAATAAATGTTTACAGTCTTTTTTTGTTTTGTTTGTTTTTATTTTTTGAGCCATACCCTCGGTGATCAGGGCTTACTCCGTGCTCCTCACACAAGGAAAGACTCCTGGTGGGCTTGGCGTTAAAAGTGATGGAACCTAGGTTGGAAAGGTTGCTCTTTACCTGCTTTACAATTGTTCTTTCCCCATTACAGTCTTATGGTTAGCATAAATATGAAAGCTTCACAATCACTTAAGTTGGTGAAACTAGAGACACAGTTTTTGTTTTACATTTCTTTGGGTATTCTATTACCTAACTGAACCCAGCAAACTTCACACATATGCAATATGAGTTTTGAGTTACAATATAGAGGACAATTTCTGTGTGACTGAATGTTGATGTTACTTGAAAACAGAGTTAATAAGAGAACAGCAAAAATATCCCTGATTCCTTGACTCAATGTATATAAGAAATAAACTTTCTATTAGAAAGTAAATATTATCTCTTTGAAAATCATTTTCCCTTGTAATTTAAACTATTTTTATTTATTTTCAAAGCAAGTTGATAGCATTAATTTATAATAGAAAAAGTTACCCAAATTACTTCTCTTGTAAAATGAATAATTTGAAATCTCTTTATGGGCAACTGATCTAGGTAATAATTTTTTTAGAAGTAAGATATTGGAATTATACATACATGCTATTAAAATTACTAAACTTAACAAATCCTTCAGTAATTATTTCTCAATAGTTCAATTTAAATAATATGTGCAAACAATTTAATGTTTGGCAAACAATTTAATTTGTTTGATAAATACATTACAACAAGTTCAAATAAAATACTTTTGTCTAACAAGTTAAATTTTGTAAATTGTTCAGAAAGGTGCTATATTATTCAAGCATTTCATAGTTTGGACAATTTATCATGATACTTTCTTGGGATATTTTATAATCATATTATCTGGATAAAATTATTAAAGCAAATTATATTTCAAGCATGCTTTTATCTAAAAGGAATATACCGGCTCTCAATATGGCAAAAGATTGATAAAGAAATCTACACTGTAAAGAGATAGAAAGCGCAACAATGAGCTCTAGTGGCAAGATGTAATAATGTCAAGTATAGGAGAGATTCAGCAATGATAGACCTTCTTCTTTTATACATTCAGTAAAGATTCCTCAGTACCAAAAATGAAGATTAATTGGTTGGGATAAGCATTCCTATAAATCAGAATCTCATTAATTTCTACACAATATTAACTACCTGGGTAGTACATCTATAATTCTTATATCTCAAATAATTTATCTATTATCATTTTAACAAAACAACGCCAACAAGATTATTGTATAATCATATTTTATGTTAGAAATGACATGATTTTTGCTGCATCTGATCAAGTCATTCTTAAGTTAATCTTATATTTTAAAAAGTATTGATTTATGTGCTGCGCACTTGATAATATATGTGAGCCATCTCCTCCCTCTGTTCCGCCATCTGCTTCTTTCTCATACACAGGCCTTACTATAAAGCAGGAAGAATGCTTCTTCTTTTTTTAAATCTGACAAAACTATATTTTAATTCCTGAGTTCAGAGTCATGGCAATGTACTGAAATAATTTAGTAAACACATGCAGGGCTTCAATGTGAAGGTTTGCATTTTTAACACTTTGTAGTTTTGATCACAGAAGATATTAATTGATTTATTATTTTGATGATTTTATTTAATGTTATTTCAATTTTCAGGTATAAAGTGAGAACAATAAGTAAAGGTGCAACCTATTATAGTGTTTTTTTGTCTTTTTTGCATTAAATGTGTATGTTCACCAAAATATGCGGTGGATTATGTTAGATCTCTGAAAATGTATTTATTCAGGGTACATTATTGATTATTTTCTCTACAAAACAAAGAGAATTTTACTAACATGATTACCCATAATTTGCTGAAAAGAATTTGCACCTTAGTAAGTTTAAATAAAAAAAAAACTGATGTCTTTCTGAACTAGTTTAAATTCAAATAATCTATCTAAATTTCTGATTTTCTACCACATCTTACCACTGTGTTTGGTTAAACCCATTGCTTTGGTTGTGCTTAGGGAAGTGCATTACAATGAATTACATGCAAAATTCTATAATTCTAAATTTTATTTTGTATTATATCATACATTTTTTCTCACATACTGATTTGCATAATCTGTATAATCTGTATGCCACCTGTATTTTAGAGATTTTATTCCAGCCTTGAAGTTTTTAATAGAAGTCTTATTTATTGCTTATTTTTATATTTTAATTATTTTCTTGTTTTGGTGATTTGATTATGCCTGGAAATGCTTTTCTGTTACTTTAGTACATTGATCAGAGACTACCTCAGAAGGTCTTCCTAGGTATCATATGGTGTCAGAAATTAAACCCAGTCCTCCCTTATGCAAAGCTTTCAGACTAGATGTTTAAGCTACCTCCCCAGACCCTTATTAGGGGCCATTTATTTTAACCAAACCAGAAAAAAATAAAATGCATATTTTATCTGATAACCACTAATATATGAAAAAAAATTAACACAAGCTTAATCCAGAAATGCAATATACCTTCTCAGGATTATCAAAGCTAAAGAAAAGAAGATTAAAAAAACTTAACTTCAGTATGACATTTTGCTCACGTTTATTTACAACACTTCTCATTGCAAGTCTAATTTAGTCAAAAATTTTGATCATATTTAAATAGAAAGAAATTTGAATGTGGGCAGTTCTGCCATATGGGCTAACAGCATGGGGCACATGACAGCCACTTCCCACTGGACAAGAGTGTAGAAAGCTGTTTAATACCTGCTAAATACATCAATTAAAACTCCTTACTACTTGTAAAATAGTGCCATTAAAGAATCACATTATTTAGCAGCTGTTACATTACTTTCCCTGTAGAGTTATATAAGTACAAATCCCACTTAAGTCAATTCTAAAGAGATCACATGTCATGTTTTAACTAGCAGGCACATTGTATCTCAAAAACCTTATGGCAAAATTTGTATAGTAGTCTCAAAACCAAATACTTATTGAACTTTAAATAATAAAATTTTGTATAAAATAAATGCACAAAGGAATAGAAAACATTTAGACTTGGAGCTCAGTAAGACTAGGGTAGTTTGATACTTTGAATTGTTACTCAATCTTCTGAACATGTGGCACTGTCACTTGTCTTCCTGTTGTTCATTGATTTGCTCGAGTGGGCGTCAGTAACGTCCCCATTGTTTGAGAATGAGGTCAGTTATTGTTACTGTTTTGGCATATTGAATACACCACTGGTAACTTGCTAGGCTATGCTATGGCTCTGGGTTCATTCCAGTCAATTCTTGTGAAAAAATGTGTTCCATCTTACAAAGGAAAAAGAGTGTACAGAAAATGGGGAGGACAAAACACAAACACAACTATGACAGGCAAAAAAAAAACCTTGTCTTGAAGAAAAAGACCTCTGCTAACTTTCTAGTCATCTGAAACTCACTAAAAACTCTTGTTCCTAGTTTCCTTGCCGAAAATATTTTATTCTTGGTTTGGGGGCCACACCTGGCAGCACTTGGGTAGGAAACAGCTGACCTGGGTTTGTTGGTTGGCATCTCATATGGCCCCCAAGACTGCTAGGAATGTTCACTGAGTTCAGGACCCACCCTATCACCCACCGCCACATAAAAGACCACAAAATTATTAAAATTCGTTTTGATTATATTGTGAAATGGTAGCCACAATAAAGTAAGCTGATCAAATTAACTAAAGTAAAGCTGATATATTAACTAAAGTAAAGCTGATACATTAACTGAAGTAAATCTGATACATTAACTAAAATTGAGTGTATATGTGTATGTTTGTGTGTGCATGTGTGTGTGTTGTGCATGTGTGTAGAATATTTGTAGTACAATTTTAGGAGATTTCAACTTGCACATTATAAAATTAGTCATAGTCACAATACTGATGGTTAGTTCTTCAGAACATATTCATCTTCTAACTACAGTTATATCCAAGTCTAGCATCTCCCTCTCATCTCCCAGTGCCTGGTAGAATAGAAAAAATCATCCTTATTCTAATTTCAATTTTACAAGTTTTAGTATTTTATATATACACATATATTACATATAATAATATTGAGTAATATATAAGTTTTAGTATTATAAATATACATATACTATAGATTAAGTGATATATATATATATACATATATAATCCTTACAGTATTTGACTCAGTACAACATCCTTAAGCTAAACCAACATTGCCACAGGGGTAGAATTTTTCTTTTTTAATGAATAAATATTTTAATGAAAAAATATGATAAAACATGTCATTATCCCATATTCAATGTATTTCATCATATAACTTTTATACATGTATCTAATTTTCATCTTAAGTACTTCCTTCTTTATGCATTTATTCTGTGACAACACATACATTGTTCTCATATCTGGGATATTATGAGTAAGTTTGAACTGAATATGAGAGTCCAGTTATGACTTAAAATTTCTGCTTTTAGTTCTTTTTCATGTATATCTATAAATAGGATTTCTGTGTTATAGGACCACTTATTGTTTTTGTAGAAACTCTGCATTATTTACATAATGGCTTTATAGATGTACATTCCTATAAATGGTTCAAAAGAATTTTCTTCTCTCAATTCCATCAAATTTTTATAGATTTTTATTTGTTTACCTTTTTGTTTTTGATTTTGGGGTAGCAAACAACAGTACCAAGGGCTTACTCCTGGCTCGGTGATTAGAGATCATGTCTGACAGTTGTCCAAGATGGAGCCAGATTGACCCCATTAAATTCTAAATCCTTAAACCATATACTATCCTTCTGACCTCTATTTTGTCTTTTTATGATAATAGACTCTAAAGAAGTAAGAACTAAAATGCATATATATATATATATATATATATCACTGTCTTCCTGTTCATCATTGATTTGTTTGAGATATATATGTATCTACATAAAAGTATATATATATGTATGTATGTATGCATATCCACTAAAAAATAGAACTTGTGATTTTGATTTGAATTTACCGATAAGATTTAATATTTAGCATCTTCTCATGTTCTGTTAGCATTTAAGTGTACTTTGAAAAATGTGTATTCAGAAAAATATTTATTTAAATTGAATCGTCATCATCATTATTACCACCACAAGTACCTTTAGAAGTATGAGTAGAAATACTTATGGATTGCTATTGAGATGTAAAGGTTATTTTATGTACTTCAAATAGTCAATTCTTATATTTTTTATATATGAATAACTAAAGAGTAATCTATGGAAGATGTATGAAATAGTAAGAAAGAAATTCAAGTAAGATGACATAAAATTAATTAGTGAATTTAAAATATATTGAGTAAAATTAGTAGTTGTAAAGCAGTAAGAAAATTAAAGAAATGATAAAAGCCAGAGTTTATAATCAATAGCGATTTTAAATGCAAATAGATTAAATTTAATTAAAAGATATAGAATTTTTTTAGTGCTCCAGCAATACCTTTAAGATAATTATTTTATATACAGAAAAAACAGCTGATGAAATAAAAAGATAAATATTTCAAACATATGATATTAAAATGATTGTAAGAATGGTTATGTTTAAGTTGGGCAAGATATATTTTATGTTAAAATGGACACAAAAAATGAGTTATTATTATAGGTTAATGGATCCCAAGCAAGATATACAAATTAAATGGCTGATAGGAGAAATAGATATCAAAAGAATAAAAGTAAGCAACTATAATACCTCTCTCAAGAAAGATTATTAAACAGAAAATAAATTAGATAGACTAATGGATGCAGGAGACCCAGGTTCAGTCCTTGGCACAAATTATCCCTTAACAAACAAAGACTGTCCATACTCAAGGAAGCCAGGAGAAGTCCCTAGCACACTGGGAACTAACCCAGTAAAAAGAATATTCAAATAAGAAAACAATATTAGTGGCTTTTAATAAAATCATAAAAAAATAGTTTAGCATGTATATGCAGAAAATTATATGAAAAGAATTAGAACAAGAACTAGTAGTATTGTATTCTCAAGAACTAGTAGAATTTTATCTAAAAGTGTGCATAGTTTTAGCAAATCAAAAGATTGATATTAAGCTTCTTTTCTGATCACAACAAACTAAAATAAATATAAGGAGGAAATTGAAGGTACACAAGTATGTAGACATGAAATATGCTCATAGCAAATTAAAATTTTAATACAAAAATACATTTTAAAAAATGGAAAGGGAAGCACATAATGTAAGAAATTATGCAGCAAATGCAGTTTTAAGAGGACAGTTAATAATTCTTAAAATTCTTAATTCACTTGATCACTTGATCACTTGAACCCGTTATTCATCGATTTGCTCGAGCAGGCGCCAGTAACATTTCCATTGGACCCTATCACGTGCCAATGTAGCCCAATGGCATCTGGTTGATTCAGGAATATGAAAAGCCTCAAACCGTTCCTTCAGGGTCTTGACAAAGAAGTCTGACCATTTTGTAGGTGGGCAGCCCCGTGATCTTTTGACATCCCGTGGGATCCAGTCGGTAATGGCTCTAGTCCAGCGGTTGTCTCCAAATCGCATTACATGTCCAGCCCATCTGATTTTCGATGCCTTGGCAAAGGAGACAGTATCCCTGATTCTGGAATAGCAACAGAGGTCAGAACTCCGGATTCCTTCTCTCACTTGAGTGAGGCGTGATATTCCAAGCATAGCTCTTTCGAGACCTCTTTCTCATCCTGCTTTCGTAGGGCCCAGATCCGACAAAAAAAATTCTTAATTCATCAAGAACAAAGACAAACTTTAGATAAATACTTTAACTATAACCCCAACTAAATAGAGACATCAACAAAAAGCTACTCAACGATAGAGAAGTAAGAAAAAATTAAGTTTGAAGTGTACATAAATGAAATATTTTAGAGAGACATTTTAAATTTTGGGTGGATTCTTTGTAAAATATAAAATTGACAAGACTTTTGTTAGACTAACCAAGAAAAAACGTAGATCGTAAGTGTAAAAAAATATAATAAATAAAGTTGCTGTCATTGTTTCAAAGAAATATTATAAAGAATTATAAGAATCTGCTATGAGAAATTTTTTATAAAATGGGTTTCTCTAAAATTAAGGAATATATTCCTGTAATAAAATTTACCATATCTAAAAGGAAAAGAAATTATAAAACAGAAAATCTTCTAGGCAAGGAAAATTCCTCATCATACAAGTAAATTATACTAAATATTTAAAAATAAATTAATGAGACACAGATACACGTGGCAGAGCTGCTACCAGCTCTCCCTGTGCTCAGCTGATCAGGAGGCATGCGGGAGGGAAGGTTAGTTCTAGCCCTTACCTACCATTCCAATAGAGCCTCACAAGAAGCCAGAGGACCCCGCACCATTATGGGGTTCAACATTCGGACTCCACAGCTAGACAGATCTCCATCAAGAGATCGCCCGATCTCTCCTGTTACGGTTCGCTCATCAGTAAATGAACGAGATGAGAGCCTACTACTGACTACTAAGGGTATACCACCCACATGGCAAGTCTGGCTAGCTACCCTGTCATATTTGTTATTTGTATGCCAAAATGAAGTTTTAATTAGAAATAAAATATAAATTAAATTAGAAAATTAAAAAAAAACAACCCTTACATAGCATTGGTTTCTATTCACCAGCTTTCTTTTCCTTTCACTATATAGGAAACTTTTATGTAAATGGGATAGTGAGTGGAAGAGCCAACTCAATATTCCCTCCCTTCACATTACAGTTCACTGAGAAACACAGAATTCAGTCAATTAGATGGACATAGTGAACTATCAAAGATTTGCCCATATGGTCAAAATTAACTTGCTTTTATTAAACATCCTAAAATTAGATGAAAGTATGCTTACTAGTTACTGAACCTTAGTAGTTCAATGATTTGTTTACAGTAATTTACCTTCAAACATTTCAGACTGAAAATAGTCTGATTGCTGTTGAAGATAAACATCATTTATAAATATGCAGGTTTTGTTAAACTTTTCCAGGACATGGAAATCAATTTTCACTGCAATTTTACTTTCAGAACAAGAAAATTATTGCAATATTTTAAACAATTTTTGACTGGGACAGATTTTAATAATACATACACCTATCCCACTTTTATTCTTTCATTTATTTGCTATCACATTTTCCCTCTCATATTAGACCATTGCATGTAGCTACATCTCAATGCTATTATGTTGATTATTCTGATTTTGCATGTAGTGATTGGAACTTTTTTGAATTCAAACATTATCTTTTATTATTTAAAAGATAATGTTTGAATTAATAAAATATGACTTTTTAAATGTATGTCGCATCATTAGCTTCCCAACTTGCTTCTATAGTGATATTTTATCATTCAAACATTTGACTCCTATTGAGATAGGCTATATTCTTCTAAAGTTTATCAAAAACCTTTTTGTTAGAATTTTAACCATCAAACTGCTGGACATATTAGGGCAATACCTAAAACAATGTTTTTGCTTATCAAATACATAATTATATTGATATTTTAACAAAACTTATGTTACTTGTCACTTGTCACTTGTCTTCCTGTTGTTCATTGATTTGCTCTAGCAGGCACCAGTAATGCCTCCATTCCATATGTTCCCCTTGAGCACAGCCAGGAGTGATTTCTGAGTGCAGAGCAAGGAGTAACAAATGAGCATTATTGGGTGGGACCCAAAAAGAAAAGAAAAAATATGTAGTTAAAATAAATATTTTTAAAAGTCATTAAAATGTATTATTATTTTTAAGATAGATATTAGAGTCCTCCTATCCTAAAACTGCATTACTAGAATAATATAAAAGCTAAATTATGACAAAGATAAAATTTATAGATTCACTCGGACAGCAACTAGACTTTATTACAACTGAGGTGATTATATACTCACCAGGTTATTTTTTTTATCTATAACTCACCCTAAAATAAATTTAGTTTCACAAAATGAAATCAGTCTAATTGAGAGTTACTATGCATGAGCCAAAATTCTCTTCTCTTTTTTGCCACCATAATATTTTAATCAGAAATAAAGTTGATTTCATTATTCCCATACATTGATTTCTTTTGGGATAGTAGGACAACTTTTCCTAGCTCTTTTTTGGTAAGCAATGGACAACTACTTCTTTCTGGAATGACAATAAGTAATTCAAAGGGTGTATGATAGACTTTAGAGACCCTATATCCATACTGAGAAATGTTTTGCACTTTATCACAAAAATCATAGTAGGCTAGTGACAGAAATATCTAATATCAAATAAAGAATGTAGGTATCATTCATAAAACAATATCTTAAATTGTTTATGACATAAAATATATATACATATAACATATAAATACATAAAAACGTATGTATACATAAAAACAATATTTTAAATTGACATCAGTAGCGTATTCCAGGACTCAGGATATATTTCCATATGTCTTAAAACTCTTAAGTCTGGATATTTAGGCAAGTCCCAAGGCACTGTGTTATTAATAATTCAGTAGGACTGAATGTACAAGTTGTGACATATTGAGCAATAAAAACCTGGCAGTTCATATTAATTGATATCCTCCAACAAGCTGCTCCAGGTTTTATGTAATAACTTGTACCACCCTTCAGCCAAAATACTTGTTTGAGGGCATTGAGATTTAATAGAAGTTTGAACTTACTTTTCTTTTTAGAATATTGATTCTCAGGAAACAGAGAATATTAATCTATTTAATGTTAAAAATGAAAAACTATATAAGTTGATTTAGATGAATCAGAATTAACACTTTTAAAAGTGGTTTTTCTATGATCATAAATTAATTTTTGAAAAATGTATTAAAAATTTTGATGGTTGTTGAGGGTAAATGTGGTGTCTTACTTTTTTTATTTATTTACATATTCTTTTTTTCTCTTTGTTTTATTTTTTGATAAATTTAGGTTCCACGGGAAATTCAAGTGCCCTTCCTATCTATCTATTGCACCATGTCTTTGATCTGTACATAGTCTTTTTTAAAGACAAATAAAAAAGTACAAACCTTTATTCCAAAATGCTAAACCAAAGAGTTTTTACTCTTGATGCATTGTACATATCACAAGGACTAACATTGTCATATAAAGGAAAATTGTGGTTTCTCAGAAGCATGGAAATACTAAAATTAATTTTCTAAATTAAATTTGTTTTCTATTAGAGCCAGAGCTATAGTACAGCAAGTCGGACTTTTTGCCTTGCACATAGCTGATGTATGTTCTATAGATAGCCAAAAATCTGGTAACTTGAACCAGCCTATGTGGTCCCTGAGTGCAATGCAAGTATTCCCTGAACATCTACAAATATAGATGACAAAAACAAATGAACAAAAACAAATGAAAAAAAAACAACAAAAATGCTTGCTTTTCAAGTACCCTCTATGTCAGTTCACACCTTCACTCAATTTGACATTTGCATTTTGAGCCATGGCCCACTCTAAAATCATATACTGTCACCAATGTGTTCTAATAGGCCTAACAGGATGGATCACAGAGGACTTCTTCTATAATTCCCAGGAAATATGACCCAATATAGTCTGAGAATGTCAGTGGCAGATGGCTCACAGTGTCTGCCTGAGCTATTGCTCCCTCCGGCTTTAAGACAGGTGTCTGGTCATAAGTATTGAACAACAATAACACCCATACTGCATACGTAGCACACAATTAAAGTTTAGGGCTAGAAAATAATTCACAACCAGAATTATGATCAGTTCATGTTAGAGGCCATTATATGCCTTGTTTTTAAGAGACACAGATAAATACTTAATTCTATAACTTGATCCTATCAATATTTTATCCTTGAAGAACAAACACAATTCCTGTAGCTGTCATTAGTTTTTAGAAAAATGCATAAATTAATGTCTTAGTGTGGCTCTAGGGAATACTTGAAAAGAACTGAATTCGGCTGCCTAAGTTAAAATAAACCTTAATTCTTGATTTTGATCACTTAAAAGTAGGTTATACATATATTTTCCCCAAATGTATTATCTGTTAGACAGGAAAATAATATCTTTCTGTGAGATGGTATTAAGGTATGTGTAAACACTTACATGACCACTCATCAAGTAGCAGTAATCAATCAATGCTATTGGTTGAGATTAAAAAATGTGATAGCAGTTTTATACTTCTAAAGCTTTGAGGTGATTGACATAAAGAAAGGAAGCTTTTGCTGGCTTTTTTTGGTATTTTCTATAATATTTAAGAATTATGGTATTATTTGGAAGTTATTTTTATAATATTAGTGTGAAACTGTGGTATGTAAAGTTACAAGCAGGTACATTTTAGATAGGCAAGAGGACATCCCTATCAATAAATTTTGAGCATCTCAAACTGGAAGTGCTTAAGTTTGACACAGATTCCATAGTTGTAAAAAAGAAATTGACAAATGATCACAAGGTGATGTATTCATAGATACAATAGTGTTCTTGATTCCAAGAGAGGTTTTTATTTATAAGGACATTGAGTATTTCAAGAAAAAAAATCCTTGAGAACATTTATTTCTACAGTCAATACAGGAATTAGGCTTGTAGAATTCTATTAGCATCTTCAATAAAAGCATTTATCATTGTAAAGGTAAGTGTTTTATCCATCTGCAGGATGGGTATGTCCTTCCCAATGTTCTCCCTTCTGAAATCCCATATACTATTTTGTCGGTAAAGAGGCGAACAGCACCAGGCCCAGACAAAGTCAGACCTGAACACCTGAAGAATCTGCCGACAGTACTCATCAATACACTAGCTCGGCTCTTCACACGCTACTAGTCTGAATGCAGGGTGCCCTCCCAATGGAAAACCATCAGGATAGTTCTACTGTTCAAGAAGGGAGACAACCACGACATTGGCAACTATTGTCCCATCTGCCTGTTATCCATCATCCACAAGCTGCTCATGCGAGTCATCCTGAACAGGAATGGCAGAACATTAGATGAAGGACAACCATGCAAGCAAGCTGGCTTCCGAAAAGGATTCAGCACAATCGACCATATTCACAGGGTAACCAAGCTCATTGAGGTTTGTAGGAAGATCAAGATGCCGCTCTGTCTCATGTTTACTGATTTAAAGAAACCCTTTGACTCTAGACAGAAGCAGTCATGGAAGCAATAGCCAAACAGGGTGTTCAAACCCAATACATTAAGATCCTTCTTGAGCTGTATTACAGATTCACCACCAGGATCTTACCATTCTACAAGGAAATGATCATTGATGTCCAAAGGGGTTCGGCAGGATGATACCATTTCACCAAAATTTTTCATGAGACAATCATGTCATGAGACAATTAGAATGGGAAGGAATTGGAGTGAAGATAGATGGTCGGCAACTACACCACCTCACTTCGCTGGGGACATTGTTCTAATAACACCAAACATTAGCCAAGCAGCAAAAATGCTGGCTGACTTCGACCAAGAATGTGGAAAGATAGGTCTACAGCTGAATCTGAACAAAACTATGTTCATGAAAATGGAACTAGTCCCAGAGGCCCCATTGACTCTCAACGGAACAAACATCTCTGAATGCAGCAATTATATGTACCTAGGTCGAAAAGTCAACATGATGAACGACCTAAAACCTGAGCTGCGCAGGAGGAAGAGAAACGGCATGGAACACCTTCAAGAGTATCAAACAAATAGCTAAAAGGAAAAAAACCCTCCAGATCTGCACATCTCTTTGACTCCACCATTCTCTCTGCATTAACATACGCCTCAGAGACCTGGGCCCTATGAAAGCAGGATGAAAATGCTCTTCAGGTCTCCCAAAGAGAAATCGAAAGAGCTATTCTTGGAATATCATGCCTCACTCTAGTGAGAGAAGGAATATGGAGTTCAAACCTCATCCACGATCACGAGTAAGGTACGCTGTCTCGTTTGTCAAGGTGTCAAAATCAGATGGGTTGAACATGCAATGCGATTTGGAGATGGCCACTGGACTAGAGCCATTACCGACTGGATCTCACTGGATATCCAAAGATCAAGTCGCTGCCCACCTATAAGATGGTCAGGCTTCTTCGTCAAGACCCTGAACGAACAGTTTAAGGCTCCTCGTATTCCTGAAGCAACCAGAAGCCATTGGGCTACACTGGCATGTAATAGGGTCAAACAGAAACATTTCTGGCACCCACTTGACCAATTGATGAATAACAGGATGTCAAGTGATCAAAGCACTCTTGTATCTAATAATAATGATCACTAGAAAAGATAATGCTTTCATTTGTATGGCACTTATAATTTTTGTGGAGGAAGAGAGAAGTTAAAAATTTAGTAAATAATGAATTTCAAATAGAATTTAAGATTAAACTGGTTCCATATCTGTGGTATAAATGAAATTTAATAAAATCCATAGGAATAAAATATAACTGGAATTATCTGAGCAGAGGTATTTGGTAGTTAATTTAACTCCAATAGTTATAGTATTACAGTTCAGTGAAATTTAATGTAAGGCCAAATGGCATGTATAAGCAATAACTGTAAGTCCTTAGGGAGAAACTTCCAGAGACAAAAAAAAAATGTTCAAAAACTCAGAGCCAGAGAGGAGATTGGTATATTCAAGGTAGGAATGGGCCAATGTAAATAGAGTAGAGAAGTTGGAAGCACAGGACAATCTGAGAAAAATTTAAAAGAAAGGAACAGAAATAAGGCTGTGTAGAATCTCCTTTACCAGTGTTGAAATTCTAATCTCAGTAGCAGTGTTGCCTTATTGTAGAGCTTTAAAAGCAAAGATGATTTAGTTTGGTAAGAAATGTGAATTAAAAATATCAAATTAAATAAAATGACAACAAACTCATTTTGCCAGACATTTTCTCTCTTTCAACTTGATCTTCAGAGTTTGAATTATATATATTTTTTTAAATTATAATGTGATAAAGTTTGCACTGTAAGAATTTTTTACTTCACAAAACATAGCTTTAATTTACAAATGACAATGTATTTCAAAATGTAATTTGCAAAACGTGAAATCAATTTCAAACATGAATTTTTTTCTTTTACTAATCCTCCTCACTCCAACCTGCACCTCTCCTTACAGTCTTTTATTTTTAGTATATTGAATGCAATAAGAAGATAAACATGTATTCCTGGGTAAATTTATCATCAGTATCATCAAGGAAATATTCATATTTTATATAACTTCAACTTATATGTGTATATATTTTTGTGTTCTGAAATTGTTGTCCAGTTATTTGTATTTAGGACATTATTTATGTAATTCTTGTCTTTAATTTTGTGGCATTCTTTGATACAATCTAAGTGAATACCTGAATACCCTTTCCATATCTATCTGGAATGGAATAGCGCCATTACTTTTGGCAGGCTATAATTTAAATGCACTTAAATAGAAATCCAGTTCAAACTTCATTATCTAGAACATTTGGAAGCAATATACATTTATTGGCTTAGGAGAGTTCTAAACAATATATACATTTATTGGCTTAGGTGAGTTCTAAACTTTACCCAGTTCACTTGCGTATATATGTCCTGCGGCTGAGAATATATAATCTTTGATATCACTAGATATTTAATGTTACTATATTAGTATTCAAGAGTGGAACTCTTAATAAAGGTATATATTCTAATATTCTAAGTATGTATATGTGTATAAAATTTTAATATTTTAATATCAACTGATTCCTGACCAAATATACTTCTGACCTTAAATCGCCATTCTGTGATTTATATATATTAAAATAATATAGTCCTGTTTTTTTTTTAATTCTTAAAAGCCTAATTTTCTTTATTTATAACTCTCTAACTTTAACTTAAAAGTTATCGGTATAGGGGCTGGAGCGATAGCCCAGCGGGTAGGGCATTTGCCTTGCACGCTGGATCGGCCATGGGCCGCCTGGGTTCAATCCCCGGCATCCCATATGGTCCCCCGAGCACCGCCAGGAGTGATTCCTGAGTGCCAAGCCAGGAGAAACCTCTGAGCATTGCCGGGTGTGACCTAAAAAGCCAAAAAAAAAAAAAATGTTATCGGTATAAAAGATCTTTTCATTGGCTGTAGCACTGTTTAAGTCTTTATAGTTTTTGCTATAGCCGCACCTTAGTTTTACATTTATTGGCTTAGGAGAGTTCCAAACTTTACCCAGTGCTATTTCAAAATCAGGGACGCTGTCTCATTTGCCAAGGCATCGAAAATCAGATGGGCTGGACATGTAATACGATTTGGAGATGACCACTGGACTAGAGCCATTACCGAATGGATCCCACGGGATGTCAAAGATCACGTGGCCGCCCACCTACAAGATGGTCAGACTTCCTTGTCAAGACCTTGAAGGAACGGTTTGAGACTCTTCAAATTCCTGAATCAACCAGATGCCATTGGGCTACATTGGCACATGATAGGGTTCAATGGAAATGTTACTGGTGCCCACTCGAGCAAATCGATGAATAATGGGATTCAAGTGACTGTCACTTAGACTTTCAATTGACATTATTTTTCTCACTTATGTCTATCCTCATTTTCGTTTTCCATTTGCAAATGCAAGCACATGAAGCATACACAAAACCAATTTGTTAATTCCAAAACTATGATTGGATCTTAATATTTGTTCAGCAAATTTGTCGAATAAATGGTAATATAAATGAAATATATTTTTTAATATCGATTGCCAATATTTCCATAAATTTTCTTCTCAAAAGGTAAAGAAGGTCCTGGGTGATCTTCCTCAGATACATTGATGTCCTATTAACTAATGAATATTTATTTCTTTAACCCAGAATGAAACTTGCTTAGCCTATTAACCCAATAAACAAATTGCCTAATATACAAATATGTTACTGATCCCAAAGTAGACATTTTAAGCACTAAATCTACTCAAATCCTAGATTAGAAGTCACAAACTTTCCTCACCATTGAATAGATATGATTAGCTGTTTCATGGTATGTCATAGATCTTCATCCTAATTGACAGTACGTTATGTTTAAGAAATTTTGAAAGGGCAGAGAATAAACAGTCCTTCATCCAAAGCCCCTAAGAGACCATTTGAACAATATTGCATTAAACATAATTGAAGGATTCAGTGTGATAAAAAGGTGAATATTGATGATTTCAGTCCACTCATTTCATATATCAAACTCCACTCAATTCACAAGTCATGTGTGTGCATCATTTATAGTTAAGAAAGTTCTGTAATTTAATAGTTATGGACATGGACTTCATAGATAAGATCTGAGCATAAATCATAGGTTTTTAACTTACTAATTTGTGATCTTGGAGAAGTTATTTACAGTACTACAGGCAGTTTTTTCATTTGCGAGAGTATTATGGATATTATACCTGAGGTCATTATGAGGACAATCAGACACCATGTTTGAAAGTATCTGGTACTTTTTTTTTTTTTTGCTTTTTTGGATCACACCTGGTGATGCTCAGGGGTTACTCCTGGCTCTGCACTCAGGAATTACTCCTGGCAGTGCTCTGGGGACCATATGGGATGCCGGGATTGAACTTGGGCCAGCATGGGCTGGCCACATGCAAGGCAAACGCCCTACTCACTGGGCTATCGCTCCGGCCCCCATATCTGGTACATTTTGGGGGCATAGGAAGAGTGTTTAATAAGCAGAAGTTTGTTTACCTCATTATCAGTAAGAGAAATCTGACAATTTCTACATTTTTATTAGGGTCACTACAAAATTTTTCTAATTTCATTTTGAAGGGTAGAGAGTTTGGGGTACATCTGGCGCTGCCCAGAGCTTGCTCCTGCCTGTCTCTACTCAGGGGATTCATTCTGGCAGGGTTTGTAGCACCATCTGCATGCAGGGGACTGTTGGGGAACGCCGTCGGGGTCCCCGACAGTGTGAGGACAGAGGTTCTCTTCAACCTCCGAGGACGCTGGGAGAACAGATGAAAACTCACAAGTCTGATGCAGTTCCAAAAATGGCTTTTAATAGTACAAAAGCTCTTCCACAGCACTCCAATATAATGAACAAACTCTAGCTCTGGTCCGAAAATAGACGATACAAAAGAGCCTAAGTCTCCCACCAAAGAGAGAGGATCTCACCCGAGCTGGGTCCTACCCAGAAGAAGGACCAAGAGGCCAAAAAGCAAAAAGCCAAAAGCCAAAAGCAAAAGGCCCAAAAGGTAAAAGTGAAGGTGCCTCAAGTCAGCCCCTTTATATACACCAAAGTAATCCAACAGGGAGGGTCATGTCAACAAACAACTCTAAACAGAGTGTAGTGCCACACCCTATTGCAGGTATAAACATAGGTTATGCCAAGGTCTAATCCTTTCTACCAAGATTATCTCTTATGTAAAACACTGGAGAGAGGGTGTCAGGGAATGCCACCTGGGTCCCGACAGTGTCGGGACAGAGGTTCTCTTCTACCTCTGAGGATCTGGAGAACAGATGAAAACTCACAAGTCCGATGCAGTTCCAAAAAATGGCTTTTAATAGTACAAAAGCTCTTCCACAGCACTCCAATATAATGAACAAACTTTAGCTCTGGTCCGAACTTAGACCATACAAAAGAGCCTAAGTCTCCCACCAAAGAGAGAGGATCTCACCTGAGCGGAGTCCTACCCAGAAGGAGCAAAAGCCCAAAGAGCAAAAAGCCAAAAGCCAAAAGCCGAAAGGTAAGAGGCTCAAAGCCAAAAAAGTGAAGAGGCCTCAAGTCAGCCCTTTATATACACCAAAGTAATCCAACCGGGAGGGGCATGTCAACAAAGAACTCTAAACAGTGTAGTGCCACACCTTATTGCAGGTATAAACAAAGGTTATGCCAAGGACTAAGGAGATTATCTCTTATGTAAAACACTGGAGAGAGGGGGCTGATATAAAGTAATACATCTTAACTTCATGAGCTTCATGTAATCTTGATGGTACCCACAAGGTCCTTCTTATTATTATTTGCACCAGGGTGATTCTGAGTATCTTGTTCTGAAAAGGTCACACTTTCCTGCTTAGAGCAAACTAGTATGATCCTTCCTATTGTCTTCCTATAGTCTCAGCATAGCCAGGGTGGTAGTCTCCTGGTAAATTCTAACTGTCCCACGCTGGGTGCAGTGGGTATAAAGAGGAGCGTGCCCAATCTAGAAAACATAGAAGTCTTAGTAGATGTATAAGTCAGAAGTTATTCAATCAAGGTGACTTCTGTAACTGCCACACCCTCTAGCAGTGTTTACATAGAAGAGAGGTCTCATTAGAATGAACCTTGACTTAAATAGATTAAGCTGGGAGTGGGTAAAACAACAAAACTCCCAGAATAGCTAAACCTGTCCTCCAACAGGGGACTGAATCTGGTTTGCCCTTGCGCGAGGCAAGTACCTTACCTGCTGTGTTGTCTCTCCAATTTCCTGCCACAAATCATTTTAAAAAACATGAAAAGGTTTATTCTAATATGTAGAAATATTAAAATATATAAGTATTCTCTAAAATTAATGACCTTAAGTTTGCAGTCTAAATTAAGAAAATGTGCCAGAGAATTTTCTTAGAATAATTCCAACTACACATTATAAATGTCCATGGCCTTGTCATTAGTAAAATATATACCCTAAATATATTTCTTTTTCTGGGGCTGGAGCGATGGCACAGCGGGTAGGGCATTTGCCTTGCACAGGGTCAACCGGGTTCGATCCCTGGCATTCCATATGGTCCCCGAGCACTGCCAGGAATAATTCCTGAGCAAATAGCCAGAAATAGCCCCTAAGCATCGCTGCGTGTGACCCAAAAGGCAAAAAAAAAAGTTTATTTTTCAAATCATATGCTGTTGGATGACAGATCTAGCTAATCTGGGAGCTTTGTTGTTTTGCCCACTCCCAGCTTAATCTGTTTAAGCCAAGATTCATTCTTATGAGACCTCTCTTCTATGTAAACATTGCTAGAGAGTGTGGCAGTTACAGAAGGATCATACTAGTTTGTATCACTTTATATCAGCTCTCTCTCTCTCTCTCTCTCCAGTGTTTAACATAAGAGATAATCTCCTCTCTCTCTCTCCCCCCCTCTCTCTCTCTCTCCAGTGTTTAACATAAGAGATAATCTTCATAAATTAGTCCTTGGCATAATCTTTGTTTATACCTGCAATAGGGTGTGGCACTACACTCTGTTTCCAGTTCTTTGTTGACAGGACCCTCCCTGGATTACTTTGGTGTATAAAAGGGGACTGGCTTGAGTCCCCATCAGCTTTTTGGTTCTTGATTTTGGATTTCGGCTTTAGGCTTTTTGTTCTTTGGCCTTTTGCTCCTTCTTCTGGGTAGGACTCCTCTCAGGTGAGATCCTCTCTCTTTGGTGGGAATCTTAGGCTCTTTTGTATGGTCTAAGTTCGGACCAGAGCTAGAGTTTGTTCATTATATTGGAGTGCTGTGGAAGAGCTTTTGTACAATTAAAAGCCTTTTTGGAACTCCACCGGACTCGTGAGTTTTCATCTGTTTCCCGGAGTCCTCAGAAGTAGAAGAGTACTTCTGTCCTGACACTGTCGGGGACCCGGTGGCGTTCCCCAACAATATGCCACAAATAACACATCTCCATATTGCATACAGTAATAGAATTTCAAGCTTGTATATAATTAATGATTGATTTGGCATATCAAATACGACATGGGTAGCTTGCGAGGCTCTACCGTGTGGGTAGCATACTCTTGTAGTCATTTCTAAATCCAACATTTATTGATGAACAGGGCAGCCACAAGCTGCTGCGCGAGCCGGGCTGTGATAGGCTGGTCTGCTGGTTGGAGTTCTGACAAGGTGGAAGTCCAGATGTGGAAAATGGAGGCCCTCATGGAGTGGGGGGGTCGTCTAGCTTGTTGCGAGGCTCTGCTGGGGTGGCGGGCCAGGGCTAGAACCTGCCATCCCTCCCGGCGCCTTGTGAGCGGCTGGGCACAGGGGAGAGCCAGTAGCAGCTCTGCCCCATGTCTGTATTCTTGGTAAATATATCAAATGTTAATTTCTTGTAGTATAATTTTTTGATGATACAGCAGAGAAGGGAAGAGGCAATTTTAGCTATATGTATGATACTGTATTTTAAAAATTTATGGGGCCGGAGCGATAGCCCAGCGCGGTAGGGCGTTTCCTTGCACGCGCCAGCTCAAGCTGGTCTGGGTTCGATACCTGGCATCCGATATGGTCCCCGAGCACCGCCAGGAGAAATTCCTGGGTGCAGATCCAGGAGAAACCCCCTGAGCATTGCCGGGTGTGACCCAAAAAGCAAAAAAAAAAAAAAAAAAATTGCACGAAGTACATTGCCTAAAATACAGTTCTGATTTGTAGTGAAAAAAATATTTAGAAATCGTCTTCAGTTCTTGCTCTTGCAATGTTAATTTGAAGCCCTGACTGTGTTTATTTATTTGTTTTCGGAGGATCCAGGTGGAGTATCCTTAGCAGTGCTCAAGAGGCCGGGGAGTCCACAACCCTGACAATCCAGGGCAATGTGTGAGGGCCAGGAATGAGGCTGCAGTTTTATGGAGCTGAAGATCCTCAGATCCCCTCTGGTGGTGCTGTGGCCCTCTTGTGTCACCTCAGGCAGTGTTTTTCTGTCCTCAGGGATGCAGCAGGTAATGCTTAGGGCAACCAAGAAGGGCTAGGAATGGGACCAGGATC
This sequence comes from Cryptotis parvus, assembly GCA_021461705.1. Lineage (NCBI taxonomy): Eukaryota > Metazoa > Chordata > Mammalia > Eulipotyphla > Soricidae > Cryptotis > Cryptotis parvus. The sequence continues at coordinate 84,572 of JAJIBD010021718.1, forward strand.
GGCCACATTTAAGGAAACCTTCTTTAACCTGTATTTTCTCTCATGCCTCTACTTTAATTTATTTTATAATTACCTTTTAAGTTAATGAAATACACATATAAATGAAAGTATTAAGAATTTAAAATTTAACCAGCTAAATTCTCCATGCTTGCCTCTCCATAAAATGGTTTGAATAATGCCGTCAATAGAGAACAAGACAATAGATCAATTAACCTGATCAAACTAATATTTTTCTGTTGGAGATAATGTTTGAGAGGTATTTTTTTGTTTTAAAGTTGTTTTGTGAAAATAGTATTTGATAGTTATATTAACAATTGCTTTATGTTTTATGAAAATATTTCTACATTTGTTTACTTTTGGACCATACACAGCATTTTTAGGAGGTACTTCTGGCTCTGTGTTCAGGAATCAGCACTGGAGATGCTTCAAGAAAAATTTGGGACGTTGGGGATTTAACCCAGGTTGGCCACGTGCTAGGCAAGCACTTAACAGCTATATTATCTCTCTGACTCCAATTATTGTTTATTTTATAATTGGACAAATATTCTCTGATGAGATGTAAAAGATTATTAGAAATATTTGGTTACATTTTTTTTCTATTTTTAAGATTATAATTTAAATAACAGTTTGAGTGTGTTATGATAGACTATGAAGTTAGGTACCTAAATATATTATTTGGTGAAATTTTTTCTTGAATGTTAATTATTTTTCTGGGTTTTTTAATGACTTTCTTTGTGATATCAAGATGCTTCACAATAGGGGTTACTCTTGCATTAATTAATGAAGCCCTTAGAAGCAACTATCGTGTCACAGCTTTATTATGGTACATAAATGTTACTAGAGACTGGGAAGTAGCTTATTCATATATGCTTTTGGCTCATAGGTATAAGATTGGTCTTTCCTTTGCTCTGTTTATTAATTTTAGAAGAAGCGATTCTTCAGAGCTTTCATCTCTATATAACTAGAGAAAAAGCATTAAACAATCTGCTACAGTGTTGACTCCATTAAGATAGAGAACAACATGATCTAGTTTCAGGAACTACTTTTAAACTCCCGCTGCAAACACTTTGTCATTTTTATACTGATCATCTTAGCAGAAAAAAATAAAATATAGCTCTCTAGGCAGAAATCCTCTTACAAAGTGCATAGACCTTGTGTACCCAGTGACAACAAAGATGATAAATATAGAAAAGGCCCAGGAGAAAAATCCTCTAGCTTCCCTGAACCTGTGTATCCATTATACTGGCATATAAAAAGGGCCATGTGCTCTGGAAAATGAAATCTAAATGATCCATTCTTCATCTAACTCTCCATCTTTCATAGGTCATATGGACATTATTCTACCAGAAAACAGGGAGTTCTAAATGGACATTTAAAATTTCAATTTGAACAGCATTTTTAAAGTAGACACTACATAAAAAGAACTATGTTTGGTATGAAGGGCTATAGATATAAAAAAAATGTGTTCTTTAAAGTCATTACTAAGAAATTATCAAGCTAGAAATAAACTGGAGTGTTTTATTTTATCAGGAAACACAAACATGAGACATAGTAAGTTCTAGATTCTTGCATTTTGAAGGATAAACATTTGCTATCCAGTTGTTTACCATGAATATATTATTAGGTAATGTACTCATGATACATATGCTTTCTAAACCAAACATTTCTGTAGTCAATAATTTGCATATTTTAATAACTCAATTTATTTATGTTGGAAAATAATATAAAAGTTTTTCTTCTAAACTTGTATCTTTGCAATAAAAGCAAACTCAAATCTGCAATCCATCAAAATTCTTTCTATAATCAATTGGTATTTCCTAATAAAATTAGAACTCTCGGGCAGGAGCAATAGTCCAGCAGGTGGGACATTTGCCTTGCATGTGGCTGACCTGGGTTTGATTCCCAGCATTCCATATGGGCCCCCGAGTAGCCCCAGGAGTAAAATACCTATGTGTAGAGTCAGAAGTATCCCCTGAGCATTGCTGGGTGTGACCCAAAAAAAAAAAAAAAAATCATTGAAATACTAGAAAGCTTTAGGTTTTCAGAGATATTCAAAAAGTATTGTATGTAACATGACAAAGTGCTTAATTCAGATAGCCTATAATATTCTGCTTTGCCAAAATTTGAAACCCAGGAATGCATTTGATATATAGTATGCTATTTTTATCAATAAAAACATTTTGCTGGATTCTTATTTTTCATTGTTTAGTTAACAGAGTCTGTATTTACCTTGCCATTACAAATTTGCTAATACCTGTTATTTCTTACAATTTCAAGATTATATATATTCTGATTCTGAATAACTTCTATCAAAGCTTCCCTTGTTTTTATTAGGTTAGATGAACTCAAATAGTACAGTAGAGGGAGAACCAAGGTAAAGATCCCTTCAGAAATGTAAAATATTGCTAAGTAATAACAATGATAATAAAAAATAACATGTCATAAAATATTAGCAAATAAAAAAACATTAACTGCAAACTATTGAATAGTTTCCCCATTCATGGTAAAAACACAAATGTAGATAAAATGACTTGCTATAAATTAAGTTGGTTAAATATTACTCATCATCTCTTCTTTTTTTCCAGCCTATTATATTCAGCCCCATCCTCATGTTCCTTTACAAATAGGCTTTGATGGGACAAAAATTTACTCTCTTACAAAAAAGTGCAGTGCAGGAGTATATAGTTTGCATGTACAATACCCTGATTTTATCTCCTGCACCAATAAAATAAACAATGCTTTCATTGATCAGGAAAAAAGTTATCTTAAAAGACAACTTTGATTTAAATTTTTAAAAATTCTCTGTGAATGTTTATGTGCAAAAAATGCATTTCTTTTACATTCTCAACTTCAAATGACTTTCGGTAGTGAAAATCATTGGTGTGATTTTATCTTTTGAGTTATTCAATTTTTCAGAGTCACTTTAAAAACATTGATTCATTATTTTTACATAGGTATTTGAGGAATGTTTATCAAATACTAATGTCATTTAAAATAAAATAAATATTTCAATGATAAAGTTCATGTTGCTAATTGGTAGAGGACTTGTTTTGTGTGTATGATGTCCTGGATTTAAACCCTAGCAGACACAAAATGAAACTTTCAAGGGAATATGCAAATTTTGTAAAAAACAAAATAACCAGTTTCCATTCCAACTCGAATATTAGCATGTTATCATCTCAGCACTGAGAGATCTTTTCGTGATATTTTATTAATGTCAACATGTATTAGTATTAAAAATGTTCTATAGAAATATGTGTATTTTGCATGTTAATATTATGTATAGTGGCATATCCATTAGTATAAAAGTTTGTGTACTGTTTCAGAATTTCAACATATTTTGAAACAGTGTTTAAGTCATATATGTTCAAAGCCAAAGTACAAAATAAATATACATTCAAATGAGAGGAAGCTTAATGGCTTCAGGAACAGAGCAAGAAATATGCTGATACTTTCGTGGAAGGTGTGTTGCAGCACCATTGTACTCTTGAAACATATAAAAATTTACACTCTAAAATCAACATCACATCTATAAAAAATAAAGTTTTAATAATAAATAAAAAGTACAAATGTATGATTGAATTATAGCATTAATGCAATTTATTATTTTACATAGAGATTTATATGTAAGGAACTAATTCTTGCCTATATAATGGTATTTCAAGCAATGTTCTCTATAATTGTTTTAGATAACTATTAAATTTTTCTATTCTCAAACCGTTATTTACAGTATGTATTACATGTACAGTACACATATGTCTTCCATTCCCATCATCGATTTGCTCGGGCGGGCACCAGTAATATCTCCATATGACCTGTCTCATGCAAGTAGAGCCCAAGGGCACCTGCTTGCTCCAGGAACATAAAGAGCCTGAAACCATTCCATCAGGTCATGGGAATGAGGTCTATAATTGTTACTGGTATTTGGCATATCAAATACAACACGGGTAGCTTGCCAGGCTCTGCTGTGCAGGTAGCAAACTCTTGTAGTCATCTCAAAATCCAGAATTAATTGATGAACCAAGCGGTTGCTTGCAGCCAAGCGAGCCAGGCTGTTATAGGCTGGTCTGCTGGGTGGAGTTCTGACGAGGGGGAAGTCTGGATGTGGGCCCTCATGGAGTGGGGGGTTCGTCTGGCTTGTTGTGAGGCTCTGCTGGGTAGCAGGCCAGGGCTAGAACCTGCCATCCCTCCCGGCCACCTCATGAGCGGCTGGGCACAGGGAGAGCCAGTAGCAGCTCTGCCCCATGTCTGTGAGTCTCTGGATCTGTGTATTACATATGTGTACATTATGTATTATTTATTTACAATATGTAATTCATATGTATACAGTATGTATTTGCTATGTTTTAAAAACAGTATTGTAACAGACTCGATGTGAAAGCAAATAATAAAATCTAATGACTTCTAAAAAGTCAAATAATGTAAAAAATAAATAAATAAATGTAAAAAATGTCAAATAATAAAGAAATTTAAAAAGCAATAGTATAAGTAGTTTCAAAACTCTGTGTTTGAGAGTTTTAATATTTTAATAGAATATATACTTTTTTACAAATACTGATTGAAAAAATATTGGTTATAAAGAATTGAATATTTTTTTTGCAATTTCAGTTTGATTTGAAGCCGCTGGTAATATATAAACCCCAAATAAACAAAATATGTGGTGTCTTCAAATGTGTTAAATAAAAGTAACTTAAAACCAAAATTTTTAGTTTGCACTGCTTCCAAGTATATGTATATGTTTTTTTAGTTTCCTTGCCTTCTACTTTGACCTTTATATAGATGACATTAACACTAAACAACATCTTTTCACAAGAAGATGAAACAATGATAACTTAAGGTAAAAGAAAAAAAAAAGATGGCTAGATGAGTATTTACCAATGTAGTTACAGTGGAGAGAGGTCTTAAATTTGGGATATTATTTTCCAAAATGGAAAATTTGCCATTTGACATAATATATAATTAATATGACCTATAGAATAGTCCCTATAGAATAGGGTAAAGCAAGAAAAAGTTATCAATGCACTCTTTTTATTTGTTGTTTGTTTGCACCCGCGCCTCGGCCTCGGCCGCCAATACAGGCGGGGATGCAGGAGGCCCCTCCCCACCCCCCCAACCCAAGCGTCGTGACCTGGCTGCGGATTCGGGGCGCTTTTCCCATTAGCCGGGGTAGGTGTGACCATTTGTGGAAGGATTCTGAGGGTTTGATTTGTTTCAGTGCATTTGTCTCGGGCCAGCATGGCCCCCCCACAGCCCCCTGCCCGCACTCAGCCCCTGAATCGCGATTCCCACTAAATTACAAAGTCCTTTTCTTTTTTCTTTTCTTTTTTCTTTCTTTCTTTCTTTCTTTTCTTTTTTTTTTTTTTTTTTTTTGCTGTTTGGGTTACACCCAGTGACGTTCAGGGGTTCCTCCTGGCTATGCACTCAGGAATTATTCCTGGCTGTGCTCCGTGAACCTATAGGAAGCCAGATCTGAAACCAGTCAGTTGCATTAAGGCAGCCCCCTACCTGCTGTGTTATTGTATTATTTCTCCTGCCCCTGAGACTTTTATTTATTGCTTTTTTTTATTTTTGGTTGAATCATTTTCCTGTATATTACCGGCACAGCAGAGCCTGGCAAGCTACCCGTGCAGTATTTGATATGCCAAATACCAGTAAAAATTATAGACCTCATTCCCATGACTCAATGGAATGGTTTGAGGCTCTTTATGTTCCTGGAGCAAGCAGGTGCCCTTGGGCTCTACTTGCATGAGACAGGTCATATGGAGATGTTACTGGTGCCCGCTTGAGCAAATCGATGATGAACGGGAAGACAGTGACAGTGATAGAATAGTCCAGCTGTCAGACAAAATGTTATAGCATTTCTATCAAGATATGTATGAATACACAACAGTTATAACTTATGATATTAATATATCTTCAAGAAACAAAAAGAACAAAAAGAACATAATTGTCTTAAGTCTATGAGTTGCTTTTATTAATTTTATAAATAGAAGTTTATGAGTTGCCACTATTTATTTACACATACAAATATCTTTTATTGATTTTATTAATTTAATTTTTTAATTTAAAAATTATTAAGAAATTTAAGAATTATTAAAAACATGGTATTTATGTTATATATTACAAATATGATCCAGGGACTCACAGACATGGGACAGAGCTGCTACTTGCTCTCCCTCTGCCCAGCCACTCACAAGGCACCCAGGAGGGGATGGCAGGTTCTAGCACTGGCCCGCCACCCCAGCAGAGCCTCACAATAAGCCAGATGAGCCACCACTCCCTGAGGGTCGCCATTTTCCACATCCGGACTTCCCTCTCGTCAGAACTTACAGCCCAGCTCACGCGCCGCTTGTGGCCGCACATTTCATCAATAAATGCTGTATGTAGAGGTGACTACAAGAGTATGCCACCCTCACGACAGAGCCTGGCAAGCCTCCCGTGTTATATTTGATATGCCAAATACCAGTAACAATTATAGACCACAATTCAATGACCTGATGGAATGGTTTGAGGCTCTTTATGTTCCTGGAGTAAGCAGATGCCCTTGGGCACTACTAGCATAAGACAAGATATATGGAGATGTTACTGGTGCTCTCTCGAGCAAATCGATGATGAATGGGAAGACAGTGATACAGTGACAGTCTATATCTAGATATGTACTCTTCCCTGAAATTTCTCTTAATATTAAAAAAGGAAAATTAAACTTTGTATCATTCTCCCTCTTAAAATTAAAGAAAACTGAAACAAAAATACTTAGATTAATATTTAGACTGATATTATGTGCATCATGCAACAAAAAATGATAGATTTAGAATTTCTCATAGTGTAGCTCCAGTCCTGATTCTTACTAAACAAATTGTTCAGTCAAAGGAAAATTCTACCTCAGACAGAGATTTCACAGAGAACCACTTAAAATTTGCCTCCACAATAATTTCATTTGCTGGGTTTCTTAACTACCTGATAATCAACCACTTTATTATTTTAAAAGATCCTTATCTTAATTCAGATCTTGAGGCAGTCAACAAAATGTGATAGTCTTTGGCTTTTAAAGTTAATGACCCTTGCCTAAGGGATGCTTTGGAATGATCTTGATAAAATGACCTTCCCACCAGAGCTCTCTCATCCACTTGTCAAGAAGCCTCTACTCTGCCAACCAAAAGCTTCTATATTGCAGGATATTTTAATCCAAAAAACTTAAATCATGAGAAACACAAATCTTATGAGAACCACAGGGCACCTGGTTAGAGATAGGTAATATATTCTTTTTTGTTACTTGCTTTTTTTTTCAATTTGTGGATCACAACCAGCAATAGTTCTCAGGGCTTACCCTTGGCTCTGTGATCACAATTCCTGGCAGTTCTCAGGAAAACCATATAGATTTCAGTGGATTCAACCTGGGCTGGCTGTGTGCAAGTCAAATGACCTACCAACTGGTTCCAATGTTTCCTATGAAGGTGTCAGAAATTACAGAAGTGGCCCTATTTGGAAAAATAATTTTTCTCTTTTTGTTATTAAAAATTCTATTTCTGAAACTGTGAGAGAGTTGGTTCTTAGTGCCAGATCCAGGTTCCATTTCTGACGTAATGTGGCACATGATCATCTTTGGGTGCATCAGAGATTTTGAACACCACAAGGTGTGGCTCTGAAGGACCCCAGCACGGTTAGGCCAAGCAGCACAGCACCCATGGACCCCGCCCGCAGTGAACTACCAACCCATTCTGCATGAAATTCTCTGGTGGGGCCTTTTTTGAGCATCACTTGGGAGAAACCCCCACCCCCATATGTGCAACCTTCTCAATAAAAAAAAAACTTTTCTGAGTTTCTTCATCCAGTTTGCTTATTTATTTTACATAGAGTCAACAAGCCCGTATCAGGTGCATTCATTTTAGAATCTATTATCAATACAATGATGAATTACTAACTATTGTTGGAAATCTAAAGTAAATATTGATGCTAAGTCCTATGAAAGATTTACATTCAAAGAATATGAAAAAACCTACAGTCTCTGTGAGTATATTTTTTTTTTTGGTAGGTCGCATGGCATTGTGGTCTGGGAACATATGGATGACTGGATTGAATCCAAGAGGCTTCTTGCAAGGCAAGCATCTTAACATATGTACGTACATTTGTCTATCTAGCGATTCTCTGTGAGTATTCTTTTATTTCTTCTTTCTTTTTTTTTCGTTCCTCAGAATGGTCAGGGGACCATATTAGTGTCCCAAATCTAATTGACTTGCCATTGTTCCAGGCAATGCCTTAATTCTTTTTACTAACTCTCTGACCCCTATCTGCAACTATTTTAAGGGGATTAGGCAGCTTAATTTTGATAAATTTCCTTTACTCCAGTATATCTTTTTAGTTTTATTGATTTTTTTGCTTATCTAATTATTGTTTGGTATGTGTTTGTATCTTGTATGCACACAAACCTATACATAGACACACATCTGAACACAAATATGGCCATGAATGAACTCTCATGTGCTTACTAAATGGCCATTACTCCAGAACTTTCCAAAATAATTCTTGACGCTGTGATGTTGATGTAGCAGGTGAGAGATGCTGATGCCACTAGTAAAGTCGGCTCTTACGCCAAATAGAACACCCACAAAGGTCTAGTAGACAACTCACAGAGACGTCTCCACCAACTTATGTGGGGGAAGCAGGACACATAATTAGGTCAAACAGGGATACTTATGTTGGGGAAAAGTAAGATGAGAACTCTGTATCAGCCAATTAGTAGGGTCTTTGTCAGCTACTCATGGAGGGTGAGAGAAGAGGATTAAAATAAGGGATTAAGGTAGGGAATAAGACAGGGTGTGTGCTTAATCCTAAAAAGGGAGGGTGGTGCTTCTATAAAGGGTATATGTTTAGCTACACCGTTATAAATATCACTGGTAGTTTCTTTTCTGCAAAGAGACTTAGGTATGTCCCTTTCACTTCATAATAATGTGCTTCAGTTGAGAATTATGGAGAACAGAATTCCATAGAATATGCTACAAATCGAAGTGAACACATGAAACTTTCAAGTTGTTCATGCCACACCATACTGATGAAATTACATTATGTTTTGGAATTTATGTATAAAGATAAAATGAAAAAAGAAAACAAACGGAGAGCACATTGATCATTTAAGGCATTGAGCATAGCACCTGGCAAATAACAAAGTTCAATAAACATTAACCATAATAATAGTGTTAATAAGGAGGAAATTAACTTTATTTAGCAGCCCATTGATATCATGACCTATATGATTGATAAAATAAGTATAAGGCTCATGATTTTAGAGAGATGCTCTTATGAATAGATTACAAACCTAATACAGAAGTGAAAAGTTAAGGATTAGAGTTGTGTTATTTGAATGAAAATGTTCATGGATTTCAAATAAGTAGGAATTTTTCTTAGTAACAGATTTATTTGTTCATTAGTTGAGGTGACTGTCCGATTAGGGAGATAGTTATCTGCCCTGAAGGCGCCAGGGGACCTTGATAAGCTGTATCATCTCTTGGGGACCCCAGGTACTAGGAGCACGGCTGAGAGTCGTGAACGCCCCCAGGCCAAGCCGCCCCTCGGCAGCACATCCAGAGTCCGGAGCCCAGAGCCCTCAGCGGGACACGCACATGTAATGCACATGTAATGCACATGTAATGCGATTTGGAGACAACCGCTGGACTAGAGCCGTTACCGACTGGATCCCACGGGATGTCAAAAGATCACGTGGCCGCCCACCTACAAGATGGTCAAACTTCCTTGTTAAGACCCTGAAGGAGCACGGTTTGAGGCTCTTCATATTCCCTGAATCAACCAGATGCCATTGGGCTCCATTGGCACGTGATAGGGTCCAATGGAAATGTTACTGGTGGCCGCTGGAGCAAATGGATGAATAAGGATTCAAGTGATTCAAGTGATCAAGTGAACAGATTTATTCTGATTTTTCTTTGTGTTGGTTATCTGACATTCCTACAATTTCTTTTAGAACATTTAAAATATCAGTTCTTCAACTCTCTGTTCATTAAGAATTATAATTTGTAAATGTAACTCAATATATTCCATAGAATAAAGAAATCACTGATGAATTGGTTTTAAAATGATACACCATTAATTTAAATATCATAAAAATATTAAAGACTAAGTTTTAATTGACCCATACACAGAAGCACTCAGGGATTACTTCTGGATCTTCATTCAGGAATCACATTGGTAATCCTCAGCAAACCATAGGTATTTCTAGGAACAGAACTATGGTTGGTTACATGAAGGCAACTCCCTATGTTTTCTTTTTGGTCCCAAAAACATACAATTTTAGACTATGAAGTGTCCTTAAAATTTATTTCATAAATTATAAAAATGAGTAATTAGCATAAACATAGTTAATAAATATCTGGCTTTGATATATATGTGACACAATACACAAATATTTTTATGTATAAGTGTTTGTGCATATATATAGATTGATAGATGGATCGCTATAGATATAGATATATAGATACTGATATAGATATGAAAATATAGAGAGAGATTGATAGCTGGATATATATAGATAACTTGATTACTTGACATACTGTTATCGGTCGATTTGCTCCAGCTGGTGCCAGTAATGTTTCCATTTGTGCCTGTCACATGCCAGTGCAGCCCAATGGCATCTGCCTGCTCCCGGAATATGAAGAGCCTCAAACCACTCATTCAGGGTCTTGACAAAGAAGCCTGACCATCTTGTAGGTGGGCAGCCACATAATCTTTTAACATCCCATGGGATCCAGTCGGTAAAGGCTCTAGTCCAGAGATCATCTCCAAATCACATTACATACCCAGCCCATCTGATTTTCGATGCCTTGGCAAATGAGACAGGTGTCTCTGACTCTCCATCTTTGAAGGAAGTCAGAATTCTGGATTCCTTCTCTCACACGAGTGAGGAGTGATATTCCAAGCATAGCTCTTTTGATTTCTCTTTGGGAGACCCGAAAAGCATTCTTATCCTGCTTTCATGGGGTCCAGGTATCTGAGGCGTATGTAAATGCAGGGAGAATGATGGAGTCGACGAGATGTGCCAGAACAGGAGTTTCTTTGACCTTTCAGCTATTTCTTTGATGCTCTTGAAAGTGTTCCACACCATTCTCTTCTTCCTGCGCAGCTCAGATTTTAGGTAGTTCATCATTTTGAGTTCTTGACCTAGGTACACACAACTGCTGCATCCAGAGATTTTCTGTTGAGAGTGAATGGAGCATCTGAAACTAGTTCATTTTCCATGAATATTGTTTTGTTGAGATTGAGCTCCCCCATACCATGCTGGCAGCATTTTTCATCATCCAGACTCCACAGCTCGTCAGAGCTCCACCCAAGAGAACAAACCAATCTCAAGCGCAGCTTGTTATAGACGCATGCTACAGAGGAAAATATTTCAATCTAGATATGCTTAAATCGCAGATGCAGATACACTTGGCAGAGTTGTTACCAGCCCTCCCCGTTGCACAGATGAATTATGGCCATGTGATTCATCAGTAAATTACCAGAAATATTCTACCCTTCCCTCTCAAAGGGCCCAGCAAGCTATGGAGAGTATAGCGCCGGCATGGCAGAGCCTAGCAAGGTGTTCAATGAGTATTTGATATGCCAAACTATATATTGATACTGATATATATATACTGATAAAGATATTAAAATATATAGAGATTGATAGATGGATCAATAGATGCTGATCTATCAGTATATAGATATTCAAAATTGTCTCTGTAAAATGATAAAACTTTCCATAAAGGTATGACAATGTATTAGGTCAATCAAATATTCTACTTTTGGTTACAGGAATATGACCCATATGGTTGACTCTTTTTTTCTGTGAGGCCTTTGGCTCAGTCCCCAGCAGCTTACTCTCTGTCCCCACAGAAGCAAAGGAACATATCAAGTTACTCCTGATAACACCTGGAGTGGCCCACGTCTTCCAACCCTTGTAATGCCAGGTGTTGTATCCACAGCAACTGTGACAGGAATAAACCAAATATTGTTTATTTTGAAGATAGCAAATTAAGAGTAGCAAAACATATTATCTCTAACATTTATGCATATACAGTATATAACAATATGCAGAATAGAAAATTTACCTCTAATTTTTCTGTGTTCACTTTGAATCATACAAATTTGTCCAATTTATCTGCTCAATACATTCAATTTAATGTGCTTAACATTGAGATCCTTCAAGCTCAGTGGGAATAATATTATATAAACTCATTTACTTATGTAAATTAAACAACCCCATACCTCTTTTTATAAGTTACTGTCGTTACTTCACTATATATAGTTTTTCTTTACTATATATGCTCTAAACAATTAAATCCCTCTTCTTAGGAAAAACTGTAAATTTTTGGCTAAAATGAGTGTGGGGTGTACAATCTGGGAAACCACACCATGGGGAGATATTATTTCTTGCTCGATTTTATGGATTTTTCCCATTCTCATGATATACAATTTACCCTTTGAGGTGTTGCAGGTGTGGCAATGGTGCCTGGCTGCATTGGCAGGTGGCAGACAGGGAGACAGGCTTGTCTACACCCAGGGCTCTGTCCTGTGGGCCCTGGGTGGTTGATGGGCTGCCATAGAAAAAGAATGGAACCACTGGGATGAACCCAGTGCCATGCCAGAGCCTGGCAAGCTACCCATGGTGTATTTGATATGCCAAAAACAGTAACAATAATGGACCTCATTCCCAAGGACTGGAGATGTTACTGGCACAGCTTGAGCAAATTGATGAACAATGGGAAGACAAGTGATAGACACTTCTACATGATATCCAATACCATACATCAAAAATCCAAGGCCTCTATATCAATACACAAACTTATTTTGTTTCACAATAAAGTAAAATGCTATTTATCAATGTCATGGTACAAATACGATGTGGGTAGTTAAATGTAATTCCCTAAGAAAGATTTATTATTCCTATTTTTACTGCCAATTGATTAATAATATGTTGTCCAAGTTGGGAAAATACTTAAGCAGAGATTTATCTATCCCATAGTTTCTGATGAAGATCAGTGACAGAAATAGAGATATGTGGTATATGAAAGAGATATGGAGTTGGAATGATAGAATCTCTGAAATGGCGAGGATGGTAAAATTAGCAAGTTAAAAATTCAGTGTTGATTTATTCAAAGCTAGAATTTCCAGACATATTCAAAGAACTACTAAAGCAAAGTTGTTAACTTTAGAGTAATTGCTAGTACAGTAAAATTAAGTAGGGATCAGACTAATTGGTTCCTAGTTTCCTCCAGTAAACTCTTGCTAATTATTCACTAGACCTGCTATCTACATGTAACTTTGTTAACACTTACACTTGGGCCAATGTAGAAGGAGAATAATCAAAATGGATAACAAATATTACCTGACATTTAGCAGAGCTCAAATCAAATTAATTGATAACAACTGTATCACCGTATCACCATCTTCCTGTTCATCATCGATTTGCTCGAGCAGGCATCAGTAACATCTCCGTATGTCCTGTGTCATGCTAGTAAAACCCAAGGGCATCTGCTTGCTCCAGGAACATAAAGAGCCTCAAACCATTCAATCAGGTCATGAGAATGAAGCCTATGATTGTTACTGGTATTTGGCATATCAAATACGACATAGGTAGCTTGCCAGGCTCTGCTGTGTGGGAGGCACACTCTTGTAGACACCTCTGATCTCCAGTATTTATTGATGAACGCGCGGCCGCTTGCGACAGTGCGAGCCAGGCTGTGATCAGCTCTTCTAATGATCAACTGTACCAATTGATCAACTGTATCACTGTATCACTGTCTTCCCGTTCGTCATCGATTTGCTCGAGCGGGCACCAGTAACATCTCCATATGACCTGTCTCATGCAAGTAGAGCCCAAGGACACCTGCTTGCTCCAGGAACATAAAGAGCCTCAAACCATTCCATCAGGTCATAGGGATGAGGTCTATAATTGTATCAATAATAAATATTACAAACACCAAAATCGAGGTCATTTGACTTAAATGAAGTTGACCCTGGGTTCAATACCAGGCATCACATTTGGTCCTCCAAGAACTGCAAGGGAGTAATTCTGAGTGCAGAGCCAGGAGTAACCCTGAGCGTCTCCAGGTGTAACTACCTCCCCCCCAAAAAAAGAGTGACAGAATGAACAGACTCTATTATAATATAAAAAGAGGATTCGAAAATTTAGGAAATTTAAAAGGATTTCCAGACCAAACTCTTTGATTGCAACAGAGGAGGAAGTTGAAATACAAAGAAACAAAATCATTCATGTTCGGAAAGTGAGTTAATAAATAGATATTATTAGGACATTATTTGCATTGTCAATGAAAAAGGACATCAATGTTTTATATTATTTTCACCCTTTATTACTTTTTGCTTAATAAGTCACACATATTCAACTCTTATTTAACAGCCATTCAATATCTGTAACATTTTTCTTATGCTGCCAAAACTCACAGATTACACATATGAAATAGAATATTCATAAGAATTTGGACATAATTCTTAAAAATATGTAATCTAGATGGTAAAGATGAACGACTACATGGTAAGCACTGTTTCTCCAGTAAACTAAAATTACTTGATTTTTCCTAAGGCAAATAAAGTAAATCCTAATACAGTTTCTCAGTATTATTCGAGTCAAATAATTCAAAGTTTTCAGTTAGTAATTGAAATTTAACATTCGCTTTATTGTAATTATTGAAACAAAGAGTTTTAATTTGAAACATCACCTAAGAGCACAATTGGGTACATAGCTGAGAGTTTTTTTTTAAGTATTTTATTATACCACCGTGAGATATACAAATAAAAAGATATACAATTAAAAAGTTCATGTTTGGGTTTTGGTCATACAGTGTTCCAGCACCCGTCCCTCCACCAATGCCCATCTCCCACCTTTAACCACAATAATGATAGGAAATTATGAATTTAATGTCAACAAATGTAAGCATCATGATATATTGTTTCTAAGTGTGATATCTAAGAAGTCTTATTTGCTTTACTTCTGTTTCCAGGTAAATTGCTACAGAATGTCATTATAACACAGTGACGTAAGTGAGAACTATAAAGGACATGACTAACTTCTAATGCTTTAATGTATGAACTTTTTTTGGGTTGGGGTTTAGACTGATGAACCTAAGTTAAAATGGCAACAAGAGTTTGGTGAGCCTAGATTTACCTAAATTTTATTTAAGTAACTGCATTTTAATATGCTTCAGGAGCAACTTAGAAGACAAAGTAAATGTTAAAAAATATAAGGGCAGAATTGCTTAACTTAGCTTAAATATCTTAATGTATTTGTTTACATTGTAACTAATTTTGTGTCACTCATAATTTAAATACCTGAGACATGTGAAAGTGATAAAATCTACTACAACAATGGAATTTCTAAATGTGGGAACCTTGAATATCTATTAGTAATGAATTATTTAAATTAGTAATTAATTATTTTAAAATATTTCAGAATATTATTATAGAAATGGTAAAATTTTAAGAAAGACTGCCCAAACCAGCTGCTTTAAGACTCATATTGGAAGAAATATTTCATGTTTAACTAAAATATAGTCTAAGTACGGTACATCTTTAGCTGAAATATAGTTTTAAGAACAGAAATACATAAAATTGAAAAGAGTATAGGTTAATGGGAAGTTAGAACTGAGATCTATGCCTGTCATTGAACTCTGCTGTTAAAAGCTACCAGACAAAGAGTTTCAGTTACACAAACACCTTTTTCTATGAGGTTATGAGACAGCTAAGTAGACAAACAATAAGATCTTTGATTTCAAAAAACTCAGTCATTATTTGTATTGGCAGCAGAAGTTCTGGAAATAAAGTCAAGGTATCTCACGCAGGTGCAAAGTCAAAACAAAAGACTGTGACTAAAGAATGAATAATTTCATTATTTCTGAAGTGTAAAAAATAGAAATTTATTTAAGCAGTCTTAATAATAAACTAATGACCACAAATCAAAGTGCAAATAATAAAAGCACTTTTAGGGGAAGTCACTACAATATAATCAAATGTGGGTATGAGTCTAAGGGAATATTTTCTTTATTTTTTTCTCTTTGGGTCACACCTGGCGGCGCTCAGGGGTTACTCCTGGCTCTGCACTCAGGAATTACTCCTGGCGGTGCTAGGGGGGACCATATGGGATGCCAGGGATCGAACCCAGGCCGGCCATGTGCAAGGACAACACCCTACCCGCTGGGCTATCGCTCCAGCCCCAAATGGAATATTTTCTTCAGAATTGCCAGAGATTTTTTTAAAAAGATACTTGTGTCAGGCCATAAAACTGAAAAAACTGATTTCCCAGGGTCAGTAAAACCGGGATCTTTAATATAACTCTTTCAGTTAGTGCTGCCCGAGAATATCTCAAGTCAAACTAAGGGCCTTGTATAAGGGTCCAAATGATTTTTGCCAAAGAACACAGGCACTAATGAACTGGACTAAGTAATCTTTGGAAAGAGAGGAGATTATAGGGCAAACTTGAACCAAGAAGGTTATAGAGAATTCCATATCACTCCTTGCTTGACAGTCATGAGAAGTTAGCTAGCTATAACTTTTGGTTGCTACAATGGTTCCCTCTTCTCTAGAGCTAATTTTCCTCTAAAATGGGTCCACCACCATTTTAGAAAACACAGATATAGAAGACACTAATGATAACTGTATAGAAATAGAGAAAAACTTAGGTGTAAAAAACGCCCTAAGATATATATTCAAGGACATACATTAGCATTACTTTTCAGTGTTTTGGTTGAAAACTGCATTTACCTAGATGAAGTATGCTGTAAGTCATACTAAACTATCTCCTTCCTTGACTTGAAACAAAGTTTCCAACAGTAAATATATATTTGGCTTTCCATAATGTTCTCTTTTCTTTTTCTTTCTTTTTCTCGGAGGGGTTCATCTGGGGCTACTTATCAGTTGTTTCTAGAGTGTACAGGGACACTTGTGCTGAGGACCAAACCTGTGTCTGGTACACTCAAAGCCTGTGCTCAGCCAGCTCTTTGAACTATCTCTTTGCCCTTCACATCATTTTCAACCAGGCTGAAATCAGCTGAATCAAGCTGATGCAGAATCCAGGCTGACTCCTATGATAGCTTTGGGAAGAAGAAGGAAATTCCACAGGTATACACTTATTTCCAGCTATACCACTGCCTTTATCAGGATAATCTGTTCATTTTTCCAAGATTAACAATACTGGAAATTATAATTTTCTCTTATTTCTAATACTCTCTAGGAAAAGACAATGTAAATGATTTGATCATACCCCATTGCAGTGCATAAGTATAAATGAGGAATTTTCTATGCCTTTTGTACAAATTATTTAATAATTTGTCAAAAGCTTCATTTATAAATTATCTGTAACCTGGCAACATTTTCTATATTAAAATAAGATCTGAATACAGACAGAAGATGAACATAGTTTACTCATTAGACCGTCATTTTGTAATATTTTCTTGACTGCAAGTGATATTCAGAGATTTTCAAACCTGTTTGTTAAGTTTGTTCGTATATTTATAGTTCATTACATGTAGAATATATGCGTAACTATGAGCATATAATCATTTATAGCTTTGTTGCTGACTTTACACTTACTAACTTTACTCTTCCATTAAAAATATAGCATGATATATTGCTGGCATTTTACTGATCTGTTGACAGTTATTAAATCTTTCTCTCTGGTGTTTTTGTGCTATTTTCCTCCTTAAACAGTTAGACAATCCTTATTTTATCATTTATAATTTTTTCCTTTTGCCATGTTATACATATTTTGCCAAAAAAATTCTATCATACTTATTTTGACTTTGTATTCATTAATTTCACTTGATATTGAGAAAGCAATAGATCTGAGTAAAGTATTAAATATGGATCGTGTATACCCATGATGAATTTGCTTCATTTTTTTGTTTGACCCTGATTAATTGTTACAAAAGTAGATAAAATAATTTGCATACAAAATAGAAGATAGTATTGATTTTGTACTAATCTCAAACAGTTTTAATAGAATGAAAGGTTTACTTAATACAACATAAAGTCATGTATCCAAATAAATTGATTTATTTACATTGTGTAATTTTGTCATAATGTAATTACTCAAAGTTTATTCCATGCATAAATCAAATTAATTAATACTATGAAACAATAGCTTCAGCAACTTTAATTTTTCCAACAATCTTAATCAATAATATAAAAACAAAAAAACAAAGTGAAAGCACAATACCAGCCTTCATCACAAGTAGGCACAAGTCATCCAGAAAAATCAATTATCATATAAACTTGATTTATTCAGTGGTGACATTTTATTAAATTGCTTAACAACATAAAACTAATAGCAATTGTAAGGCTAGTATTTATAAATAAAAATGTAACTATGTTAGTTGAATTCAAATTTTGCTTCGTTTTTAATGAAAGTGAACAATGAAAAACAGAAAGAGACACAGAAAAACCAAAGATGGATGAAGAGAGAAGGGAAGATATATGAAGAAAATGAAGAAGGAAGGAAAGCTACTTGTAATCTTAACTAAATTTGGAATTAATTTATAAAAATAAAACTGTTTCTATTCTAACTTTTTAAAAAATATCTTTATGAATCTCAAAAACTGTATAATAGAATATTATTTTTTAAATTACCCTTTTTTATTCAAAGTTATCTACACACATAAATAAAATCATAATACCAAAACTAAGAACATAGATGAATTCTCAACAAGAAGGCCTATTTAGTTTTTGTTTTGTTTTCTAGGCAGGAAAGCATGTATAATTAACTAAATTATATTGGTTTCAAACTTATGTGATTACATATGTATCTTCAAATCGTAAAAAAATTATCAATAAGAATGCTACTAAACAATTATTTTTGCTGTTTTCCCATTTTAATCTGAGTCAATATTGTTGATATAAATGGTGCTTTACCTTACTGAAGCTGTTATTAGTTAAAATTCTCTGAGTAGGTCATGTCTTCTATTATAGCCAGATAACTTAAGATAAGTTTTGACTTAAATATATGAAAAGTGTTCTAAATTTAGATAAAAAGAATTGTAGTATTAAGAGTGATATAACAGTAACTATGTAATTTGTATTGAGAGGATCCCTATATTTGTAAATAAGTTTTACATGTTTATGAAGAGTTAAACATGAATTAAATTTGTTCAATATATGCCAGAGGAATTTGAATAGTTAATGGGTGATTTTTTTGATATTTTGAATACTTTGGACAGAGCAGGAGCTGATGTTTGGAGAGCAAGGTCACTTTTAAAACTCTCCATGGAACAGGTAACCAATCACACTACATAATGGGATGATTGCGAGAGGGTTTTGTCAGCATATAAAAGGATGCTGAACCTGGTAACAAAAGGACAGGACTTGTTCATTGTTTAAGGGTAAAAGAGAAGCCTGGACATCTGGGGAGGCTCAAAGAATCATCTACCTTCACCTGTATAATAAACTCTAACTTCATCTACCGCCTTTTGTATGCAAATATTCGTACAATTCTCCAGAACCCAGCAGCCCTGGAAAGCATACTTTCTCACTAATGCTTTGAGTTTCCTGAGAACAATTAGAAAATATATTAATATTGATCTCATGCCTATGTACAGAGCAATATGAGATTAAAAAGGGATATATTCTTCTGATTCAAGGGACACATAGATGCATGGACAAAGAAAACATATGTTGACAAATTAATATTATTAAATTCTTGATTTTAAGCTGGTTTATTTCTCCCGTCCATGTACTAATTGGGCTCAGGCCAGCTTCACGTTTGTTCAGGGTAGTATTTCTGTAGACACAAGCAAGGTTATTTCTAAAATGAAAATCATTAAGCTGTGTCACAGATAGATTTGTTTATGTAGGGTGTCTAACTGGTACTAAGGAGGATAAGTTCACTCCCAAAGATTGCACACTAGCTATGTCTGCAGTTCAATGCAAGGAAAACTCTTTAATATCAAGGATTACCCAGGTCAGTTCAGTGCTTTCAGTAGTGCTACGTTCCATGGTGCTCAGTGTGCTACATGATGCCTGGGATAAAAAATTGGGGCAGTTATAAGCATGACTTTACTCCCTGAACTACATTTCTAGTATCTGTGCTGCAAAAGTTTTAATGAGAGATCATGCTTCCATCTGCAGTGCTTAGTAAAAGCTCATCCAATGGAGATAATTAAATTTTCAGAGAACTATACGATGATGTGTGGCGTAAATTTCATTTAGGTGTTTGATACTTGATTTGGATCTGGGAACTCAAATCTAGGTTTTGATGTGTACACAAAATGGTAAAGAGTGACTGTGGTGGAGTGTTTTCATAGAAATTTCCCGTGGTGCCAGTAAAGGATGTTTACATTTTATGGCACACCAAAGTGCATACAGGGCAAACATTATGACAGAAATAAAGAATGAGAAAATGTATTATTCGGAAAGGATGGTGACACTTACATTAGTAACAGAATAAGGTACAAAGCTCAAATGAATGGGCCTGGGAGAGGGCAGAGTGATAATAGAGCAGGTAGGGTGTTTTCCTTGTACGAGGTCAGGTTCAATCATCAGCATTCCATATGATCCCCCAAGCACCACCAGGAGTAATTCATAAGCGCAGAACTAGGAGTAACTCCTGAGCATCTCTGAGTGTGACCTACAAAGCAAAAAAAAAAAAAAATTAATGGGTCTGTACAGCTGAAGATGGCTTTTGGTCCTCATGTCTACTTGGTGGTATTAGTAAACGTACATAGTACTCATTCTTGTTTCATGGGAGACATTCCATTTAAATAGAAGTGATCACTTGATCACTTGACATCCCGTTATTTGTCCATTTCCTCGAGCACGTACCAGAAACATTCCCATTTGTCCCTGTCACAAGCCAGTGTAGCACAATGGCATCTGCTTGCTCCAGGAATACAAAGAGCCTCAAACAATTCGTTCAGGGTCTTAGAAGAAGTCTGACAATCTTGTAGGTGGGCGAACTCATGATATTTTGATATCCCATGGGATCCAGTCAGTAACAGCTCTTGTCAAGCAGTCATCTCCAAATGGCATTACTTGCCCAGCCGATCTGATTTTCAATGCTTTGGCAAATGAAACAGCATCCCTGACTCTGGATCTTCGAAGGAGGTTGGAACTCCAGGTTCCTTGTCTCACATGAGTGAGGCTTGATATTCCAAGAACAGCTCTTTCGATTCCTCTTTGGGAGACCCAAATAGCAATCTCACCTTGCTTTCGTAGGTCCCAGATCTCTGAGGTGCATATCAATGCAGGGAGAATGATAGAGTCGAAGTATTGTGCCCAGAGCTAGAGGTTCTTTGTCCTTTTAGCTATTTCTTCCATGCTCTTGAAGGCACTCCATGCTGCTCTCTTCCTCCTGCACAATTCAGGTGGTAGGTCATTCAACATGTTGAGTTCTTAACCTAGATACACCTAACTGCTGCATTCAGAGATATTTGTTCTACTGAGAGTGAATGGAGCATCTGGAACTAGTTCATTTTCAAGAACATTGTTTTGTGGAGATTCAGCTGAGGCCTACCTTTCCAAATTCTTGGTCGAAGTCAGCCAGCATTAGTGCCGCTTGACTAATATTTGGTGTTATTAGAATGATGTCACCAGCACAGTGGAGGTGGTGTAGTTGCCAACCGTATATTTTTACTCCCATTCCTTCCCATTCTAAGTGTTGCATGATGTTATCCAGGGTGGTACTGAAGAGTTTTGATGAGATGGTATCACCCTGCCGAACCCCTCTTTTGACATCAATGATCACTTCCTCGTAGAATGGTGAGATCCTGGTGGTAAATCCGTAATACAGCTCATGAAGGATCTTGATATATTAGGTTTGAACACCCTGTTTGGCTAGGGCTTTGATGACCGCTACAGTCTCCACAGAATCAAAGTCTTTCTTTAAATCAATGAACATGAGACAGAGCAGCATCTTGAACTCCATACAAAACTCAATGAGCTTGGTTACTGTGTGGATATGGTCGATTGTGCTGAATCCTCTTTGGAAGCCAGCTTGCTCGCATGGTTGGCCTTCATCTAATGTTCTGCCAATCCTGTTCAGTATGACTCGAGAGAACAGCTTGTAGATGATGGACAACAGACAGATCGGAAGATAGTTGCCAATATCGTGGATGTGTCCCTTCTTGAACATTAGAACTGTCCTGCTGGTTTTCCATTGGGAAGGCACCTTGCATTCAGACAGGTAGCATGTGAAGAGCCACGCCAGTGTATTGAGGAGTACTGATGGCAGTTTCTTCAGGTGTATGGGTCTAAATAGAAGTCATATTTTATTTAAATTTGTTGAGTATATAAGATTATCAAGTTCACAAAATATCTATGGCAGAATAAGCTGTCCCCATCCAGCGTCCCTCGCCCCCATACCCCACAGTTGGGGGCAAGGGGCGGGTCTGTAGCCCAGCCAAGGTGGGTTCCCGAGGCCTCTCCAGTCCACTGAGGGCGCACCACCAGCCCATCTTGCCCACTGTGCTGGGGAGGTGGACCGTGAGCAGACATGTTAGGACCCAAAAGATGGTGAACTATGCCTGGGCAGTGCGAAGCTAGAGGAAACTCCTCTGGAAGTCTGTAGTGGTCCTATGTGCAAATTCATCATAAGGGCGGAAGACTAATTGAACCATCTAGTAGCTGGTTCCCTCCAAAGTTTCCCTCAGGATAACTGGCTCTCTTGCACTACAACCCAACCCCACAGTTTTATCTGGTAAAGCGAATGATTAGAGGTCTTGGGGCCAAAATGATCTCAACCTATTCTCAAATTTTAAGCTGAGAAAAATCTAAGACAATATTTGAGAGGGATCCTGGGAAAACTTTGCTGTAAATTTGATAATCATTACATTAGCCTGTCTTGCTAATATAATGAGTCATGAGGTAAATCCATGGTACATCCCACATATACCTGGAATGACTTATTTGTGAAGACAATTATGTCAAAAAATGTGATGTCCATCAAGCTTCAAACCCAAAGGGTCATGAGCACCATGAGCAAGAATACAACTCCCAATGAGCGCAGTTGCTTTGTGCTGTCAACATTACCAGTGATACTGATACAGCATTTATGTTTAATTATATACATTCTTATAATGTGTAATATATTATTATTTTTAATGTATACTAATCTAATGATAATGTTAATTATAGCTTCCTTTATGATCTTATGTGTCATAAGTCAGACTTATCGGTGAACCGTATCTCATGTCATGGTCTATTTTGTAAAAGTATGTTTCATCTTTCTCTGTGGTTAATTCTGAGCTTTTCAGGGTATATTCTAGATATTAGCTGGTGGTTGTATATGTAATTTGCAAATATTTTCCAAGACTGCAGCAGTTTTTTTTTTAACCCGGCCCAGGTATGCTGATCCAGAGACTCACAGACATGGGGCAGAGCTGCTACCAGTTCTCCCTGTGCCCAGCCACTCACGAGGTGCCCAGGAGGGATGGCAGGTTCTAGCCCCTGGCGCGCCACCCCAGCAGAGCCTCTCAACAAGCCAGACGACCACCCCATTCCATGAAGGCTGCCTTTTTCCACATCCGGACCTCCTCTCGTCAGAACTCCATCCAGCAGACGAGCCTATCACAGCCCGGCTCGTGCAGCCACATAAATGCTGTATTTAGAGGTGACTACAAGAGTATGCCACCCACACGGCAATCCTGGCAAGCTGCCTGTGTCGTATTTGATATGCCAGATACCAGTAACAATTATGTTAGGTCATACCCATGACCTAATAAAATGGTATGAGGCTCTTTATGTTCCTGGAGTGAGCAGATGCCCTTGGGCTCTACTAGCATGAGACAGGACATATGGAGATGTTACTGGAGCCCGCTCGAGCAAACTTATGATGAACTGGAAGATAGTGATAGTGATAGTGAAGAGACCGTTAAGTTGGAGAGATGCTTCCCGTCTGCCTGGCTGAATCAACAGAGGCACCCCAAATGGGGGCTCGTGAGGGTCTCGCCCTATCAACAAAGCCCTAGCAGGCGAAAAATCTCCACACTCCAGAATTGCTGCCATGTGCACGACTGGATTCCATTGTTTGGATGAGTTCCACCCAGAAATTAATCCATTGAAATACTCAGGTATGTAGATTTGCAACCGAAATCTTCAGGCTCTCATGGTGTTGGTGATGGGCCACTTCCTGAAGGACAGGCAGATACACCCATGCCCTAAACCCACCAGTCAGTTAAAAACTTTGGAATTCCTGGGGTGCACTGCTGCTACAATACTGATACACGAGTAGAGTAGCACATCACACCCAATTTGTACATAACAGGTCGGTAAAAAAAGGTCATGACCTTAGCAACATCATTATGAGATATATGTTCTAATAATTTAAAGTAAGTTAATTAGTGCCTGCTAAGGGAGGGTGTGTGTGGGAAGGAAGCTAGGAATTTGGGGGGACAGTAAGGACACATTGGTGGTAGGACTGCTTTGGAATATTGAATATCTGAAACAACTATGGTGAAGAACTTTATGAATCTCAGTGTTTAAATAAAGAAAAAAATTAAAAACAAAGCAGAATATATATATATGTTTAGTTGCTCTCCACATAACAATGGGTATTTTAAGTTTTTCACTAAAATGTATAAAATTATATATATGCATATATTCATGATATATATATATACATATGCACTTGAACGAAGTTATGTGAAGATAAATCTTGATTTCTCTGCTAATGTATTTAAGAATGTAATTACTGGGTCATATGACCGTTGCACAACAGTTTTCTACAAAAATGACTATTCATTGTGTACTTTGCATTCCCTCAAACAACCCAAGGTATATATGAAGCTATAGCCCAGTGGGTAGGGCATTTGCCTTGCATGCGGCCGGCCTGTGCCTGCCCGGGTTCGATCCCCGGCATCCCATATGGTCCCCGAGCACCGCCAGGAGTAATTCCTGAGTGCAGAGCCAGGTGAAACCCCTGAGCATTGCCGGGTGTAACCCAAAAAAATCAAAAAATAAATTAGATAAGGGACCACTATGCCAATGATGGTTCTAAAGGAAAACTCTGGACATAAACTGAGTGCTAAAAATAGGTAAAGAATATTATGCATTATAAATTTAAATTACTATTGTTTGTCAGCATATGTAAATATGATCAATTTGTTTTTAAAAGATTTTATATATGGGTCATGGATCTTTCCGTGGTGACCACATTAAAGTATATCCATTTAATGCCGTTTTTAGTCACAGTACTCTACAATTTACCACTACTAGCCTAGCTGGTTACAGCAGTTTTCATTTTTTAAAAAATTTTAACTTTTTTTAAGCACTGAGAATTACAAAATAGTCCACTATACAGTTATTTCAGGTACTCTATATTACAACACCAGTCCCACCACCAAGCTGCCTTTACTGTCACCAAAACCCCCATTTCCTGCCCACACCCCATCCCTGCTCCCTTAGCAGGCACTAATTAATTTATTTATATTGCTTATTACAACATATATCTTGTAATGATATTGCTAAGGTCAGACATTTTATTGAACTGTTGTTTATAAATTGGGTGTGATGTGCTACCCAGTGTATCAGTACTGCAGCTGTTGTGCATTCCAGGAATTCCAAAGTCTGTAAAGGAGAGATAAAGTTCGATTTAAAAATTTTAAGTAGGTGGTGGCTTTAGGGCAAGTGTATGTTTGCTGGGCCTTAAGAAAGAATAGAGATATTTATGTCATGCAAATAAATGCAGTCATTCTATGTCTCTCTCTTTCCCTCTGACTAATTTCACTCAACATGATTCTTTCCATGTCCATCCATTTATAGGAAAATTTCATAACTTCATTTTTTCTGACAGCTGCATAGTATTCCATTGTGTAGATGTACCACAGTTTCTTTATTTATTTGCATGACATAAATATACCAGGTGATCTTACCAAAAGTGGAAATTACCACAAGCGCGTGGGAGTCAGGAGGTTAGGTTAGATAGAGAAGGGAATATGTGTGAATAAATGTCTAAAGGTCTGATACCAACATAGAACTGAGCATTAAATACAGACAAAAATGCAAATGATGGCTTCTAAGTGTATCGTACTGCAACCCACAATGTGTGGGAGAAGGAGGAGAGAGAGAGGGAGAGAGATAGGAGATGAACCTGCCATTTAGGCAGGATGTGGGAGGGGGAGGGAATTGGGGACATGGGTGATGGTTGAGGGGCACTGGTGGAGGGTGGGGTGCTGGAACACTGTGTGACCGAAACCCCAATCGTGAACAACGTTGTAATTGTATATCTCACCGTGGTATAATAAAATGTTAAAAAAAGAAAAGAAAAAAAAAAAAAGAATAGAGATGGGTGAAGGTAGTCCATCCCCGACTACATGAAAGACTGGAGACCTAGCCACAAAACTCGCATACATGCATTTTCAACATATTCATTTCTGAGTGTAGTTTTTCTGAACAGTGATGTCTGTCCTTGAACATGATGTCAACTATGGAGTGTGATTTCCAGCTGCTCTGACTCTGTTGGGATGGGCCAGATGCTCACCTGTCCCCCTCTGGGGTGCCCCATCTCAGCCTGACAGACTAAAAGCATCTCTGCCACATATTGATCTCTTTTGAGACTTGTTTGGAGTAGCTCGATCATGGCTGGTGAAGGAGCTTTTGAACAGTGGCTTCTGGTCTCCTTCAAGGTTTATTTGCAGGTTTCTGGAGCAAAACCAGTAAGGGAGTCAGAGATAGTTTGTGGACTTGGCTCCCACATACCAAACTCTGGGCAGTTTAACTTCTCAGAAGTTAGTCCTGGGAGACTGATCAGAGGCACAGGAGCCGATTTGGGCTAATGGGAATGCCTGAGGGATGCCCTCTGGCTCCTGGGGCACTTGGCCGTTCATCCAGTTTGACTTGCTGGCAATGCCGCTGGTCACAGCATTGGGCCTCATGGCTTGGCTCACAGTATTGGCGGCTACTGCAGTCCCAGCAGGGACCAGAACCAGGCGCAGTACCAGGATTACTGCCTTTCACAACTTGGGCCCTCTGAGTGGCTAACCACAGGCTGCCATGGGGGGTCACAGACCATTCTGGGTTTCCAGACAGGTGGTGCTCTGTGGAGTCCTTTTCCATAGTAACTTGGGGTGATTGAAGCATGTTGGTCTGGTTTGGAGATGATCATGGGGTCACCTCACCAGTGGCAAATCATGGTAAATCACTGTGAGCCCAGGGTGCCTCGCCTCCTTCAGCACTGGTGTTCTGCAGCACTGTTAAGTTGGACAGAAAAATCCCTTTTTAGACATATTAAATCTCCATTGCCACGTCTTGTACCGAGAGCTGTAGGGCTCGGCCATCATGAAGTAATCCACTATAAGCTCTTTGTTCACTGCAGGCGAGTGTCTGGTTTTGTTTAATGGTGCTCTCTATGAGCCAGGATATCCACAGAGCATCCACATTCACTCACTCAGAACGTTTCAGGCCTCATGTGTTGTTCAGATCTCTGAGAGCTGTTGCTTCTCCACCAGCTCAAGCACTAGCTGCGCACCTCTGCCTCACAAAAGGTTGTTTTTTATTATCATCATGGAAAGAAAACCCATAACAACTGAAAACTATTTCCCAGGTTTAGCAGTTTTACTTAATGTAGGAAAACATTTCTAACATTTATTAGGTTGCCAGTTCACTCTAAACCAAAACACACATATACATGCCCTCACCCACTAGTCCCTTTTCTCTCTAGACCCTGGTAATCTCTAATTTACTTGGATAAAAAGTTTGTTGGAGCAGCAAAGTCAAGTGTAAACTTATATCCTGAAGTTCTAATATTAAATAGCATCTGTTATTAATAGGATTATTAGAAATCATAAAGAAAAAATATTAAACAACACGACCAACCAATTGGCCCTATTAAAATATAAAAAATTTACACTCAACAGTGTAAAAATATTCTTGTGGTATAAAGGTATGTATTATACTTTCCCATATTCTCTATAACATGGATTATAAAGCAAACTTTAAGAAAGTTTCTAAGGAAAAGAATCAAAATATATATATATGTATATATATATATTAGCTCTAAAAATTGCATACTAATAAAAGATAGTAGGAAACTGTCATTTGATTTTCAACTTAAGAACAAGAGGAAGAAAAGCAAATGAATTCAAATCATATGTAAGAAAAAATGATAAGAGAAAATATTTAAATTAAAAATGAAAATTTGGGCAGGAGTAATAGCCCAGCAGGTAGGGCGTTTGCCTTGCACACAGCTGGCCTACGCCAGCCCAGGTTCGATCCCGGCATCCCATATGGTCCCCCGAGCACCACTAAGAGTAATTCCTGAGTACAGAACCAGGAGTAACCCCTGAGCATCACCGGTGTGACCCAAAAAAAGCAAAAAAAACCCAAAAATTTGTTAATAAAATTGAATGAAAACAAAACTTATCCTTTAAATCATCAATAAAATTGATGAGCCTTTAGTAAAATCAATTATTAAACTACATTATAGGTATTATATACATAACTATTTAATTGTATAGGTTTTATAAGATAAATAATAAAAGTCATAAATCTACTTTTAATTTAATTGTAACCATTAAAATAGTGCTTTTATCTTCTGACATTTGTGTCATTAGTAATTTTATATAATAAAAATGTAGAAATCTTTTTTAATTTAATTTCTTTAAAAGACAAAGTTTATCAGAGTATAAGTTTAAAATTTGACATATATGTGATCAATATGAATGCTACTGATTAATCTTTATGTTATAGTAGTAACTGTAAATGAAATATATCAAGCATGATGTTTTTTTACATTTCCTGTATATTGAAAGAAGAAGAAAAATGATTTGTAAACTGAAATACTTTTTCGGAGCATCAAAAGTAGTTTAAATGGATAATACCAGATATTACCACCAGATGGTGATAGAAGATTAACTAATTTCAGTTATATTTTGTCCGTTCAATGAACAGCAATATTCTGTTTATAGTTTTTTTTTAATATCCAAACAATCATATGATTAGAATTCTATACTGGAGGTCTTGTCAAAGGTGGAAATTATCACAAACGTGTGGGAGTCAGAGGCTAGGTAAGACAGAAAATGGAACAGTGTGCTAACAATCGTCGAGGGTACTAATACCAACTTAGAACTGAGCATTAAATAGAGGCAAAAGGATACACATGACAACCCTTTAATGTATGTTCTGTAATCCATAGTCTGGAAGGGAAGGAAAAGAGAGAGAGAAAGGGAAAGAAATAAAGAACCTGCCATGGAGGAGGGCTTGGGAGGGGGGAGGGAACCGGGGACGTTGGTGGTGGGAGATGGGCACTGGTGGCGGGATGGGTGCTGGAACACTGTATGACCAAAACCCAAATATGAACTTTTGAATTCTATATCTTTGTAATTGTATATCTCACAGTGTATAATAAAACACTTAAAAAAAGAATTCTGTACTAACATAAATCTTCTAACTGCAGTACTTAGAATATTTGAGCCTAAACTTTATCAGAATCATAAAATAGTGAGCAATGGAACAATTCTCAGGCAATTTTTTCTCAAGAAAAAGTTTAAAACATCATCATTTGTTAAATATATTTGTTTAATAGATTTTTCTAGATCTAGCACGAATTTCAAAGAAAAGGACTGTGATTTTATGCTTATATATACTCTGTGTATTCTTTATTTTATTTATATGATATACATTAATTAGTTATCTGCAAAGAGAATGGAAAACATCTGTGAAAGTGATCAGAAAATTGAAGATTTTTGTCTCTTTGATTTATTTCAACCTTTTTGCACATGCTGCCAATAAAAATTACTATAACATACACTTATTAATTGCAAATTATACACAAAAGAATGTGATTGTTTGCTGCCATACAACTTAAAACTCAGGGGAAACTGACTGTTAGACAAACTGTATCTCCAATTTGTTGGACTTTGTATAGTTAATCCCGAATCTTGGAAAGAGTCGTAAGTGTTGTCAGTCAGTTACCATTATTATCACATTAGCTCTGACTCTCACCTATTGGAGATGAGTTGTTGCTCTTTCTTATACCTTTCTCAAAAAGTAGAAAAAATAAAGTAGATCAAGAAAACACAATAGTAATAAAAATAAGAGAGAGCTCAAAGTTTGCATGATTAGATAGTTCGGGGTATATAAGACAAACTTATAGGCCCCCAGACAAATGGAACAGAAATGCGACTTTATTTAAAAAACAAGCATGCAAACAAACAATATGGAAGATCATAATTTAAGAATTTTATTTCTAGAAAATTTGTGCCTCTATATTCACTTTCATAAATAGAATTTACTTAATAGATCCTGAATTGTTTTTTTTTTTAACTCAGGATTTATAAGAATAGTTCTTGGGGCTGGAGCAGTAGTAAAACAGGGAGGGTTATTGCCTTGCACGCAGTCGACCCCGGTTCAATCCCCAGCATCCCATATGGTGCCCTGAGCACCACCAGGAGTAATTCCTGAGTGCAGAGCCAGGACTAACCTCTGAGCACTGTAGGTGTGACCTCAAAACAAAAACAAACAGAAAAGAATATTACTTCCCAGGTCTGGGATGTGTGCACTTTCTCTAATATACTATTTTCCCTTCATATTTCTCGTGTACTAATATTTAAATCCCTTTTGAAAGTGAGTTATAGACCTGTGGACTTATTATAGAGTTGAGTATCCTGACACACATCCTCAAATACACGATCACTTAATCTTTGATAAAGGAGCAAAAGAGTATGAAAAGGAGCAAGGAATGCCTTTTCAATAAGTGGAGCTGGGGAGATAACTGCATTAGCAAAGAAGAAAAATAAAAAGGAAATTATAAAGAGGAAATAAAAAGGAAATTATAAAACATTACATCCACCTTAGAGTAACATACAAAATTTTCATAGTACTAGTTTTCCTCTTGGAATTCCAAAGTCAATGTTCTTATGCACTCGCAGCACTATTCATAAGCTGCTAGATAATCTCCAGTTATGTTGCATACAATATCACCGAGAACTGTCTTTCTGCCTCCTTTCATCTGGAATACAGAAGTCCTATCTTTCCAATGCTGTTCATTTTCTGTGCCAAAACCTGTGATCTTCCCCGCATGCTCATGGAAGTCTTTGCCTGCCAGTAAGTATTATAACTTTTGGGTGCACAACTAAGTTCCCATTTCACATTTATACAGTGAACTCCAAATATTGAATCTAATATGTCGTGTATGATATCATTTAATAAATGTCTTCTATGTTAAATGACAAAGTGCAAAATAATTCATATCATTGTTTACCAAATTGGGGACTGCAAGGACAATCAGGGTAGTAGTAGCCTTCAATGTAGTCAGGAATGTGTGTGTGTGTGTGTGTGTGTGTGTGGTCTGTGTGTGTCTGTCGTGTGCCTGTGCTTCCTTCTGGGTGTAGGTGGAGGGATGCACTTTTATTTTTTTTTTGTTCACTTAAAAGCTTAGAATTCCATGTGGCCACTAAGTATTTTATTTTCCTGAAAAGAGAGTCATAGACAAAACTTTGGAAACAGTATATATATATATATATATATACATATATATGAACATCATATATATGTATGTACATACATATATATGTGTGTGTGATATATATATATATTCAAAATATATGGGAAAAGCAAATAATACATAGCTGCAAAGTCTAAATTCTCAATTTTGAAATTAAGCATTCTGAGCCAGACTTATCCCAAAATGCTAATGACTTAGAAGATATATTGGAATTAAATTCCTTTTTATAGGAACTAATCAAGGATCATGGTGTGGGGGTTCTGCAAAGCTGAGAGAACCAGGCACGCCACAAAGCTCACACTCTAGGTGCTATTTATGCACAAATGTCTAACCCAGGGGAACATGTGCTCTACCACTTAAACCATAGCTTTCACTCCTAGAGTCAATTTCTTAAGGCATATTTATTATTTTTATTGATAAAAGCACAGTAGTGATCTGTGGGATTATAAACATTTGAAATAAACTTGACCTTTTAGTTAAAGAAATTAATCATTACCAGGCCAAAATGTATGCCTTGTATTTACTTTAGAGTTATAATTTTAAGAACTTGATGTTTTGAAGCATCGAGTCCTTTTCAAAGGACAAGGAAGAAGCAAAATCATCAGTATTCTAGTACCAAATAAAAAGGCATTCTTATATGACAGAAAATGTCACAGTGAATTTCTTGTTTTCTTTCAAGAGATCTTCCTATTTGAATGCGACAATTCTTCCCTCTCTCCCATTTGATGGAAGGACAGTGGACTCTGAGTGTAGGGAAGCCAGGAAGTTGCTCAGGTGGCTGAGAACATGCTTTGTGTGTGGGAGACATGAGCCCTGGGCCTCTCATCACATGCTCCCCTGAGTACCAGGGCAATGAGCTTGGAGCACAGATCTAGAAACAGCCCCCAAACACTGCCAGTTATAGCCCCAAATACAAAATACCCTGCAAAATAGAGACTGTTGACTCTCAGGAAGCAGCTGGCAAGAGTAAAGCAGGAAATTGTTTAGGTTTAATGTGCCCAGACATACTTCTAAGGAGTATTTTTATTACTGCCATGATTTAAAAGTACTAGATATAGATGGTAACAAAAGCAACCAGCATTTTTTTTTAATGATGGTCAGTCAGGAGCAGGGATTTACAGCTTCTAGGTCGTAGATGACTATGATACCATGAGGTCTAGTCCTAGTGCACCATACATGTATTTCTCTAGCCATCTAACTGCGGCTCATTTACCTGTGCTATGTGGTCTGTGGAAGAGGTTACTAATTTTTAAATAAGTGTTGGTAGAAAATGACATTTCCTAATCCTGTAATGGTTTGTACATACCCTAACCCCACTCAGACATGCATCCTTTCAAGAATTGCTCACACTCCTGCTTCTACCTTGCTTATGTTGGCTAACAATAAGTCTTAAAAAAGTAATGCTTTTCAAGGCATCAAAGAAGTCATACAGCGATAAGCAGTACTGGAGTAACATATCAAGTTGCAAATGCCTGGGATGGTTGAGGAAGAAAGTGACAATGAAAAGAGAAAATAGTTTAAAGAATTAACTTTAAAAGTTTATAAAATGATTGAAAGGTAATCAAATGATGTGATATTTAGCTTAACAAATCAGAAGATTTGAAGGTTTTTATTTTCAAATAGTAGGTGGTGTTTTGTGTAGAACTAGGAAATATTAAATGACAGCACAATGCAGGACTGGATTATGCAAACTCAAATCTTAAACTTAGGTAAATTGTTGCACCGATGACTCTAAATACTATATGTTTGTGCTCAGAACATTCACCTCATAAGCAAACTACCACCCCACAGCTCACAGGGCATGGGTCTAATGAAGCAAAAGTAGAGTGAGAAAACCTATTGCATTTTTTCATTGATTTATTTTACTATTGATTTGGTTACATTTGCAAGCAAGTACTACACACAACTAGAAAAAAAATTCACCTGTCTTCCCTGCCCCCTCTGATCCCATAAAGACAGCCTTGTTCATCTTTGAGGTCAACCCACTGACTTCCTTCAATATATGCTTTGACTATTGCCTCTAGACTCACCATCTCTAATTGATCTGTGTTCCTTAGGAGAATATTTTATATAAAATGGGTCTGAGTGGGTCCTGAGTGATAGTCCAGCAGTAGGATGTTTGCCTTGCACCAGGCTGACCTGGTTTCAAACTTTGGCATCCCATTCTGTTTTCAAAATACTGCCAGGAGTAATTCTTGAGTGCAGAGTCAGAAGTAAACTGAACAGCACTAGGTATGACCCCAAAAGCAAAAAAAATAAATAAAAGAGTCTGAGGATTGAGGACAGAGCACACCACTTAAGGCACATGTTACCCATGAGCAACTTGGATTTGGTCTCCCCAGACACCATATAGTTTCTCAAGCACCACGCAGGAGTGATCCCTGAGCACAGAGCTAGAAGTAAATTCTAAGTACTGCTGGGTGTGGCTTTAAAAAAAAAGCAAAAGGAAAAAAAACACCCTCTACCCAACCCAAACAAAACAAGAGCACATTTACAAAATGACACAATGCCCCAAGTCTGATGGTTTTAATATCCATAAGGTTCTAAATAACATAAGGGTTGTTGCTATGAGCCATAAAATAGAAGCTATTCTCCTGCAGATGTGCTGTTGCCAAGTGATTATAAGTCATGCTTCCGGGATGCCTCTGATGTGCACTTACTAAACAGTCAATGTTTCATTAGAACTTTTTGCTTACAATTGTATGTATGCTTATCTCCAAGACTGAAATCATTTCGTGCATGGTTCTTATTAAAGTGTTATAAAATGTTCTCATTTAGGTTGCTTCCAACTGTTCGCTTCTTTTGGGAATGATGAGTCCTTTGATTCTACCTATAAAAGACAGAAGAAGGTTGAACGCTGCCAAAGAATCAGTATTTCAGGAATTCAGTCCAAGAAGCAGATAGCCTTCATTTATTTCCATAAAATATTAAAGATCTTATTTCTAAGCATTAAAATTGAAACAGGATCATGCAACTCTAGGTAAGGTCCTTTGAGGTTGATGGTTTTAGAGAAATATTAAGAAAAGGCATTTCAGAAAACCTGATTCTCCTCATCTATTATTTATTTATTAAATTTTGTATTTTTGGAGACATTTACTGGCATTTTATGATGTTTCATAATAAATATATAGAATAAATACTAAAATACAGTGCCTATGTAATAATCTTCTTAGAGAGCTGCTAAGGTTCTTACCTTTCATGCAAGCAATTTGGACTTATTCCTGTACCTCATATTGGTCTTCTGAGCCCTGCCATGACTGATCCCTGAGTTCAGAGTCATGAATGAGCCCAAAGAAATTTCAGGTGTGACCCCCAAGACCTCCCCAATTTAGAAATGCTTTAAAAAGTGAAAATAAGTAATACATAAAAGTGACTTAGAGCAAAACATACACAATTATGCATAGCATGTATGTACATTCATGAGGTGCCCGGGAGGGAGGGCAGGTTCTAGCCCTGGCCCGCCACCCCAGCAGAGCCTCCCAACAAGCCAGACGACCCCCCACTCCATGAGGACCTCCATTTTCCACATCTGGACTTCCCCCTCATCAGAACTCCACCCAGCAGACCAGCCTATCACAGCCCGGCTAGCTCGGCCGCAAGTGGCTGCGCGCGTTCATCAATAAGTGCTGGATTTTGAGATGACTACAAGAGTATGCTACCCACACGGCAGAGCCTGGCAAGCTACCCGTGTCGTATTTGATATGCCAGATACCAGTAACAATTATAGACCTCATTCCCATGACCTGATGGAATGGTTTGAGGCTCTTTATGTTCCTGGAGCAAGCAGGTGCCCTTGGGCTCTACTTGCATGAGACAGGTCATATGGAGATGTTACTGGTGCCCGCCGAGCAAATCGAAGATGAACGGGAAGATAGTGATACAGACAGTGACAGTGATATGTACATGTGAATGTCTGTGTGTATGCAATATTTTATAGAAGGACATAAATGTATACAAGGGAAAATTATCATCTCAAAGAGTGATTAAAGTGAGTAATGTTCTCTATAGCATTTCTGGCCACTGCCAGAAATGATGCCTGAACTGAAATCCAGGAGTAATCCTTGAACAAGGTTTGAACGACCCCAAAACCATAACATGTCATCTGGATTAGGCAAAGGGAAATCAAAATCATAAAATATTCATTATTTTGGAAGAACAAAATGTACAATTAAAAAAGTTTATTTAGTTTAGTTTAGTTTATTTAAAATTACAATTATGCATTAAATATATTTATAATGATATGTTGATATGAATGACAGTTTGGCACATACATCCACAAGGTCACCCTTATAGATTTTTAAAAGAATTTTTCAAATTGTAATTTATAACTTTATATTAACTTTTGCCAGACAGTTTTGGTTTCTCCTAAGGCTGATTCTAACCTCTATTTTTAAGTCTACTGAAATTAGACAATTAACAGAAGTAGTATAGTTGATGGTCTTGTCTGTAGGAATGGTAATAGCCTTCAGAAGATTAATAGCATAAGTAGTGTTTTATAATGGAACATCTGTAGAATAACCATTAAGCATATTTGTCATGGTAATTTTATTGGTGGCTCCTTCAATGTGATTCTTAGTAAGCAGCTAATACTTTGTACTGACCAAATATGTGTTTGAAGACCTGGTTCCCTCATGGTTTTCTGCTATAGAGTGAGGGTATTTGTTATTGAACAATGAATAATTCAAGCAGAACATTATTGACTATTATAGTAGTTCTATTACAATTTTCAATTCACTTGCAATGTGCATTGAGTTGAATATTTAACAGAAATGAATAAATTTTATTGTCTAATTAATGCTATTTATGAGTAAAAATATATCAACATACTGATTCACTTTTACCAATGTAATCTGAGTTGTTGATGACTTTAGCAAAGAAATAGGTGTTCAGGGTGAATATTAATGTTCTTAATTTTAAGTCAGTCCAGTCATACAGATAATAGTCACATTAATTATAAAGCTAGGTTCAGATCATAAAATTACTGCAAGCTAAGTAGAGTACAATAATACATACTCAATTATGAGTATGAAAGTCTCCATTTCTCTGTATCACAAATAATCTCTGATAAACTTATAGGAACTCCCCTTTTACAAATGAAATGTCAAATTTTACTTGTGTATTATCCATTTGTTTTGAGTACATAAAACTCAAATATGAATATGATTTCTTGTCATTTACTCATAACTCATATTTTATACTGAGTTCATATTTTAATCTTCTTCAGTAAGTTATGTTTTACTTTCCTAAAAGCTTAATGTTTGGTAGGGTTACACAGTTAACTTTAAAGAAATATATAAATAGAGGGGCTGGAGCTATAGCCCAGCTGGTAGGGCATTTGCCTTGCAGGCAGCCGGCCTGTGCTGGCCCAGGTTCGATTCCCGGCATCCCATATGGTCCCCCAAGCACTGCCAGGAGTAATTCCTGAGTGCAGAGCCAGGAGAAACCCCTGAGCATTGCCGGGTGTGACCCAAAAAAGGCAAAAAAAAAAAGAAATATATAAATAGAGCCTTACTATGCAACAATTAATTTTGGAGCTTCCAAGAATTTCAGTGTGATGGGGAGATTTTGAGAATGGAAAAATGGAATAAAAAGATAGTGTTATGAGTTTAAGATAAAGACTAAGCAGAGTTTAAATTATGAATAGTGCTACTTGTCACAAGGATGATGTTGAATAACAACATGGATGTAAAGGAAATGATTTTGTATTAACCTTCTGCATCTATATGGAAAAAGTAGCTCAAATGGAAAGGTTTCAGTAACTAAGAGATTTTAATAGCTATGATTAAGACCACCATAGGTCTGAGACTCTAAAAAATGGCATACAGAACTAGACACATATATAAATAAGAGTAAGAGATTCTAAACATCTTGCTGAGTTACATTAGACAGGATTTGATCACTGATAGAAGGGAAGAGCAGTAAGAAATAGAGTTTGGGGGCTGGAGTGATATTCCAGTGGGTAGGGCGTTTGCCTTGCAAGCGACTGACTTGGGTTTGATACCCAGCATCCCATATGGTCTCCTGAGCACCACCAGGAGTAATACCTGAGTACAGAGCCAGAAGTAACCCCTGAGCATTGCCAGGTATGACCCAAAAAAAAAAAAAAAAAAGAAATGAAGTTTGAAGATTTTCCTTGTTTACCGAAGCTAGGAGGAAGTAACCATAGTGCAAAGGGAAACTGAAAGTATAAACTGGAAAAAAAAAAAGCTGAAGTAAAAGAAAATGAAGATTGATTTTGACTTTGAATTTCAATTTGAAGGCTCTGTTTAATATATAAAACTAAGTATTAAATAGTAATCTTATATAACAATGAAATTTTGAATACAAATTTAATCTTTTGCTGTTAAACTCAATAAAGAAATAGTGGACATTTTTCAGAGACGAAGACAAGAATAAATTGGGAAGTCCTGCTAGGATGGTGAGAAATATTTAAGAACTCAAGGAACATTATAGGTAAAAGAATAATTAACAAAATTTTCAGAAATGTAGTAAGCATTGATGGTTATTCTTTTTTTAAAAATATTTTATTATAACACCATGAGATATACAATTACAAAGATGTTCATGTTTGAGTTTCGGTCATACAGTGTTCCAGCACCCATCCCTCCACCAGTGCCCATTTCTCACCACCAGTGTCCCCATTTCCATCCCCACTCCCCTAGCCTGCTCTATGGCAGGTTCCTTATCTCTATTCTCTCTTTCTCTTTCTCTCTCTCTTCTCTCTTCCTTCTCTTAAACATTGTGGATTGCAATACATACATTTAGAGGTTATCATATGCATCTTTTTACCTGTATTCAATGCTCAGTTCGAGATTGGTATTATCACTTTAAACAATTATTAGCACACAGTTCCCTTCTCTGTCTTACCTAAACTCTGACTCCCAAATATCTGTGATAGATTCTACCTTGACAAGAGATCCATGTTTTGCCTGACCTTGGATATAGGTGTCATAGTATACATACATACTATGACAAATTTCATAACTTCATTTTCCTAACGGCTGCATAGTATTCCATTGTGTAGCTATACCAAAGTTTCGTTATCCAGTCATTAGTTCTCGGGCACTCTGTTTGTTTCCAGACTCTTGCTATTGTGAATAGTACTTCTATGAAAATAAAAATACAGATGTTGTTTCTGCTGTGTGTTTTTGGCTTCCAAGAGTATATTCCCAGGAGTAGTATGGCTGGGTCAAATGAGAGCTCAATATGTAGTCTTTGGAGGAATGTACATATTGTTTTCCCAAAAGGCTGTACCAGTCAATATTCCCACCAACAATGAATGAGAGTCCGCTTTCCCCCCACATCCACACCAGCATTTATTGTTCCAGCTTTTGTGGATATGTGCCAGTCTCTGTGGTGTAAGATGTTATCTTATTGTTGTTTTGATTTGCATCTGACGGTTAGTGATGATGAGCATTTTTTCATATGCCTTTTGGCCATTCGAATTTTTTCCTTGTCAAAGTTTCTGTTCATTTTTTATCCCTATTTTTGATGGGGTTGGCTGTTTTCTTCTTGTAAATTTCTGCCAGTGCCTGACATATCCTGATATTAACCAGATATTAATCAGAAGGTTATTGGGTGAATATTCTTTCCTGTTATGTGGACTCTCTTTGTGTCTTGGTCACTGTTTCTTTTGAGGTGAAGAAGCTTTTAAGTTTCATGTAGTCCCATGAGATTATCTTTGCTTCTAGTTGGCTTTGTCAATGGTGTTTCATCTTTGAAGATGCCTTTAGCTTCAATGTCGTGGAAGGATTTTTCTATGTTTTCTTCAAGGAACTTTATGCATTCATGTCTAGGTATGATATTATGTCATCTGCGAATAGTGATTGCTTGATTTCTTCCTTGCCTATCTGGATGTCCTTAATGTACTTTTCTTCTATGATTGCAATGGAAAGCAATATCAGTACTACATTGAATAAAAGTGGTGACAGTGGTCAACCTTGTCTTGTCCCTGATCTTAGGGGGAAGGCTTTCAACTTTTCCCCATTAAGAATTATACTTGCTGTGGACTTTTGGTAGTTGGCTTTGACTATGTTGAGGAAGTTTCCTTCAATTCCCATTTTTTGGAGGGTTTTAATCATAAATGGGTGTTGGATCTTGTCAAATTATTTCTCTGCATCTGTTGATATAAATAGTTGGCTCTTCTTAATGTCTTTTGGATAATTAAGTTAAAAAAAAGTTTAGCCATTGACTGTAATAATTAATTGACAACTAACAACACTATATCGAAACACTTGGTAAATAATAATAAATTATACAATATTTATTTATAAAATATTAACTTTATCTCATTCTAATAAAATACTAGAGAAAAATCTTCAAAATTCAAAATGCTATTCTTTTTCAAAATAGACATATGGATAATATATATAATATATATGTTTAATATAAACTGAAGTATTTGGCTTAGTTTTTTTTAAATGATAGAACAATTCTGCCCTACAAATGACTTTTAATTTAAATTTATCTATGGAAATGCTAAAAAAATGCAAATTATTAAAATAACAATTCAACCTTTTTGTGTCATAGTTGACTTAATATTTATAGAATCAGAAAGAACAAAGTTATATATAGGTCATTCCCAATGTTCCCATAAAGTCACAGACAAACTATTTGAGAGTGGATTATATTTCCGTTTAGCCTTACAAAATTATTTAACACATTATTAAACTAGTAGTTGAATATATATCTAAACACCAAGACATAATAAAAATGCAGAGTGTTAGGGAATGAAATAAACCTACAAAATAAGCCTTTAATAAATAATAGACCACTAAGTTTTAATTTTTTGATGGATGAAATATATTATCATAGTCAAAAATAGTGCCAAATTTCTACTCTTCCTAGGATCTTATTCCTGTTGAATAAATTATACAAACTTTGTGGTATTATCAAATGTTCAACACAATGTAAATATTAACATCATTTGCCTTTGTTCACAAATATGAGAAGTCCATTTAATTCCTTAGGGTTTCAAAAGTCTATTAAAATAAACATTAGACTTGCCCATTCTTTGTGACTTCTACTATTATAAATTCACTAAGTATTACATTTATATTTATTACTTGAGTAAATCCATATATAAACATGTCATTATAAGCCCATATACTTTCTAGCGCTGCCCACGAAGAGCATATGGCAGTAGGATCAG
Source organism: Cryptotis parvus (assembly GCA_021461705.1). Taxonomy (NCBI): domain Eukaryota; kingdom Metazoa; phylum Chordata; class Mammalia; order Eulipotyphla; family Soricidae; genus Cryptotis; species Cryptotis parvus. Next base: position 125,149 of record JAJIBD010021718.1, read on the forward strand.
CACAGCAGCAATGGTGAGCCCATGTCCATATTTGAATATTCAATAAAAGTAAGCAGAACTCTGTGCCCTTAAGACCAGAGAGAGAGAGAGAGAGAGAGAGAGTATATAAAGTATTTTTCTTTTTTATTGAAACACAAAGCAACTGAAAATAATAGTAGACAAACAATATCTCATTTACACATGAAAACAATTACTCTGGATACTTGGCTGGAAACAGTTTCTAAAGGACACAGAATAGGAGTCTTTATTATATGAATATGGACAATAAAATTTATAGAAGCACTAAGAAATGCTTAGATTGTGTATGAATTTTTATTTTTTAATTTATAGAATTTTATATTTTAAATGTATTGAATCACCTTTATATACATTTTCAAACATAATCTAAAGCATTTCAAAGAAATAGAAATTGAAAATAAAATGTTTGTGGAAGATTGTGTGCATGATGCCTGTGTGTGTGAGAGAAATATCTAACCAAAATTCCAGTGATTTTGGTAAGAAAAAGGGTAAGTTACTACAAAAAAATTGAAATACTATGTATAAATTTTGAAATGGGTTAAAGCAAATTTCAAGTACTTTTAAAATAATAATCATTTTCAATGAGGTGTCCATTTTGAATTAAGTTCTTATAGATAATAAATTATGGATAATTACTTAATTCATTAAGTAGGTTTAGTGCATTAAGATAAAATAGATTTATTGGAAAACAAAATTTGAGACTAACTGTTTTAGAAAATGAGATCATGGATTTAGAACTTAGCAGAAAAATTCACAAAACCATGTCTGAAATTCTGCATTGCAAAACTTACCACTCTGTTTAGCTGTTTTCTAAATATCTTTATTTTATTTTATTTTCCCTGCCACTGGTATGGATGTAAAATTAAGATATTAGTATCCTGGTATTATTTCAAATTTGTAAAATATATGACACACCAAATTAATGTTTTAGACATATTTTGTAATGCTAACATATTTATAACTTACGGCAGTCTTACTTTTCTCTTTAGCATTGTACCCATCTGCTGAAAAGTGTTGAATAATGTAACACTGCAGGTTCTCGATTAAATAAGATGCCCACATTTCATTTTGGGTTTCATTGCATAATCCCAAATGCCACTCAAAGTGACAGATAAAGTTTGTTCTCTTTGTTCACAGACATACAAAACTTCGCTGTTTTGAAATGATCCTCTAAGACAAAGGATAAGTTACTATAGGTATTACTCTGGGTATGCTGACTGTTTACTAACCCTTTCAATTCAGCAGCTGTCTCACAGTCTTTTGCAGTCTTCTAGAACATAGTTTTTCAGCTGAAAGTTTATATATCAGATTTATGAAAAAGCAGATTGATGAATGGATCCCACGATTTCCAGCAGAATAAGAAATTTCGACTTCTGTGTGTCAATCACGATTTGACAACCTGGACATCTAAGGCATTTGGTGACTGTTAGAGAAAGACCTTTTAATTCAATCAAACAGAGGTCAAATTGTGATCTCATTGCTTATTGTTGGACATGGCTCTTATTTTCCCAAAGTGAGAAATGGTGACAAGGATACCACACAATTAAATGAGCTTAAAAGTGTCTTATGACTCATCTAAAATGTACTAGTGCCAATCTGAAAGAACCAATTTTTTAAAAGTTGAATGGTTTTGCATTCTTTTTGTTTTGTGCCACACTTGGTTGTGTTGTGAGCTTCACTAGTATCACTTGTCTTCCCTTTGTTCATTGATTTACTCAAACGGGCACCAGTAACATCTTCATAAGTTCCGTCACATTCTAGTGTAGCCCAAGGGCAACTGATCCCTCCAGGAACATAAAGAGCCTCAAACCATTCCTTCAGGTCATGGGAATGAGGTCTATAATTACTAGTATTTGGGATATCAAATACTACACGGGTAGCTTGCCAGGTGGGAAACTCTTATAGTAGTCTCACATCTCATGCATGTATTGATGAACCACGTGGCCGCTTTAAGATGGGGAAAGATCAGCCTTTCTGCTGGGTGGAGCTCTGACGAACTGTGGAGTCCAGATGTTGAAAATGGCCACCCATTTTCTGAGCTTACTCCTGGTTCTGAGCTTGCTCCTGGTGTTGAGCTCAGGAAACCTTCTTGATTGTACTCAGGGGACAATATGTGCTGTTAGGGATCTAACCCATATCATCAAATGCAAAACAAGCACCCTATCATCTATTCTATGTCAGTGGCCCTTGATTTTGTGTCTAATAAGGTTATTTAAACTAGAAAATTAAGCCCGAATAACATCTTAGAACAACAATGGAAAACAAACAGGATTATCTTTATCCAGGAGACAATGTAAGAGATACCTAGCATAATCAATCCATGGCACATCGTGCCTTTTATCCCAGTGCCACATTCATGCTTCCAGTGGCCCCTGAGCATGCCAGTTTCAGAAGAAAAGAGAGAGAGAGAGGTGAGGGCAGAGGGAGCCCGGGAGAAGAAGAAAGGAAAGAAAGAAGGAAGAAAGGAAGGAAGGAAGGAAGGAAGGAAGGAAGGAAGGAAGGAAGGAAGGAAGGAAGGAAGGAAGGAAGGAAGGAAGGAAGGAAGGAAGGAAGGAAGGGAGGGAGGGAGGAGGGAAGGGAGGACGAAAGGAAGGAAGGAAGGAAGGAAGAAAGGAAGGAAGGAAGGAAGGAAGGAAGGAAGGAAGGAGGGAGGGAGGGAAGGGAGGAAGGAAGGAAGGCGGAAAGGAAGGTAGGAAGGAGGGAAGGAAATCATGCATGTATAGATTGGATAAGTCATCAGTTTGTGAATAAATCTGCTGATTCAAGAAAGTTTTTAAATAAAAAAAATGCTTAATGTGATTTATATTCCCTCACAATCACACTGCCATAATACGCTCCATTCTGTAGAACTGTTAGAGTCTGTTGATTTGGTCTGTGTTACTCCATGACTAAACTTTAAATCCAACTTGTGAGAAAGATCATACTATTATTTTATATCTGTTCTCTCCTTCTGACTTACTTCATTAAGCATGATATTCTCCAGTTCCATCCATGTATAACAAATTGCATACTCTTCTTTCTCATAGCCGAGTATATTAAATGTTTATATATACACATCTTTATATATGTGTGTATATATATATATATATAGTTTAAACACAATTAGTTTATTCTTAGACATTTGAGTTGTTTGAGATTTTGAGTAGATTGTGAAAGTGTTGTTATGAACCAATGAGCAAAGATGTCTTCTGGTTAGAGTTCTTGGATCCTTGCAGTAGATGTTTCAAAGTAAAGCTACTATGTCATATGTAAGTTCAAGTTTTAATTTTTATCGAGTGCTCATGTTGCTTTTTTAAGTCGGAACCATTTGACATTCCCATTAGCAGTGTACAAAGTTCCTCTCACCACCCCCATCTCTGCCAACTCTAGTTCCTTTTGGTCTTTGTAATGTGGATTGTTCTGATTTGCATTTGCACAAGAATAAATGGTGGCACACCCTGACTTTAAGGTTGCTGTTGCTTTGTGTCTATCCCTCACCCTCCATATCATTTCCAGTATTTCCCTTGGAATTTTTCTTGGTTTTGTTGGCATTCATTTAGGACATGCAATTCAGTCTTCTTGAGCAGGGTTCTGACAGAGCACTGAGTTAATCTCCTCTTTCTCTAGAAGACCACTCTTTAACTCTAAAAGCTAGCTGCTACTTAATTTCTCATCTGAACCCTGGTACAAAACCATTAAGTTAACATCATAGAAATGCATTTTACTAACTGATACATGTTAAACACTTGAAGGAGTGGGTCACTGGCAAGACTGGTCAAGGGCATCATAAAGAAGCAAGAGAAACTAGGGATGTAGCTAAGAATCACTCTTGCATGGTAGGATTCCATGTGTACCTATAACTCTGTTTTTTTCCTATGTTACACACTCTGATTTTTAGCAGGCAGTTTAGCAAACAAGCCATTTTAGAAGAAAAAAAAATTTTTCTTTTACTCAAATGACAAGCAAATATCCACTTATAGTAACTATATTTAGATAAACAGCCAGCTTTTCATTTGGTAATTAAGGAGAAGCAGAACACATTCTAGCAACATGACAGAAAAAGGCCAGAGTTCTTGAGAGGGACTATAATCAAAACAACTTATTTTGGTAGTGAAGAAAAAGGAAAGCACCAGAAGTATCTGAATGCTAAGAAAAGTGATCTATGGAACAATTCACGTTTGCATTATAAATTGCTGATAGAGAAAGAAGCAGTATATGGCTTATTTAGGGTGTTGAAGTTGATTTTAGAAAAAAAAGCAGTATTAGGCATTTAGCGAATAGTAATGGGAAGCAGAAAATATTTGGAAGAGTAAATGATCCTCTGTGGAAAATATTAAGTTACTTCCTTGAAAAGAAAACATGAAATTTATGAACCAACATTTTGTACTTCTATTACTTGAATGTATTTTTTCTTTTATTGAAAGTAAACCAGTGGCCAATAGTATAATATCAAGCTTATATTCAGCAGATAAGGAGAAAGCCAGCATACTCAAATACTGATATGACCCATAATAAATTCATAACTGAATTCAATATTAGAAACTAGAAAATGTATATAGGCAAGAATAGTTGAAAATGTCCAGCAGAACCTCCATTTACTTGTCACATAAAATGCACGTCAACATTATATCTTCCTGTACAAGTCACTTCTTAGGGCCATACACACCAGATGCCTCCTTGGGAGTGTGAGAGTACCAAGATCCAAACTGTGGCTTCACTGCCGCCAAAGCTCTTTCTCCAATCACTATATCTCTTGGTTGATTGAATCCTAAGTACCAGGGAACCAGAATTTTGCAGTCATGCTGTTTTTTTTTAACCTAATAAGCTTTATATTCCTAAACTTTGTATTCTGGAAATTATGGAAAATCTAATAAGCTTTATATTTCCTACAATTTATATGCTGGAAAATCAAATTATCTTATATCTTCCATGCAATAATGCTATTTTATTTGGTAAACATTGCCCATGAACAAATTATGATTATAATTAAAATTAGAGGTTTCTTCAGTTTAGTTTAGTTGCCTCAGGTGAAAATGACAATGAATGTGTTAATGAAGCAACTTGGTCACATTTCTGTTAACCATGAAATATTATTGTTAGGAAATTCAGGTAGGTAAATAAAAATATCAATGAATTAAATGAAATAGCTGAGCAAGTTTTAAACATGTAAGCTTATGTAGATATCATATACCTTGGAAATATGCATGTCCGTAGTATATTGTATTTTTTGTTTCATGATAAATAATTCTTGAAAAACTGAGTTGCACCTCTAGCCAGTTTTAGTCATGTGACTACATTGATCCTGAACGAGGACTGTATTAATTCTTCTACCACTCCTCTCACGTAAAAGTAAGAAATGTCATCCTCAAAATGAGCCTCTAAAGGGTCAGCATGAATTTGAAAACATATTGACATAAATGAGGAAGTGCATAAAAAAATGAGTCCCCTGTAGAACGTGAAGATTTATTGTGGCAAGAGGAAAACTGAAGGCAGCTAGAAAAATTGAGTTTCTGTAGCCTGTTTGTACAAATAAAACAATGTTCTACAGAAATAATTTTGTAGAGTTAAAATAAGAGTAAAACTTAGTACGTTGCCAAGGCCAGCTGAACTATAGAGTCTTTATCTGTAAAATAAACTCATTTTTGTTTCTGTTTGAAAACTTGGATAAATGCAATTTTCTATTTTTTTTGTTGTTTTGTTTTGTTGGGCTATTGGGTGTACCACACCTGATGATGCTTAGGGCTTACACTTCTGTCCTCAGGGCTCACCACTGGTCCCACTCAGAGGACCACATATGACATTGGGAATCAATTTCAGGTTGACTGCACACAGATGTGGTATAAGGGATGAAATGCAGTTTGACTGCATACAAGATCAACACTATACCTCCTCTTCTATCTCTCCACCTCTAGCTCCTAAATTTTAGTGAAATATATAGTCTTAGGGACACAAAGTTACAGTATAAAATATATATGATAAAATACATATTGGATAAATGTGAAAAGTCATTGATTTGATGAGCAGATGTATGTATCAATAAACTTCAGAGAAACTTTAGGAAACCTAACATGCTGGAAGTCCATTAGTAGAAAAACTGACAATGTCATGTCTTAACTATTGTTTGTAAGAGAGAATCACTCAGGATACCCAAGGAAGATAGAGTGAACAGAAATTGTGTTATGAAAGGAAATCAGACATTTCCATATACATTTCAAGCAGGCTTAATTAAGAGTGATAGCACAAGTTAAGGGTGTCATGTGGGTTTTGATCTAATCACGTCTATGTTGTTCCCTGTAATTGGGAATTCTGTAGGTCTCCCACCTCCGCACCATGCTCCTGTATCTGTTAACCAATCTTGCGTTCTTCCCATAATTATATAAGTAAATCCTAAAGGGTGTATGTGTGATGGAAAGGGGGAGTAAAAATGTAGATAAAATAAGGCAGGCTTATATCTGGGAATTTAAATCTTCCTTCTTATATTTGTGAGTTGGAAGTTCTAAATGTATGTAGGGTAGATTCATATTCTCCAAATATGCTAATTGCAGAAATCCTGAATTTGACATTGTTTGACCTTGAGATCCCACATCCCTAGGATTGGGATTTAGGGAAACATTGATTGTTTCCTAGATCTAGATGTGACATTTTTGTGGAATAATTGTCTGCCCAAACCACTGACAATAAGGTTTTACTTTCTAAACTTTCAAATACTCAATTTAGAAATATTAGAGTCAGTGAAATTTGAACCTAGGATTACTAGTTACTGTAGTACATTAAAAACTAATTCATCAGAACTAAAACCATAGCCTTCTTTTATGACTTAAAATTAGTTTAACACATATTTATTGTCTACAATATGAACAGTTCTTTTTGAATCAATGTCTTCACAGTTTTAGGAAACAGAATCACTCTTTTTATAATATCTTGCTTTGTATTCAAATATTGTAAGTTATTTAAAAACATTTCTACAACTTTCCCATAAGGAACCATATTTAATTTTAATGTATTACTCTAGTTTATTTAGTATGGCTGATTAAGACTAACTTTTTGTGCAGAGTACAGAACTACAAAGTACTGATGTACAAAGTCACTGCATCCACCACCACCAAGGTGCCCATGACTCTCCAACACTGTCCTTATGTCTCTTTATTCTACCCAATTTTATTCTTGCCTACTCCTCTTATTCTGCTTTTTGGCAAATTTTGTAATGCAATTTCAATAATTTGTCATTGCTTGATAATGTCTGCTCCCAGATGAATGAGATTATCAGGTAGTTGATTCTCTCCCTCTGCTAGTCTCAGCTAGTTCCTTTTCTTCTTTTTTCTTTCTTTTTGTGTTTTGGACCAGGAGAGCACTGGGAGTATCTGAACGCTAAGATAAACACATCACACCCGGTGATGTTTAAGGCTACTCCAGGCTTTGTGTTTATTCGTGACACTGGAAGCACTCAAGGACTCATGTGTTGGTGGGATCTATCTAAGCCTGGTGTAAATCAAACACTTTTATGCCCTATACTATCTATTCAGCCACCTTAGCCACATTTTTTTTATCTCTGCCTGGGTTCCTTTGCCCAAAAAAAGCTTATTCTGCTGTTCTGAGCCTGCCATTACTACTATTTGGTTACTCAGTCAAGTATTCATTTGTTGAGTCATACTCAACTGTATCACTGTATCACTGTCTTCCCGTATATCATTGATTTACTAGCGGGCACCAGTAACATCTCAATACGTCCTGTCACATGTGAGATAGCCCAAGGGCAGCATCCTGCTCCAGGAACACAAAGAGCCTCAAACCATCCCATCAGGACATGGGGATGAGGTCTATAATTGTTACTGGTATTTGACATACCAAATACGACACAGGTAGCTTGCCAGGCTCTGCTGTCTGGGTGGGATACTCTAGTAGTCACTTCAAAACTCGAGCAATTATTGATGAACCGTGCAAGCTGGACTGTGATCAGCTCTTCTGCTGGGTGGAGGTCTGAGGAGGGGGGAGTCTGGATGTGGAATATAGTGGCCCTCATGTTGTGGGGGTTCCTCTGGCTTCGGTGGTATAATTAAAAAAGATAAAACTTCTTTATTGCTGAGAAATGCTAAGCATCATGTGAGACGGAGGAAATCATAATCATTTTTGCTGATGGACGTCTTGTAAAAAAAATTAATATCGGCAAAAGTCAAAAAAGTCAAGCACAATTAAAGGTCACAATAAGTGACCTTGGGTTTGGGTCTCTTTTCTGTTTTGTTGACCTCTCTGTCCCTCTACCCAGATTACATTGATACTACTACTGTAGTAGTATAGCAGTTCATAACATCAGGAAGATCACGCTGTCCTTCAAAAAAGGACAATTAAATGAATTATTTCAGAATACTGATTAGAGACACACAGTCTTTTCTGACCCAATGTATCTTAAGTAAACCTCACCAAGTAAAAACAGATTTGGTGTAAAAAAAAACTGTACTTAGGGCAGTACTCAACTGTACTTAGGGTTTACTAATGGCTTTGGATTTCTTTGCCAAAAGACAACTTTTGCTGGTCCTCTGAACCTACCATGCCCTCTTTATTTATTCATTCCATTTTCAAACCACAACCAGCTGTGCTCAGGGGCTTAATCCTGACTGTGCCCAGAGATCACTTCTGCTGGTGCTGGTGGTACCATTGTTGGTTTCATACTCGAAGTCTGTCTCTTGCAGAAAAAAATTGCTTGTGTTGTGTCCCCTCTACTAGCTCTATCCACAAACAATTTAAAAATATTTCTTCTTTATGTGTCAAAAGAAAAATAAAATTGGTCTAAATACTTTCTAAATATCATATTTCATAATTTACTACTATTTCTATATATTACTGTTTTAAGATTTAAAAAAAAACAGTGTTTCCTCTAACCAATTCAAGTGAATCATTTCCTTACATTGATTATATTTAGTTTTAAGCTTCCTGCAGGTTCTTTTATTCCTTGGTTGGAGATCTGATTTGTATGGCATCCTTGTTTGTCTCCAATGCCCTTATGTTATTAGTGATGAATGACTAGAAATAGCAAACGAATTAGGAAGATTTCTCAAGAGATCTTCAATCTTGACAAAAATAAAACAATTATAATATTATGACAATCCATAATTAAAAATATTAAAATGATTCAGAAAATTTGCTTCATTATAAAGCCAAGTTGGATTTATTTTTTTCTACCTTGGGTATTAAAAATAACATTTCAAGAAGTCATTGCTTACTATAATAACTATGTTCACCAGTCTGGAAAAGCATCACATTCCAAAGTTAATTAGAGTAGAATATCTATGTAGATATGGATATGTTAAGATTGCATTCATTATCATATCAATGAGAAAATTGATATTTTCAATGAGATGTTTGTTATAATAGCAGTTCAATTTTTATTTACAGTTGGTGTAATACAGTTCTTTTTGAAAATTAAAGATTGTTATCCCCCTCTTCATAGCTATGGTTAATATACATCTTATTTCATGAGCATAACAATATGAGAAAGATATTATTATCAAGCTATATTTTTTAGTAGTGCAAATATTTTCTTATCCTCTAATTCACTAAAAAATATCTCCCAATGGAATTACATATCAGACCACAACCTGAGTTCGATACCTGTATCACATGGAGATCCCCTAAGCACCACCAGGTGTGATTCCTGAGTCCAGAGCCAGGAGTAAGCCCCAAGCACTGCCAGGTGAATCCCAACATATGCTATATATAATAAAAATTACAAATATATGAATATATATTTATACAAAAAAGTGTGTATCTAAAACTGCTCATGTATATTTGGACACACATATATCCCAAACTAGTGAATTCAAACATATATTTCATTTTCCTCTTGAACATGTGGATCAAAAGTTTGATAAAAGTTTTGGGACTTGACAACCCTTTAATGTATGTTTTGTAATCCATAGTCTGGAGAGGAAGGAAAAAGAGAAAGATAGAGAAATGGAAAGAAATAAAGAACCTGCCATGGAGGAGGGCTGGGGGGAGGGGGAGGGAACCGGGGACGTTGGTGGTGGGAGATGGGCACTGGTGGCGGGATGGGTGCGGCTACACTGTATGACCAAAACCCAAATATGAACTTTTTAATTGTATATCTTTGTAATTGTAAAAATAAAAAAATTTTAAAAAAAAATAAATGAAAAAAAAAAGAAAATTTTGATGAACTTGAAGAAAAAAAAAAGTTTTGGGACTTAAGTAATAGTGGGTCAGGCATTTGACTTGTATGAGAACAATCCAGATTCAATACTTGACATCACATATGTAACCCTAAACCTCCAGGAGTGGTTCCAGAATGCATAACCAGGACTTGCCCCCAAGAATTGCTGGGCATGACCCAAAATGCCAAAAAAAAATTGTGTTCAGGATATTTTCTTATAATCAATGGGCTGTGCAAACAACAGGGACCCTAACATGCCTATTGCCTTTCTCTGTTCACTTTATATTTGTTTATTTATTTAGCTTTGTTTTGTTTGTTGTTGGGTCATGCCCAGCAGGGTTTAGACATTATTCATTGCTCTGTGCTCAGGGTTCACTCCTGACAGGCACTGGAGTCCATTTGAGGTGCTGGGGATAAAACCTGTGTCAGTAAAAGCAAGGCAAGCACCTATCCACTATATTAACATCTAAGCACCTACCCCCAATATTAACCTCTAGCCATATTCTTTTTGCTACTTTCTGTCTTTATATATCATGTCTTCCTAAAGAGTCTCTGTGCAACTTGTACCTCATAGCAACTGCATTAATAAAAGCAGAATGGAAAGACAGTAAGTGTGCAATTACCATCAATCAAAGAAGTCAGAAGAACACCCCAAGGAATGTTTCTGATGCATCACAGCTCACAGACCTTTATAACTGCCAAAGGCAGTTCTTTCTTTTTAATCACTTGTGTTTCTATGGTGTCCAGTGGAATAAATTTAATACAGAATTTTAAAATTGGAAATTTGTTTTAATATTATAAATTTAAGTATGCATGAAGACCTTACTTGTACCTTATGTGGAATCAAAATTTTGGGTTTTTTGTGAAACATAAAGAAAAATCTATATACTTAGGGGAACTTTCAAAAAAGAGTATCATCATAGACTCTTTTTTGATATAAATAAATCTGTAAACTTAACATGCCCCTTTTGTGTGTTAAAGTAAGCTTATGGAGCTTTTACAAATATCCTATATACGCAAAGGAAATTTTGAATTGTATCAAGAAAGTTGTTTCAAGTCTGTTTTTAAAATAACCTATAGCATTTACCATCTTGCAACTAAATAGAAAAACTATATAACATCCATGGAACAATTTCTTTCAGCCATGATATTTAGCCAAGAATAGTATGTGTTACTCTGTGATAAATATTATCCCAATGGTGGAGACTAAATTTCAACCTGGAAATGTTTTCTTTGCTGATAGATTTCTTTGATAGTGGTGCCTTCTGGTATAGTATTTCTTCCTAAGTAAACTATAAGGGACAGATCGTAAGCCTGGGGCTTAGGAACAAAGGTTTGATTGAAATAGGAATTCAGACAGACTTTAAGGAAATTGCTAAGACTATTTTGAGCCAACGTTTTCTAGACATCCCTGCATTGCCTACATCCTAGCACTTCTATAACACAATTGCAAAGTTATATTTTATTTGATTTAATTGGATTTATCACGGAAGCACAGTCAGCAGGCTTTATATCCAACTTCTGTTTACATCTCATTAGTTAAATGTTTGGTACATGTAGGTTTTTGATTCCAATAAAGGATAATGCTATTCTTTTGTTTTTTCTTTTATGAGTCATACCCAGCGATGCTCAGGGGTTACTCTTGTCTCTGCACTAAGTAATTACTCTGTGGCATCTCATATTCTTGGAGGTCCATATGGGATACAAGAGCTCAAACCTGGATGGGCTGCTTGCAAGGCAAATGTCCTACCCTCTGTACTAATGTTCTGGCCCTGGATCATTCTATTCTTTGAAAAGAATAAAGAATGAATTTGAAAACAGGCAAATAAAATTATGCATGCATTAGGAATTGATTCACATGATGGTAGGAGAAATAGTTTAGTGCTGGAACAGTCTAGATCAGACATAAATGTGCAGTAGAAGTCTTGACGAAAGTGAGAAATCAGTCATGGTCTCTGAATCACAGCAGATAGAAAATCCTAGGCACATTTCTAATCCTATTGAAGTGACTTGTGGGTGGTATTTCTACATAAGCATATCAGCATCAGGACCCAGGATATTCAAATGTGACTGTAGAGAGTTTCATTTGCTCCTCAGGCTATCTTATGCAACTCTCAGAAATAAGAGCATGAAAAATAAGTGATGGAGAGAAAGCCAAGCAGGTGGGTTGATGCCTTGCCTGAATTCAACCCAGGTTCAACCCCTGGGTTCTTACATGGCCCCCAGCATAAGCATATAAATAGTTTTGCACGGAAACCTGCTTTATTCTATAGTAATCCAAAGGAGAGTTGTGTTTCTGGATCAGTGTTAGAAAATCCATGTTAAATGGGGGACTGTGATGTGGGCTCCACCAGGGTCCATTTAAGGGGGCAAACTTAGGTCAGTTTCCAGCCAGGTGTGCCAGTTTATGGAACCCCAGATTATGCTTTCAGGTATCCAGCTCTACACTGTAAAAAGAATTCTGCTGCAGGAGAAACTGGCTATATTCGATGCCTCCCAAATTCACATTTTGCCCCATGTATCTAGTTATTAAATAAAATTAAAATATATGGAGAAAGAAATGATGATTGGGAAAACGGATATTAATAGTCAACCAGAGCGTTCTTGAAAAGAAAGCTGCAATATAGCACTACACATTAGTTACTTGAGATAAACCTCTAACCAGTTTTTAGACACATAGTCAATGCAGATTCCTCAAGAGGAACAAAAGCAAACAAGAGTTAATTACAAACCTGGATTTCTTAGCTCACTGTGAAATCGTTTTATTCTCTTAAGTCTTAAATTATCTCAAAGGTAATGTTAGCTGGTGCCCAGATTTTTTTCTCTCGTTTCTCCAGCTAGTCAATGGTAAAATTCAGATGAAGAAACATTAATGACATCTTATAATGCGCATTGCTCACTACCGAATTTATATGGTTCCTGTTTTGTTTAAAAAAAATCCCTTTAAATTGGGTTAAGTGTAAGTCACTAAAATGATTATGTCATGGTATATTTGCTATGTAAATAGCTTGTAATGTGAAATATTTCTGATGGAATAAGATTACTTGTACCACTATTGGATTAGATGAGAGTAATAAGTAGGATGAATGGAAGAAAATAAAACTTTTCCTCTGTGTAATTGATTCAGTTTCTGTAGCTCTGCAGTGCATTGATCTATATGAGACTAGGTCAAAACATCAAATGTGACAGGAATAAATCAAGGGGAATGCAGATTCTCAGCTTCTCCTGAAACAAGTGTTGCATTACCCTACACAACTGCATTGTTATAATGAAGTGAAGAGCAACTAGTTTCATGATTCTTTGAGTTATGATATATCATTGTTAAGAGTCTTTTTAGTTAATAATAACTAAAAATTCAAAGTTGTAAGTTCTAAAAAATTTATTTTACTTTTATGCATGTATAATGTACCTAGAGATATGTTGCTTAGTTCTAATGTCTTGAAAGCTGACATCAGAATCAGTTGCTTCCTAACTGCTTTCCCATTAATCTCAGGTAACGGTCTCATATGAAATTAATGATTCAGCTTCAGTGCCAATGACCTTATCCCAGGTGAGCCAAAAAAGATGATGGAGGACAAGAAAAAAAGAAATTCTCCAGAAAGAACACATTCTACTTTATATATACCACCCATCAAATAGTGTGTGTGTGTATATATATATATATATATATATATATATATATAAGAGAGAGAGAGAGAGAGAGAGAGAGGAGACAATTGGCAACTACACCACCTCCCTTTCGCTGATGACATTGTTCTAATAGCACCAAACATTAGCTAAGCAGCACAAATGACTTCTACCTAGAATGTGGAAAGACAGGTCTACAGCTGTATCTGAACAAAACTATGTTCATGAAAAATGAACTAGTTCCAGAGGCCCCATTCACTCTCAATGGAACAAATATCTCTGAATGCAGCAGTTATGCGTACCTAGGTCAAGAAGTCAACATGATGAATGACATAAAACCTGAGCTGCATGGAGGAAGAGAGCGGCATGGAATGCCTTCGAAAGCATGGAAGAAATAGCAAAAAAGACAAAGAACCTCCAGCTCCGGGCACATCTTTTCGACTCCACTGTTTTCCCTGAATCAATATACACCTCATATACCTGAGCCCTACAAAAGCATGATGAGAATGCTATTCGAATATCACTCCTCACTCAAGTGAGAGAAGGAATCCGAGCTCCGACCTCCGTCGCTGTTCCAGTCAGGGATGCTGTCTCATTTGTGAAGGCATCGAAAATCAAATGGGCTGGACATATAATACGATTTGGAGACGACTGCTGGACTAGAACCTTTACCGACTGGATCCCACAGTATGTCAAAAGATCACGTGGCCACCCACCTACAAGATGGTCAGACTTCTTCGTCCAGACCCTGAACGAACAATTTGAGGCTCTTTTTATTCCTGAAGCAACCAGATGCCATTGGGCTACACTAGCAAGTGATAGGGTCAAATGGAAATGTTACTGGTGCCCGCTCAAGGAAATCGATGAACAACGGGATGTCTAGTGATCTAGTGAGATATATATATATATATATATATATATATATATATATATATATCTCACTAGATCATATATATATACATACATACACACATATATATCTTTTCCTTCTCATACATTGTCCACACTTCACACTTTCTACTTTATTGTGCGTGTGTGTTTTGTTTGGGGTCCCATGATTATGTGCTAAGTATCATTTCTGGTAATGTTTTGGGACCCACATGTGGTACCAAGGATTGAACCTGAGTCAGTTGAGTAGGTATACATGTTTCCTACTATTGCTCTTCCCCTCATTAAAAAGAACAATATTTTTCTCTTTTATATAGTGAACTAATTGCATAATCATATCTCAATTGATAGATGTAGGGTCGATTTTTGTTTTTTATCAACAAAAACAAAATAATTTTCTAGTTAAGTATCCATTTACCAAATCAATTAATTAAATCAGATTTTCAGAGTCCAATTTTCTGCTCCAAATTTCTGAGAACGTTGGCAAGACATGTTTGATATTCTTTGTATTTATTATAAAAGACTTTCACTGAAAGCATCAATGGCAGGATGAAAACAGTAAACCCCTTGTTCCCATTTGGTGGAACATTATTTAAAATATTCAACATTCAAAATATAAAAGATTTAATACATCTCTGATGATGCTTTACTGGATTTGTTTTTGAAAACATTTGCTTCTTAGATTTTGGATTGAAAAAAATTATTTTTTTTCTAAACCAACCTAGGGTGAAAAAGAATATTTGGCTAAATTTGTGCTTGATTTTTTTAAGAAAAATGTTATCATTATTTTCAATAAGATTTTAAGTTGACCTTGTTGTGTGTCAATCAAAGTATAGCAAAAGTAAATGTCATCTTTAGAGTTTTAAGTTAAAACCAGTTTCAAAGTTTTCAAATAATTACATCTAGGATTTCCTTGAGTTTAGTTGTGCACTTGCATTTATATCATATTATTTTCCATAGAAATTAGGCTACTCCAATATCTACAGATACAGAAGTAAACCAAGAACCTAACATAGGTAATGTTCACTGTGACTAATGTTCTTGCTGTTTAATCAAGTTTTTCATCCTTCTCAATATGATGTTACCATCAGTGTTTGCTGTTACCAATATTATAAGGAAGGAGGAGAATTGTCCTATGTCCTTGAAATACATGATAACTTTCCCAGAAAATAAATCATAGTTCAAACCATCATTCAATAAAGGCCAGTGTTCATGGCCAACATGTGTGTGCTCTATGTCGTGAACACTGAACTTAGATCTTCTATTACCTCTACCATGAGGACTACACTTACTGTTTCCTTTTTTTGAGGAATGCACAGATAAGGATATAAGTGCAGTTTAGCTCAACATTACACATTTTCTTTTCATGTGCTGACTAGGATGTTCCAGTACTCTGCAAACACTCCTTTGTGACTCAACAGTATTTTGAACTCTGACTTGTTTTTCTCACATTTCATTTATTTTCTTAGAAAAGGTCACTATTTTCCTGGAGGAATAATTTTCCGGCTTCATTATTGTTGTTGATTTCATTGTTGCTGCACTCAGAGAAATAAGAAAAAACAGATTTATATCGCACCTGTCTGGCCCAGCCTAAATGCTTATAAAGGCTGAACTCTAGGTCTAAGTTAGACTCAGATTGCAGTTAAACAGGGCAAATTCTGGAGTGAGAGAATGTTCTTTACTTGCAAATGAGGGCTTGAGTAGATAGTTACACATGATATGGTGATATAGGACACAAACAAATTAAGGTGATATAGTACCTAGAAATGGTAAGGCAGGACCAGAGTCAGGCTACCCCTGATGGTGGTACTGAGCAAAAAGAGAGAACAAGAGCCAGAATTTCCTTCACAGGAATCAGATCTCCCCTCTTTAAAAAGGGTACAGTGGGAGGACATTTGCCTTGCATTCAAGCCTACACACATTCAATGTCTGGAATGCTATACAGTCTTCTGAACACCATCAGGCATAATTCCTGAGTGTAGTGCCAGGAGTAACCGTTGGGTATCATGGGCATGATCCAAAAAGGCAAATAAATAAATAAATAAATAAATAAATAAATAAATAAACAAACAGACAAATAGAATACAGATATAATTATAATTAATGGGCATCAGAATTTACTAATCTAGCTAGCTGTATCTGCATATCTTAGGTACATTATATTTTAATACAAATATGATTGTTTTAAATAGCACTCAGTGTTTGGGTACGCATGGGATAACAGGGTATGGTTGTGTCTTCAGGTAAGTATAACAAAATAAATCATCACCAAGATTTTGTACAATTATCTTTTCAAACGAGAACAGTATTGAAGTAGCAGCAGATTCTCATGTATTTGAGGTATTCTTTATCTTCTTCTAAGTCATCTGTGAACATTTCTAACTTGTAAATTGGGCATTTTACAATGGGTAACAACTCTCATGTCTAGGAGAAAAATGAAAGGGCAAGAGACCTGGATCTGTAGTCCCAAGATCTGGCTAAAACCATGGAGGCTTACCATTAGAAAGAAAACAAACCAACCCCCTAATCCCTTCACTATTAAAATGCAATTCTTCCCTCTCCCAAACCTTATCCAACTGCTTCCCATTCTTTACCAACTCCCTGAAGAAAGGCAAAGCTTTGACATTTTCTGGGCATCAAAGGAAAAATCTTTTTGCATGCAACATGGATCACCCAGAGTGCAGAATCCCATTTTACTCAATACAGTGATTACTGTCAGGTCACATAAAATCTGAATCTGACGTAACTTTAAAATCACCTCACTTAAAAAGAACCTATGTTTTTTCAAAGTAGAAATGAATGTACTCTCCTCTGATAACCAAATACAATAAAATAAAATATCAGTATTTTACAAGAACAATATTTGTCACTTGTCACTAGTCACTTGTCTTTCCATTGCTTGTCAATTTGCTAGAACTGGTGGCAGTAACATCCCCATTCATTGGGAATGAGGTCCATTATTTTTACTGTTTTTGGTATATCAAATACACCATGGGTAGCTTGCCAGGCTCCGCCGTGGCTCTGGGTTAATCCCAGGGCACCCAGTCATTTTTTTTCTATGTTAGACTATCAACATCCAGGGCCCACGGGGCAGAGTCCTGGCTGTAGACAAGTCTGTCTCCTGTCTTCCACCTGTCCACGTATCCACGTACTACAGCCACACCTGCAACACCTCGTAAATATTACAATAATTCTAGGTAGATATTTATGCTGTATTAATCAGGAGCAACGTTGAAATATGAGTAGACAGGTCTATAAGTTTTAGATACAAAAAAGCAAAGGTGATTTTTAAAATGCAGATTACAAATCCAGGACTTAAAAATAATTGCTTGCTGATTGGCTAAGGTCACCCTATAAATTATGTGATAAATATAAAAATCCTCAAAAGCATTCAGAAGAAAACAAAATTATTATACATATTCAAACCAGATTTATGCTTGTGCCTAATACACAATATAGATTATACAGTCATTGTTTAGGATGAACATTTATATTTGTAAATATTTATATATATTTTGCTTAAACTCAGTTTAGATTTGAGTTTAGGTATCTATATGTACAGGGAATATGCTGAGGCAATTTCTAGTTACTAAATAGAAATTCTGGGTGAATTTCCCCATACTGTAGCCTCAGAATGTTTTTTCTCATATAGATATCTTCAAACTTTCAGGTTAATTAGTAGGAAATCCCTCTCCTCACATCAGTTGGACACTCATACAAAACAGTAAGAACTCTATAAAAATAATGAGAATATATTCAGACACTTGTGAACAAAACAAATCTATCCTATTCTCCCATTAAATAAACCTTATTTTTCCCATAATATTTTATTCACTTAAATCATCTCTGAGTGCACAAACTTTGCTCCACATGGTTACTTCTCCTTTTTTCAGGAAAACCAGAAATATAACTAACAATATCACTGGTATGGAGTAATTTCTGCTTTCCATGTTACAAAAAAAATCTATGAAGGTCATCCTAAAACAATAGAACAAATCTTTTAGATTTCAAAGTATCAAATAAATTTTGGAGGAAAGGATCACTGTATCACTGTATCACTGTATCACTGTCTTCCCGTTCATCGTTGATTTGCTCGAGTGGGCACCAGTAACATCTCCATATGACCTGTCTCATGCAAGTAGAGCCCAAGGGCACTTGCTTGCTCCAGGAACATAAAGAGCCTCAAACCAGTTCATCAGGTCATGGGAATGAGGTCTATAATTGTTACTGGTATCTGGCATGCCAAATACGACATGGGTAGCTTGCCAGGCTTTGCCTTACGGTTAGCATACTCTTGTAGTCATCTCAAAATCCAGCATTTATTGATGAACCACACAGCCGCTTGCGGCCACTCGAGCCGGGCTGTGATAGGCTGGTCTTCTGGGTGGAGTTCTGACGAGGGGGAAGTCCGGATGTGGAAAATGGAGGTCGCCATGGAGTGGGGGTCATCTGGCTTGTCGTGAGGCTCTGCTGGGGTGGCAGGCCAGGGCTAGAACGTGCCATCTCTCCTGGGCACCTCATGAGCGGCTGGGCACAGTGATAGCCAGTAGCAGCTCTGCCCCATGTCTGTCTCCGGATCAGCATACCTGGGCCAGATTAAAAAAGACTGCACCAGGGTGGATCTCGATGAGCCAGGCTGTGATAGGCTGGTCTGCTGGGTGGAGGAAAGGAACAAGGATAAAACACTTTTAGCTTATAGATTACTTAGTACTGGTGGACCACACTAACTATAGCAAGAACAACCATAATATAACCAGATAACTACCCGATGACTATTTTGTGAAACAGCTGATCAGAGTCCTTTGGACATTCATTGAGAGAAGCATACTAATATGAGATATTCTGAAAATGTCAGAGATTATACTGAGAAAAAAAAAGATGTGACCCAGTTCAGTATTAAACTCCTAGCAAGTCAGTCACATTCTTAACTGTTCTGCAGCAGCAAAAAGTATGTGGAAGTGAATTTCCACAGAGAGGCAGAGGAAAACACTCAAAAAGATTTTTGACAAGTTGGAGAAGATCTATAAAATATTCATAAGTTTCAAAGTTTTTTCCTTTCACCTAAATCTGGAAATCTTTTCCCTTGAAGATAACTCCAGGGACAGCATTCTGCAATGGGTTTTCTAGAGCCTGTCCTCACTTGAACATCTCTTATGAAAGTTCCTGAATTTTCATCACTGTATATACTTGTATAAAGGAATAAAAGTAGAGCCATAGTCCCTGATGTATTTACTGTAGATACTTGTTATTGAATAAATTGAAAAGTACAATTTTTTTTCATCACTGATGCACAGTAATTGTCAATCTCAACTAACTTATCCATCATAAACATAATACATATTTTATTAAATTATGTTAGTGTGTTTATTAAAAGAGGAATTGCAATGCTATATTTTATGAACTTGGGATATAGGAATTTAAAAAATGAGCAAAAATTCTGCTTTTAGGAAATATTCTCTATTTTAAGACATTTTTGGTCAATGATTTCTCAAGATTCAATAGTGCAACTATAGTCAGAGAGAAGCAAGTACATTGAAAAGGTGAAAAGTAATAATTATTAGTTTTTAGTTATGACTGTAATGAGAAGAAATGACCGGAAAATAATGCAATGCAATTTGTTTGAATTAGAGATAATAGTTAGTGCACATATACATTTTAATAACATTGTAATTGATTTTGATGTAACCTCATAAGCTTTTCAATGTCATTAGATAGTAAGATTGACAGGCAATACGTCAATATTAGATAGTGAGATTCTAAAAGCAGTTCAATTAAAAATAATCATCATCTTCAATTAAAGATTGCACAAGTAGATATTGGTCATATTTAGGTAAATTACCTCTATTATAATAATTTGAATGTGGTTAATAGAAATTTAGCAATCACATAACTTATTATAAATTAAAAATATAGTTTAAGTGCCCCAATCACTTTTATAAAAAATGATTCGATTTTGCTAAATTACACCTTCAGACGCATGTCACTCCCCTAAACCAATTGTATGTATTATCTTGTTTATATATACATATACACATAAGATGTAAACTTTTCCCAAATGGCTTATTACTTTGCCTGTCGGTTCTGAATAAATTATGCTAAATGTGACCTATGTGTGAGAAGAAATACAGCTTAGGGTAAGTTATGAATAAGTTAGCATCTGCAAATGAAATTTAGTGATCGGTGTATAATTGGCATTCATTATTTATTTGCTATATGTTCTACGTTCTCATCCCCTTAGTTACTCAGATTTAAATATTCAATTAAGTAAGCTCTATGCCCCTATGGAAAATATAGATCAGCATTTATTTGTCTCAAGAGTGACCAGACATGAAAATATTAATATTTTAAAGAGATTAATCTGTCTCATATTCTGTTTTTCACTGTTATTCTTTCAACAAATATTCACTCAGTGAGACAAAATTGCATTCTCTTTTCTATTTATCATGGAATAACAACCATTTTCCAAAATAACAAGTGCATAATTTCCCATAGAAAAATTCACAGCATTAGAAAGTTTAAGAACGTTGGTAAATGCTAATGTTGAAATTGAGTTGTGAACAGTCTCCTATGCATTTCTAGAGGCTGAAAAAGCTAATACTACATAAGAGAACAAGAAAACTGTCACTAAAACAAAAAGCTATTCTACTTACTTCCCAAAGGATGAGTTAGATGAGGAAGAAAACTAATCCCTTTTGGTAGAGAAAACAGAGTAAAATAGGAAATGGTTCTTTTATTAAAGACGGTATTTGGGGACAATAAAATAATAAAGTAAGTGGAAAATAAAGTTTCCAAGCACTTAAAGTTGGAGAGGCGATTGTGAGGTCATATTCTTCTCTACTCAGTAAGATGCTAAGATTTTGAAAAATTATATGCCATCATACAAGGGATGGGATATTTTGTGAGATTATGTTTTTATTAGTTTTTTATTTTCTTATTTGTAAGATATGTTACATTTGATTAAGTAGTTTCTGAGACTCTTTCAGGGGAAATTATAAGATGTGTACCTATTCAACTGAGGAGGTATGTTCAGAAATCTCTGATACTGTTGTACTTGTACCATAACGTCACTCTTCTCATATGGCTTCTGTAGCTGGGTTTTTGTCTTAGTACAATAATCAACAGTTGTGTGAATTAATGCGTATGCTACATCTTAGTCTGTGTTTTCACCCATAAATACTATTTATATTATGCTAAAAAGTGTGCTTCATTTATAGAATTTAGTCTAATAAACACATTCTTGTGGAGAAAAGATATAAATATGCATACGTAAAAATGCAATTACTTAATGAGTGAAATTATAGGCATCTGAGCAATTAATTTCTATCAATGTAACCATGTATAAATAAATATTGAATGCCATTTTACCTAAATATCTCAATACATGAATATATTACCAAATAACCAAATTGTGTTAAATACAAATCTGTATGGTTCTCCAAGGATGGTTAAAATTTCATTGCCAGGAAATATGTAATTAGACATTTCAGAAATCAGCTTAGAGACCAGAAAAGAAATCAGAAAATTATTCAGCAAAAAATAGTTGAATTTTCTGCATGAAAATATGAATATATCAAAGACATTTAGCACTAATTTCTAATATAATCTTAATTGAACCTTAAAATATATTTGAAAACATTTAAGTCAGAAATAAAAGGTATTTTTTAAATTTCTTTTGTGTAATCACCTTGACTAGAACTAGTGTTATAAAAGAAACACATGTTTGGTCCTTTGCCCATGCTTGTAGATAAACCTATTAAAATGCAAAATTGAGGAAATAAGATACTGCATGTTTTTAGTTGATGAGGTTAAAGTATAAATGAAGTACAGATGCTATTGAAAATCGCATATTTGCATGGATGGGCCTAAGGAAGGGGATAAGGAGAGCATGCGCATACCTCTCATGACTAACAGATCTACTAAAAATGTTTAATTTACAGAGAAATTGACCTGGAATCAAGACAAGCAGAGGCTGAAACAATAGCATTCCTGTGGACAGGAAACTACAAGATGTCCTCAGTAAGAGAAGCCCTGCCAAGGGTGACACATTTATATTAGAAAGATCTTTAGAAGGTATACCTTGGGTAATGGGGTAGGGGATGGACTCAACACTATGATTCACCTTAGTATAAATAAAACCTGGCACCAAGACATTGAGATCCAGAGGGAAGTAAGTTGATTAAAATGAAGAAAAAGTATAGGGTCACCCAGTCCTCAATAAGCACAGAATAAGGATCTATTTCCCTGGCCCTTAAAGCCATAACATCAGTCTAAATACCAAGCTTCTAGAAGAAGAAGCCTATGATACTAAACTGCTTCATTTGCATCATTGAAAAGCAATGCAAGAAACATTAAGGAATACATTAATATCAATCTCTCTAAATCATGAGTAGCTGAACGGACTTGGGGATTGAGAAACAAATATCTAGAATCCACTCCCACCTGACCAGGAGATCTGGTCTCCCCTAGTTATTAGTAACAAAGCCTAATTTTTACAGCCCCTCAATCACATGCAGTTTTCTTCAGGGCTTGTCCTGCTATGAAATAGGAGGACCAACTGCTGGCTGTGTTGCCCTGTAATTCATAGTCCCCTAACTCTGTTCACTCCTTGACGTATCCTCTCTGTGTGTTATGGCAACAATTTGTTCAGGAGTCCTAATCTCCTTCCAGACCAGTGTTGGCCCAGTTTCCCAGTCTACACAACCAAACAAGCTAGTAAGGCCCCAAAGGTCAGGCCAGGCCTAGGCTTCATTGAAACAGGCCCTCCTCAAACTCCTACGATCGAGGTTCCCAGGGCTACTTTTCAGGACTCTGTAACAGTGCTGCCAGGTAACCATGAGCAAAAACTCTCACTGCCACAGAGCACCACTTATTCTTTTTAACATAGTCAATATCAGGAACTCACAACTGTAGCTTTTTGGATATCCCCACAAACTTGTGCAGGCATGGATAGTCCCAAACTGTCACTCACAGAGCACTGGATATAATGAGGGGCCAGATGAATTCATTCATCACTCAGATGACTCAAGACAGACATCTTGCATAATAAAAAGAATTATTATTATCTTAAATAAGTATCTTTAATTAGTATCTTCAAATAATAATTACCAATAAAAAGACATCTTGGGTGAAATATAATCAGCCGAGCTATTCAAACTTCCTGAAAATTTCAAAGAAGTCAGAATGATGTTCATTGACATGTGAAGATCAGCTGAATATTTGAATAAACTATATGAAGAAAACATAAGTAAAATCTATGTGAAATTATCCTCAGAGATATTTTTGCTTCCCTGGTGATATTTATAGTGTCATTAGGCCAAGGTGCAATCACTGACTGGTTTCTCTTTTGAATGAAGGATACATATCATGTCCTCATAGTTGGGCGCAAGGTGATTATCACTTAACAAGTGTGAACAGTATAGTATAATAATGAATTTGTGACTAAATCCTGATCCAGTAAACCAAAACACTCAGAATTTTCCAGGTATTTTTGTTCTGTATTTCCATATGCAGGGGAGTATCATGGAAATTCATATATTGCTTCTTCTGACTGACTCACTTACTAAATGAGTAATCACTTTTGTAGATCTGATGGAGTGTTATCCCCACCGAGGTAGGTGAATGTAGTCATAGCTAGTTGTACAAATAAAAGGAGAAATAAAACAATATTTCATTGGACTATGTAAATCAGAATTTAAAAATAAAAATAAGGACTATGTACATCATTAGTATTTTTGAAAGTGATCAAGCACAAAGGGAGGTGCTAGTAGCATGTGGATGGATCAGATGTAAATAGTGTGTTTATATACTAATAGTTGTTTGACCACAGCAGGCAAACTTCACATTGCAATTCATTTTGGGATTTATTCTCCATTTTCATCATAAGATTAAGAAAAAGCACTTTCCCTCTTGTTCACATTAAACCAAATGCTATATATACACTGGCATAGACACAGTTTTAAAAGTTATTATTAGCTATCTATATTAAGTAGGACAGATGTAACAAGCTCTTTTTTCCCTTTAGTAAATTAAGAAAATCTACTCCTTAGGCATAGATAAATTTTAAAAAGTCACTATAAACTTCCATACAAACGAGGAAAAATTTAAAAAAGTTTTTAATCTATATCCTCTGCATCTTAAGCAGGACGTTTCTGCTTTGTGGACAGTGGTTCATTCTGGAAGCTCAGTAGATCGGTAGTCAGTTCTAAGAACGGACTGAGTTGTCTATAATGTATTACGGTATTCTGAGACAATCATGTGAAAAGGGTGAGTTCTACGTAAAACAATTTGAGTCTACTCTGATGAAGGAGTACTTGGGTCAATCCCAGAAATTTATATGACAGCAAGTTGCACTCTCACACACCAGCTATGGGAGACATGGGGGGTCTGTAGAGCATTTGAAGAAATTTGCAGCGGAATCAAGTGACAGTGGGGTCTCTAGGGTCTTCAGGACACAGCTGATTGTGTTAGGTGCAGCTGTCTCATAAGGCCAGCATTTAAGATGCAGAAATGAAGTTAAGCATCTTCTCAGGGGACTAATGCTAGGCCACCTCACCAAACTTTTTGTATCTCGAGGAAATACATGCAATCATGCATGGTCTAGAAGCTGTCAGAGTAGTGTTAGAGGTCACCCAGGAGCACTGACCTCACATCTATTTATAATTCACTTATGTAGCTTTTACTAAAGACTAAAAATGTTTTTTTGAAATACTATGTACTTTGAAGATATTAAAAAAACTTTACAGTATCACTGTAAGCTGATATACAAGCTGATTTTATATACAAGCTGACATATATAAGCAGATTTTAAGTTAAACGCCTTTTAATATTTGACAATCACACAAACTACACTTCCCAAGATTTTTCTTAAGAAGTAAATAAATACTATAAAGAGAATTTAATTTTTTAAACATATTGGCAACAGTTTCAAATATTATCTTCAAATAGAAGATAATAGAGGTGACTACAAGAGTATGCCACTCGCACGGCAAGCCTGGCAAGCTGCTTGTGTCGTATTTGATATGCCAAATACCAGTAACATTTATATTAGGTCATTCCCATTTGAGGCTCTTTAAGTTCCTGGAGCAAGCGTATGCCTTTGGGTTCTACTAGAATGAGACAGGACATATGGAGATATTACTGGTGCCCACTCTAGCAAATAGATGATGAACGGGAAGATAGTGATAGTGATAGTGATCTTCAAATAGAAGTTTTCAATTATCAAATATTTATATTGACAAGTGCCATGGGCTAATTATATAACAGGGGGAAAATTTCATATACTCCTTGATTTGAAAGACGTTGCTTGCTTTGAATTCAGTAATGGATTTCAATTTTTGAAGAATATGTATGGAATAGTTTAAAATTTTTCAATGAATAAAGATCCAGGTATCCATAAGTATTAACTCACCCATATTCATTTAAAAATGAGCAATATGTATTTTCAGGTTAATGTTGTAAATAGCATTACAATATCCAACTTTTTTTTTGCAATTCTGGAAGACCAATGATTTATTATACACTAATTGTAAAATGTCATCAAAATTCTTACTTTTACCTAAATTATGTGACCCTGTTAAAATAATATCTAGACAGAAACACATTTTTTCTGATATTTTTTTGATCTAAGGTATGCTTTAGATTCTTAAAACTATCAAAAGCCAAATTAAAAAAACACTCAAAAAAGATTTCCAAATATCTATATTATTTTGTGTTCACATTTATTATGGCATATAACAATACCTTACTTTATCACACAGTTCACTCACAGAGATTGATGCCTGTTGGATAAAAAAATTGTTCTTTGATTAATCTCTTTGGTCACCAATTTTTTTCTTTTCTTTTTTTTTTTGCTTTTTTGGGTCACACCCGGCAATGCTCAGGGGTTTCTCCTGGCTCTGCACTCAGGAATCAATCCTGGCGGTGCTCGGGGAACCACATGGGATGCTGGGGATCGAACTCCGGGCCAGCCTGGGCCTGCCACGTGCAAGGCAAACGCTCTACCAGCTGACCTATCTCTCCAGCCCCGGTCACCAATTTTTCAACTATAAAATAAAAAGGGTGATGTGAATAAATATATAAAATAGAAAGGACAGATTTTGCAAGTTACATGAGGTCTAGACCTGAATTCTTTCTGTAACTTGCAAACTCTCAACAAAGACCTCTATACACTCCTTGTTAAATTGGGTGCTTGTTTCTAGTCCTTTCAAAAGGACTGATAGGCAGAATTTTATACTCAGTAGAAGCTTTATCCTGGAAATGAATAAAAGATCTATCTTCTCTTGAATATCACTTATCATTTACCTCAGATTCCTTCTTAAATCCATGGAAAATTATTCATAAGCCACACATTAATTCTCCTTCAATTACACATACATAAGCAGTAGTGTTTTTCTAACAATGCACATACTTTTGGCAACAAATTTTAAGATTATACACGACTTTATTTTGAAATTCATTGGGAAGGAAGTGATGTTCAAACCTATCTCCCTAATTTGAATTTAGAGATGTTTCCTGGCTTCCTGCATTGAACTAAAATGTGAATTAACTGAATCAGTTAAAGTAGGTTTTCAGCATGAGAATATATAAGTGGAGTCATGTTAAGAGCCCTGGCTGTAACCTGATATATTCTGTTATCCAATAGCAGAGGTCTCACTAATCTTTTCTAACTTTTAAGAGTTAGTAAAATAATTCTACCACAAGTAATATAAAATTTTCTATTTCAGTATGTTTCTATTTCAGTATTGTTTTCTTTGTGGGGAGTTACACCTGGCAGTATTCAAGGGTTACTAGTGACTCTGTGCTCAAGAATTGCTCCTGGTAGTATTCAAGCGGCCATCTGAGTTTCCAGGGATGAAGTGGGGTCAGTCTCATGCAAGGCAAGTGCACTACCCTCTGCACTATCTCTCCCGTCCCAATACTTCAGTTTTAAAGGAAGATATGCTGTAATTGTACCTGAGAATAAGTTGAAATGGTTTTCTAGGATCTCTAACCTTTGACGTCTCAGCATGACTCAAATATAGAATTAGTTTATGGAAAGTTTTACCTGATATAAAATTTTAGGACCTATATCCTTTAAAATCCATTCAACTGTTACATAACCTAAATATGAAGATGGTAGGAAGCATTTTAGAGCAGGTTCCCCTAACAAAACCACAGAAGACAAAGTGTTCCCTTTAGTCATTTTGACTTTATTAAGAACTCTCTCAGTGTACTTGTAATGATAGAAGTGGCACTTCTCGTGACAGTTATTTTGTTGAGCAATATTAGATGAATATAAATTTTGCTACTAAAACTCTCAAAGCTCTCTTTCTTAGTAACTATGCAGTATATTTTTCTGTTTTGTTGAGACTGTACAGTTATCAATCTAAAAAAGAGCAGTGAAGGAGATTGAAATGGACTAGCAGAGATTTATAGGATGAGCTCACTTTAAAAGGAGTGAGCTTTATGAGTTTTCATGAAAGATAGATTGTTTCCTTTATTTACTCAGAGGGAAATAACAATCAAATGTTCTGTGATACTAGACCAATGGGAAAACAGTCTCTGTAATAAAGATGCACTTTACTTCATCAAATAAAACGTCCATATATGTTGAAAAAATTATGTCTGAGGAAATGAAATTAAAAGTCCTAAGGGACTGAGAAATAAACACACTAGGGATTGAATACCTTAATACATAGACTCAGTAATTGGCCTTGGACCACAGAAAGGTATCTACAATAGGAGTTTTATTAATTGCACAAAACTTCTTTTCTAAACATGAAATGCAATATAGTATATATCAAATGTAACAGCTTGTTATATCACAAAATTAAGACTGTGCATTTGGTATGTACTAAATTATTATATTTTTGCTCTTGTGGCAAATAAGATATATGCTTTCCCAATAGCATAAAAATAACAAAATAACTTAATTAAAACATCATTTTACTTATATTTCAGTCCTATAGAAGTGAGTTATGAAAACTCCTAAATATATTGTCTGTTTTACAGATCTAGCAAAACTGTTTTTTTATTTTTTTAGGTCATTGATAATTCATTAAGCTCTCGGGAAATTATTTTCTGACCAATTAAATAATGACCTGCTAAATCCAACTGTTCTATATAAAAAATAAAGGCCAGGAAGTTTGGTTTCTGGTTGGAAGTCCACTTCGACTATTTAGAGAAATGACAGTGTGATAGAGAAGGGACCATTATGACAAAGATAGTAGTAAAGGATCACTCTGGATAAGAGCCGTGTGCTGAAAGTAGGTAGAGGAACAGACATGGTGCCTCTCAATATCTGTGTTGCAAACCATAATGCCCAAGAGAAAGAGAAAGAAGGAAAGTGCCCACTATAAAGACAAACTGGGGGCAAGGGGATGAGGGATGACTGGAGGATAAAGAGGCGCATAGGTGGAGGGATGGGTGTTGGAACACTGTGTGACCGAAATCCAATCATGAACAAACTTCCAACTATATCTCATAGTGATTTGACAAAATAAATTACAAATATTAGTTGTCGGGAACTCCGCTGGGTCAAACAGTGCCGGGAAGCGAAGTTCCCTTCTACCTCTGAAGCCTGTGGGAAATGGATGAAGACTCAGGAATCCGATGCAGTTTTAAAAGGCTTTGCTTATCACAGGTTCAGGCATACAAATCAGCTATCACTATCACTATCGTCCCTTTAATCATCTATTTGCTAGAGCGGGCACCAGTAATATCTCCATATGTCCTGTCTCATGCTAGTAGAACCCAAAGGCATCCGCTTGCTCCAGGAACATAAAGAGCCTCAAACAATTATATTAGGTCACGGGAATGACCTAATAAAATGTTACTGGTATTTGGCATATCAAATACTACACGAGCAGCTTGCCAGGCTTGCCGTGTGGGTGGCATACTGTTCTAGTCACCTCTAAATAAAGCATTTATTGATGAACCGCGTGGCCGCTAGCAGCTGCGCAAGCCGGCCTGTGATAATCTGGTCTGCTGGGTGGAGTTGTGACGAGAGGGAAGTCCGGATGTGGAAAATGGCGGGCCCCATGAAGTGGTGGAGGGTGGTCTGGCTTGTTGTGAGGCTCAGATGGGATGGCAGGCCAGGGATAGAACCCGCCATGCCTCCCGGCACAATAAAAAAAAAAAAAAACCTGTGCTTAGGATTCCTGGCTAGAACCCCAGCCACGTGTAGGCCAAGATGGCGGCCACCATGTGTAAAGGCCCTGTAAAGAAGAGACAAAGACAAGACTCCCAAAAAGAGTGCAAAACCCAAATGAGAGAGAGAGAGAGAGAAGAGAGAGAGAGAGAGAGAGAGAGAGAGAGAGAGAGAGAGAGAGAGAGAGAGAGAGAGAGAGGAAGCAGGCTGGTTTTATACCCCTGCAACTTAGACCTCCCACTAAGGGAGGTTAGAAGCAGGAAGGGTCAAATGCCCTTAGGTAACTTCTCCCAGCACCTCACCTAGACCTTATTATATGCTAATGTTTTGAACCAAGATCTGCCTGGAAATGCCTTTACAGGGTAGAGAAGGAGGTTTCTGAGATGACATTTCTCTGTACCAAAGACTAATATTAATGCCAGTTAAATATTTCTCTAAGCCTTCACAAGAATCTCATCTACTTCACTGTAGTTTTGTATTTTAGTTGCCTTTGAGTTATCAGGGGAGCCATGCTTGCTTGCTTGGAGGCAAACAGCATTTCTTTCTGGTCTAATTTACTTCAGAGATCCAAGGTGGCCAGGCAAATATGCTAGTACAATCTAGCTAGACCACAATGATTGTGGTAGCATGAGAGAATATTTATACCAGCCAGTACAGAATACATGGTCAGATAAACTGCCACATTTAAACTACCCCCCTATCTACGAAGTGGCCTGCAGGAGGCAATCCTGGGCAGATGCAGAGGCTCTTAGAGGAGTCCTGCAACAATCAGTGGTGCCCACTTGAGCAAACCTATGAACAACGGGAAGACAAGTGACACAAGTGATAAAATGTGTGTATATATATACTTAAACTTACATATATTTATATATGTAGAACTTGGAAAAATAGCTACAAAATTCAGCTGTTTCCAGAATTGACAAAATAATGATTTTTTTTTATTGCTCATATATATTCATAGACAATTTTTTGTTGTCTGAGTCTTTAAACAACACAAACATGGCTCCATAAAATAGTATTAGTTGCACTAAATTTAGTTTACATAGTAATTTCTGAACATTGTAAGGTGTGTTATAGACATTAAAAAGGAAATAGTTGCTAGTGACATTTAATTTATCTAGGTGATTCATATTTTTAAATAACTTATTGTCTTCTAGTATAATAGAATCGATGGATTTTCATCTGGAATTATCTATTTATTACCAGCGGTTGCATATTTCTGTTTTTGATTATTTATGGAAGAATAAATCAATATAAAAACAGAAAATTGCTTTTATCTGTTAGTCACCATTTGTATCTAATGTCTATATATTCTATGATCAAAATATTAGAATGAAGATCAAAATAACCCTTCTCAAATGCATTGCATTTATCAATTGAAATTTGCACCTGGCTCTTCTCATTTACTTTCAGTATTTCTTGTTTGCTTGTTTGTTTGCTTTGTTTTTTAATAAGACCATTTAAATGCGTTGATTATACAATATTTTGTTTGTTTTGGTACCACCCTGTTTGTACTCAGGACTTATACCTGGCTCTGTACTGTAGGATCATTCCTGGTGATACTCAGGGGACCATATGGATGCCAGTGATCCAACCTAGGTCAGCCCAATGCAAAGCAAGCTCCCTACCCACCGGACATCTATCTGACCCCACATTATACATTATACTTGTCTTGTATCACTTGTATCACTTGTATTCCTGTTGTTCATCAATTTTCTCAAGTGGGCACCAGTAATGTCTCCATTTGTTGGGAATGAGATCCATTATTGTTCTGTTTTGGGCATAATGGATACACCACAGGTAGCTTGCCAGGCTCTGCTGTGGCTCTGGTTCATCCCAGGGGGCCCAGTCTTTTTTTTATGTCAGATCATCAACCATCAAGGCCCATGGGACAGAGCCCTGGGTGTAGACAAGCCTATGTCCTGTCTGCCACATGCTCATGCAGCCGGGCACCGTGGCCACACCTGAAAAATCTTGAGGGGAAGTCTTAAAAGATACACAGCAGCAAAAATACAAAACAATCTCCTCCAACCAAAACCCCACCGTAAGATAGTAGCAAAGAGCCATTGACAATACTTCAGTGAATAGGGAAGGCATTTTCTTTGCCCCAGCAGAGCCGGGTTCAATCGCCAACACCCCCAAGATCACCTGAGCATCAGAAGGAGTAAACCCTGCTTTTTAAGCAGTTTTAAAACAACCTTAGGGGCTTAGTGGTGTTGTGCTACCTTCCCCCAATAGGTGAGAGTTCCTTTGTCTAAAAATAATCCTTAACCCTCACCAAAGACTAACTGATCTGGCCATGAGTGGCCTGGCACACCTTTGGTGGGGCCCAGCAAAACCAGTTAGACGGAGCCTGTATGTTCTTGGGGAGCAGCCTCTTCACCTCACTCCTCTCTCCCGCCCTGCACCACTCACTCCATCACACCCAGTGTTTGCACTTGACCCATAACCAGATTGAAAGTTGGAAATTACCTTGAAGTTGGGGTTGGAGCACTAACACAATGGGTAGGGTGCCTGCCTTGCATTCAGCAGACCTGGGTTTGATTCCCAGCATCCTATATGGTCCTCTGAGCACTGCCAGGAGTAATTTTCGAGTGCAGAGCCAGAAGTAACATACATTATACACTTTTTAAAAAAGATTGTGTACTTTCATTTTATTCTGCAGCTACAACAAATTTCCAAATTACATATTTCCTTAACAAAGAGCAGCATGTATATGCTCATGTGCTGCACATTCACCTTATGATTTTTTGTAGATTGTCTAACATTTAACAATTTTGTGGAAGAACAATAATAACATTTTTTGAAATTTTTAATATATAGTCCTTATAGCAAATTGTAAAAAGAAAATTTGAAAACAAGTTAGTAAAATTAAGTAATAGAATTTACATAACTTAAAAATGCATTTCTTAAACAAAGATTTCTACTAGGGATCACTTCACTTGATCACTTGAATCCCGTTATTCATCGATTTGCCCAAGCGGGAGCCAGTAACATTTCCATTGGACCCTATCACGTGCCAATGTAGCCCAATGGCATCTGGTTGATTCAGGAATATGAAGAGCCTCAAACCGTTCCTTCAGGGTCTTAACAAGGAAGTCTGACCATCTTGTAGGTGGGCGGCCTCGTGATCTTTTGACATCCCGTGGGATCCAGTCGGTAACGGTTCTAGTCCAGCGGTTCTCTCCAAATCGCATTACATGTCCAGCCCATCTGATTTTTTGAAGCCTTGGCAAAGGATATGGAGAAAATTGTTTAATGATCACATATCAGGTTTCTTGATACTGTAAGTACTGCCCATTACGCTTGACAGAGAACCAGACTCAGTACTGCAGAGAATGGTCTCTAGACTCCTTAAGTACTGCCTACAAAATTCTGCCTCAAAATATCAGCACTTTTCCTGAATGAGGTACAAAATCCTTTGTGTAGTATTTCTATCATATTAAATGTTTTCAATATGCATCACTATTCATGTGCTTTACAAACATAACATGTTCTATTTTGGTTTCTAGTGAATCCAATCATCATTTAAGACCAATTTCATTTTAAAGTCTCCTGAGTTATAATGTTCCAGCATATATATATATATATATATATATATATATATATGTATGTATGAATGTACGTATGAATATATATATATATATGTAGAGAGAGATAGTGTTAGGATTTTATGTTGTAACATTCAATTACACTGTAAGATAGTATTTGTACACTACTCCAATTCACGTTTTTGAAATCAGATATTGTTTTATATATTAATCTCCATGTTTTAAATCCTTAGCATTATTCCAAATAGACTAAGTGTTCTGTTCATTTTGAACTTAAATCTATTAAATATTTATATTAAGTATTCCCTAATAAAGTGATAAGTAATTAACCAAGAAATTGCATAAATTCATCTGAGAAAGCTAATACAGATGGTTTTTCATGACAAAAAATGTGCCGGGAACTTTCTTCTGATCACTTGGAAGATTTTTGCATTAGTAAACTTACATTACCTGTTTATAATTGTGTAAATCACATAGTAAATGGATCATTCATAAATAAGTATTCTGATAACCAAGGTAGCCCTGTAACCTATAACTATGGCTGAAGTTATTAAATTGTACTCTTTCCAAAGCATAATTCATTTGATGGCATGTTCAATTTACACGCTGCTTACCCCATGATTATTGAGAATGATATTCTAAATAATGCAACACATACTTCAAGTTTGGAAACAGATAGACTGATATCCATTTTGATTTACTTTTTCTTAATACACCTGCCCTAAGCATTGCACTATCTCTATGGTTCACTGACATTTTTTTGTTCAGAAGGTGGGAGGGGCCTGCTCCAATAATATGGTATTTTGAGATCCTTCATTTTTATCTCTAGGCTTCTTCCATATTCTTTCCTTGATTCTTTTCAAACATAACTTTGAAGTATAGTAATCACTGTTCCTTGATGCTATACTGTCAGGTGGTGCTAGGGATCACTGACAAGGAGGACATTATGTTCCCTTTACTCCAAAGCCAGCAGCAGATGGACAAAATTTATGAGTTCATCAAAGTTCCAAAGACTCTTATCAACAATAACTGAACAAATACTTTTAATACAATTCAAGATGGGGAAACTCCCAAATTTCTAGCTTCTAGACCAACCTCTCACGATGTGCTTATGACATCCTCCATCAAAATGGATGCTCTCTTACTCTTCCCAGCTCCTTGATCCCCTTAAAGCCCACCAAGGGCTTTCAAGCCAGTTCTTTGTGGACTGGGACATCTAGGGACCAAAATCATATTTCTGATGCGGATCCCAGATGGCATCACCTAGCCTGAGCCTTAGAAATGCTAATTTGCAGGGTAAAGTTTCCACCTTTTAGGTTGCTGCATAAGACAGTTGTAGAGATGGTGGGAAGGATACCTGAGATGAAATATAACTCAGGATTTAGTACATGGGGAATAGCATATATTTTATTGCATGAATCTTGTTGAGTCAGATATACTTCCCAGACATCCACAAGGTCATTTTCCTTATTTCAGGGTAGTTCTGGGTGCTCTGCCTTTAGAATTATTGAGAGTTATGCCTGCTAACCAACAGGTAATACTATCATTCCTGTTTGATCTAGCAGGGCTATTTGGTTATGGGTGAATCCAAAAGCTAGGACAATCCTGGTAAAACTCTGCATTTGTAACTATTCCCTCTTGCCCTGTGGGAGTTATAAGAGGAGGCACTTTGAACAGCTAACATAGAATTCATGATAAGAAAATTATGTCATTTAAAGAGCTATAAAATCAAACTGTCTTTTCAATCCCCCCCAATCTCCCATTGTGATGTGCTTGAGAGCTTCGAGGCAAAATGCGAATGGCTATTAGCGATATATAAACTCTGGGATTGCAGAAACCCAGAGATCATTAGGGAGTGTCTTCTAACACTATACTTTTGTATTGAAACATGAAGTATTATATGCCTCAGTGAACAATATGAAGATATTTTAAATTTTATTTATTTATACACATGGGGCAGAGCTGCTCCTTGCCTCTCCCTGTGCAAAGCCGTTCATGAGGCAGTCGGGAGGCATGGCGGGTTCTAGCCCTGGCCCACCACCTCGGCAGAGCCTCACAACAAACCAGACCACCACTCCCTCACTCCACGGGCGCCGCCATTTTCCACTTCTGGACTTCCCTCTCGTCAGAACTCCACCCAGCAGACCAGCCCATCACAGCCCAGCTCGCGCGGGCCGCTTGCCGCCGGTTCATCAATAAATGCTTTATTTGGAGGTGTTTAAAGAGTTTGCCTCCCGCTCGACAAGCCTGGCAAGCTTCTCGTGTTGTATATGATATGCAAAATTCTAGTAACAATTATATTAGGTCATTCCCATGACCTAATATAATGGTTTAAGGCTCTTTATGTTCCTCTAGCAAGCCGATTTCCCTGGCTCTACTGGCATGAGACAGGACATATGGAGATATTACTGGTGCCCGCTCTAGCAAATAGATGATCAACGGGAAGATCGTGATCATGATTTATTTATATTTTGGGGCTCACATTTGGTCATGGTTAGGACTTAAGTCCTGAGGACTTATGTCTGTGCCTCAGAGATCATTATTGTTGGACTTGGAGACCATATGGGACAGGTGGGCTAGATCCAAGTAGGTCAATGCAAGACAAATCCCTGCTGTACTAATGTGCTCTACTGTCACTCCAGCTCAATGTAAAGATATTTTAGAGGAAGCAAGAGTAAAGACTGGCTTGCTACCTTTAGAGAATTTGGGGGCTTTTTATTACCCTGCTTTATTATTTTTGAATAAACACATTTTTTCTCAAGATAGTTAATAGAGACACTTTCAGTTCCATGAACACGAAATAAAATTATATTTTTAGATAAATGAACTCTTGTTGATTTCACTTAGATATTATTCCACAACACTGGCAGTAGTATTTATTAACCCCAGTCTATAGCCTGAACAAGGATATGGGAATAATAACTCACTCTAATAGTGAAAATTGATCTTACTTTTATTCTTTGAAAAATTCTCATATGGATGTGGGGAAATAAGCAATAGAAATGAAAAAATGAAGAATAAAACTAAAACTATACAAATAAAATATATTGAGTAGGAGAAAGGTGGAAATATGTTGCATAGAATATGGTTGACTCAAGCTGTACTACAGGGCAGTTGTAATTAAGACAGTGTGGTATTGGTATAGAGACAGACCCATAGACCTATGGAATAGAACTGAATATCCTGAAACACACTCTCAAATATACAGCCACTTAATCTTCGATAAAGGAACAAAAAATATTAAGTGGAGCAAAGAAAGCCTCTTCAACAAATGGTGCTGGGAAAACTAGGCAGTTAGTGTAAAAAAATGAACTTAGACCTCCTTTTAACACCATGCAAAAAGTCAGATCAAAATGGATTATAGATCTCAACATCAGACATGAATCTATAAGGTACATCGAAGAAAACATAGGAGAAACGCTCTACGACATCAAAACTAAAAGTATCTTTAAAGACGACACACCACTGACCAAGCAAATGGAAGCAAAGATAAGCAAATGGGATTATATAAAATTGAAAAGCTTCTGCACCTCAAAAGAAACTGTGACCAAGATACAAAGACAATCCACAGAGTGGGAAAGGATATTCACCCAATACCCATCTGACAAGGGGTTAATATCCAGGATATATCAGGCACTGGTAGCTCTTCACAAGAAAAAAACAGCCAACCCCATTAAAAAAACGGGGAGAAGAAATGAACAGAAGCTTCCAAATAGAAGAAACTTGAATGACCAGAAGGTATATGAAAAAGTGCTCTTCATCTTTAATCATCAGGGAGATGCAAATCAAAACAACAATGAGGTACCATCTCACACCACAGAGACTGGCACACATCCAAAGCAGCAAGAACAACCAGTGCTGGCGTGGATGCGGGAAAAAGGAACTCTCATCCACCATTGGTGGGAGTGCTGACTGGTCCAGCCCTTTTTGGAAAACAATTTGGGCATTCCTCCAAAAACTAGACATTGAGCTCCCATTTGATCCAGCAATAGCACTCCTGGGAATATACCCCAGAGACCTTAAAACACATAGCAGAAACACTATCTGTACTTCTTTATTCATCTCTGCACTATTCACTATAGCTAGAATCTGGAAACAACCTAAATGCCCGAGAACAGAGGACTGGCTAAAGAATCTGTGGTTCATCTACACTATAGAATACTATGCAGCTGTCAGAAAAGACGAAACTATGAAATTTACCTGCAAATGGATGGACATGGAGACTATCATGCTGAGTGAAATTAGTCAGAAGGAAAAGGACAGATATAGAATGGCTGCATTCATTAATAGGATATAAATATATACCAGTGTTTCACTAAATGTGTGAAATGGTAATGGCAGATTAAAACACCATTGAATATACACAGAGACTTAAGTTTTAAACTCTAAATATCTGCAGGGCTAGCCACAATGTGAAAAAGAAGAGGGAGAGAGATGCAGAGACAGAGAGAGACAGAGAGAGAAAGAGAGGAAACAGGGCTACCTGCTGTTGAGGCAGCCGGGGGTGGGAGGGGGTGGGGTACATTGGTGGTGGAAATGGGGCACTGGTGGAGCGATGGGTGCTGGAATACTGTATTACCAAGAACCAATTGTGAACACCTTTGTAATTGTATGTCTCACGGTGGTGTAATAAAAAAATTAAAAATAAATAAATAAAATCTTTAAACCAAAAAAAAAGAATATGGTTGCAAAGTGTGTTAACAGTTTAACCATACTTTCTTACGAGGTTCAGACATAAAAGAAAGTCTCTCATGCATACATCCTGATCTTTACTTCTAATATATTCTCCAGATGTTCTGAAATCTCTTCTTTAAAATATATTCTATCAGCTTAAACATTTACTTGTTAAATCTGATTTTTCATCGTGAAAACTCATTCACCAGCAATAAGACTTGTAAATATCATTCTAGACATTTTTTTTTTCCCTTTTAGTTCACACCCAGCTATGCTCAGGGGTTACTCCTGGCTCTGCACTCAGGAATTACTTCTGGCGCTGCTCGGGTGGACCATATGGGATGCCGGGATCAAACCTGGGCCGGCAAGGGCCTGCCGCATGCAACGCAAATGCCCTACATACTGGACTATCGCTCCGGCCCCTCTTTCTAGACATTTCAAATAAATTAACTGTATTGAGTTCATCCAGAATACAAATGCCAAATATAGACATTGGGGAATTTAAGGCAATAAACCAAATCTCTAGATCACTACACCCCTAACAATTGAGAGGGATATTAATTTAGTCGGTTTAGTTACCAATGAAACATGTATTTATACCTAAATGTACCCAGTATCTTTTCAGGTGCTGACAAATGGAAATTAGGTATAGTCAAATATCTCAAAAGCTATGCCTTTGCATATAAATGCCCTCTCATCTGTAAAATGACAATCAATTCTCCCTCCTTGAAGAGCTACTTTGAACATTAAATATGATAATACTTTAATGCTTGGTAGATTTTCTTGGGTTATAAGTGATATAACTATATAACTTGGTTTATGAACAATATAACTAGATTTGTTTATAACTAAACAACCATTTAGTTCTTCAGTTAAGTTTAACTGACAAATGCATGAGAGAAAAGACTCATTCATTGTTGCAAAGTATGTGAATATCTAAGGAGATTAGAAAATTCTGCATAAAATAAATCATAGTTAGGCTGAGTCTTTTATTCATATTTTATTTTTTTTCATATTTTAACTGAATTTCATTTTATTCTTAAAAGTTCTTATTGTTATGTATATATATGCTTTAAGTATGAAACATAATTAGCTCAAAAATAACTCAATATTACTTCAAAATAATAACTCAATATTAATGTGCATTAGAGTAGTAAGATGTAATATTTATCGTGAAAATAATGATTTTGAATAAATTCATACTCACATGTCTTAATCTTTGCTGTATTATAAGGTGTTTTTGCTTTTGTTTTTGTAGTTTGGTGTTGTTGGAGCCATACAATGCTAAGGGTTTAATCCTGGCGCTTCTCCTAGTAATCACTTTTGGACTTACTTGGGGACCATATTTTGTTCTCAGGAACAAATCCTGGTCAGTACATGCAAAGAAAGCACCTTACCTTTCATATCATAAGGTGCATATCAAGAAAGCACCTTACCTTTCATATCAATACCTGCAGTGCGTATTTTTAAATGCACTGTATTATTAAAAGAATCTATGAATTATTTATATTGAATTCTTAAAAGAACCCTATAAATTATGCTTTTTATTATTCTAAGTTGAGCGATCAGAAACATAGGGACACATAAATAGACTTGGGGCACCGAGTTTTGGTAAAGAGAGTCAATAACAAATATCATGTAAAACCCTATTCCAGAGAAATACTACTGTTAAATGTGGGTGTGTATAGTAAAATACATTTATATGCATGCAAAGTAGTATATGAATATTCTGTTCTTATAATAAGTCCTCTTTCATTTTCTTTCAACAGTAACATTTAAATAATTATAAATATACATACTTCTTTTTAGGTATTTATCATATTCTACAAATGTTCAGCTTTTGCAAATGTCATTGTCTTGAAAGAAAGGGTAGTTATATATATTTACTTGTATATATTAAGTATTTATTATTTTAGCCATTTTCTATTTGATATAAGATGCTGGCTTTACTTGGAAGCATGTTTGTTTTATTAGAACTTAAGTCATTTATATGTAAAATAAGTTGTAAACATGTTTTCCCTTTGTTGTCACCACCGTTTATACAGATGTTCATAAGATGACTTAAATTTTCTATCACAAACTTAGAAATATTTCTCGCTTTCTGGATTCTGGGTCATAACTCAGGACTGAACCAAAACATTAGGATCAAAGTTGTTCCATGCTCTGTGTGTGTGTCTTTCTTCTTTCCTTCCTTTCTTTCCTTTCCTTCTTTCTTTCTTCCTTCCTTCCTTCCTTCCTTCCTTCCTTCCTTTCTTCCTTTCTTTCTTTCTTTTCTTTCTTTCTTTCTTTCTTTCTTTCTTTCTTTCTTTCTTCCTTTCTTCCTTCCTTTCTTTCTTTCTCTCTCTTCTTTCTCTCTCTCTTTTTTTCCTTCTTTCCTTCCTTTCTTTTTTCTTTCCTTCCTTTCTTTTTTCTTTCTTTCTTTCTTTCTTTTTCTTTCTTTTTTTCTTTCTTTCTCTTTCTTTTTCTTTCTTTCTCTCTTTTCTTTCTTCTTTTTCTTTCTTTCTTTCTTTCTTTCTTTCTCTTTCTTTCTTTTCTTTCTTTCTCTCTCTTTCCTTTCTTTTTCTTTCTTCTTCCTTTCTTTCTTTTCTTTTTTCTTTCTTTCTTCCTTTCCTTTCTTCCCTTCCTTCCTTCTTCTTTCCTTCCTTCCTTCCTTCCTTCCTTCCTTCCTTCCTTTCTTTCTTCCTTTCTTTTCTTTCTTTCTTTCTTTCTTTCTTTCTTTCTTTCTTTCTTTCTTTCTTTCTTTTCTTTCTTTCTTTCTTTCTTTCTTTCTTTCTTTCTTTCTTTCTTTCTCTCTCTCTTTCTCTCTCTTTCTCTCTTTCTCTCTCTTTTCTTCCTTCTTTCCTTCTTTCTTTCTTTCTTTCTTTCTTTCTTTTTCTTTCTTTCTTTCTTTCTTTCTTTCTTTCTTTCTTTCTTTCTTTTTTCTTTCTTTCTTTCTTTCTCTCTCTTTCTTTTTCTTCCTTCCTTCCTTTCTCTTCCTTCCTTCCTTCCTTCCTTTCTTCCTTTCTTCCTTCTTCCTTCCTTCCTTCCTTCCTTCCTTCCTTCCTTCCTTCCTTCCTTTCTTCTTTCTTTCTTTTCTTTCTTTCTTTCTTTCTTTTCTTTCTTTCTTTTCTTTCTTTCTTTCTTTCTTTTCTTTCTTTCTTTCTTTCTTTCTTTCTTTCTTTCTTTTCATTTCTTTCTTTGTTTTCTTCCTTTCTCCTTCCTTCCTTCATCCTTCCTCCCTCCCTTCCTCCCTTCATTCCTTCCTTCCTTCCTTCCTTCTTTCCTTCCTTCCTTCCTTTTTCCCTTCTTCCCTCCTTCCCTCCTTCCCTCCTTTCCCTCCCTCCTTCTCTCCCCTCCCTCCCTGCCTCCCTCCCTCCTCCACTCTCCCTCTCTTCCCTCCCTCCTTCCCTCCTTCCCTCCTTCCATCCTTCCCTCCTTCCTTCCTCCTTCCTTCCTCCTTCCTTCCTTCCTTCCTCCCTCCCTCCCTCCTTCCCTCCTTCCTTCCTTCCCTCCTTCCTTCCTTCCTTCCTTCCTTCCTTCCTTCTTTCCTGCTTTCTTGCTTTCTTCCTTTCTTGCTTTCTTCCTTTCTGCTTTTTGGGTCACACCAAGCAATTCTCAGGGGTTACTCCTGGCTCTACTCAGGAATTACTCCTGGCAGAGCTATCGGCACAAGGTAGCCTACTGGGGATCGAACCCAGGTAGTCCTCATGCAAGGCAAATACCCTACCTGCTGGACTATCACCCTGGCTCCATGTTTGCATTCTTTAATAGAATTATTTACTAGTTCTGAAAATTTGATGTATTGACTTTTTTGTTGTTGTTAAATTTGTTTTTGTTTGGGGGCTATATCCAGATGTGCTAGGGTCTTTCTCCTGACACTTTATGCTCAGGATACAATCCTGATGGGCTTGGGTACCATAAGGTGTTTGGGATCAAACCCATGGTTGTTCATTCGCATGGCAGAACCTTATCCACTGTACTGTCTTCTAGCCTGGCATTTCTGTCATGACATAGGAAACAACAACTCTTCATAAAAATCTTCTGCATGACTAATTTGCCTCAAGTAACCTGATTAAATTTTTATGTTTTTACCAGTGATTAAGAATTCCAACTTTATGTTTATTTTCATTTGCAATAGACTTTTCTACTATATCTCTTAATAGGAAAACTCCACTCCCTTTCAAGACCATCATACTTATATTTTTAAAATATTAAACAATAGTATTTTAATGCAATATATGTTTATGAACCACATGAAATTTATTCTGACTCTAAGATTATTTTTCAATTTAATAATGAACTTATATTAATGGAGATCACACTTAAATACTAGGATTCATATCCAATATTCTTCATGCCACGTAATTTTACCAACATTGTTTATGCTACTCAGTTTATAAAATAAAGCTTTTTGCATATTTCCTGTAAGTT
Source organism: Cryptotis parvus (assembly GCA_021461705.1). Taxonomy (NCBI): domain Eukaryota; kingdom Metazoa; phylum Chordata; class Mammalia; order Eulipotyphla; family Soricidae; genus Cryptotis; species Cryptotis parvus. The sequence continues at coordinate 167,585 of JAJIBD010021718.1, forward strand.
GGATCCCAAGCAATCTCTAGAACTGCCCAGACTGGAGGGTGGGTTTAAAAAGTGATAAAGTGAAAATTTGAATTGAAAAAAGAAAAGCACAGAATAATGAGCAAAATAATGTAAACAATGCATTATAATAAATATTTGGAGCTTCCAAATAATTAGTGATTATTGTAATTGTCAATCAAAGAGAACACTTTTTCTGTGTATGTGTGTGTGTGTGTGCTTGTGTGTGTGTGTTCAAATTTTATCCTAGGAATCGTAATTTACAGTAGTGTTAATGATAAAGTTTCGTGAATACAAGGGTCAGTATCTTAGCCTCCTAGGGTGCCTTACACTCCGCATCTTTACAGTGATAAGCTCCCATCCTAAAGATCTCCTCTCCCCCCCATAGTAATATTCCTACTAAAGACCAAATCTCAGTTTCTGTGCCCTTTGAGCATTTGCTAATGCCCTACTATTTTGACCCTTTCTGTGATGAGCTATGATTTAATGAATGCGACATTCCTTTTTTAGAATAAAGTGTATATATGCTCTATATTCACTAATTTGAAAGAGCCAAAAGCCATTGGAATTTTCTAAATAATGATATCCTAATTAAAAATTTGCAGAGAGACATAATACTTATTTTGAACTAAGTACCACATTAAGGATACTAAGTTTCATAGATTTGCTAGGACAAATGTTAGGACATATCATGGCTATGAAAATAGTTTTTCTCTAGATATTGTCCCAAGTGATTGCAAGGATTTTGAAGAGTTGACAGTTAATACAGAGATTTGAAAGTTCTCCTTTAAGAAGCAAGTATACAAATAATCTGCTTCATGTGACTTTCCTCACAGGAGCAAGACCAGCAGCAGACTTTTTTCACTTCCAGGGTTCCAAGTGGAAGATTCTCTTCTCGAGGCTGCTGCTCTTCCTTGCCACTTTACACATGCCACCGGGGTCTCCACTAATGACCTCTCTTCTTCCCACTTCAAGTGAGTCACTTGAGGACCACACCTGCATCAGTTCAACAAACAGAGCTTAGTCAGGAAAGATCCCAAACCAAAAAATAAATGCAAACCAAAATACTGCATTTAAATTAAGTAAATAAAATATAAATTGTGTATTTTAGTAAATTTACCAGGAATGAAAAACAAGTTTGACTTTTTTTTGTAAATTTGGGCTTCTTCCCTAAAATTAAAATGAATCAATAGTAAAGAATTAATAGCAAAAGCTTGCTCATCCGTAAGAGTAACGGAATTCAAGAGAGAGAATTATTAGCATGGCCGAACTAGCTCCCCAAATTGACCAAAAAGGTCAAATTGATTGTCTGACTTACTTAAACTTACTTTCATTTTTTATTATGTTTAAATCTGGCTTAAGCTCTTTAGCACATCTTTTCTAAAAATCCTCATCTATAAGAAAAGATGAATATTAATTAATAAAAAATCAAAATAAAAATACTTATCTAGTTAAAAACCTTTATAATACTGCTAGTGATTTCTATCACTAAAATTAAATTAAGAAATATGAAAATATTTTACCAATTTCCTGAAGTTAGCATTTACCTATTTCTCTATTGAATATTACTCAATATTTATGAAGTATATGCTTAAATAACCTATTATAAAGATAGGAATATACAGATGAAGGTGAAATATCAACAAACCATTTAAAGGGAAACTGGAAGCTAGGCTTCAAAAGATAAACATTTGTGATTTTTAAAATAGCACTGAAGCTGTGTGTGATTGTGCATAAAATCAAAGTATTATTTTCATACATCTTTTATGTGAAGAGATTGTAGTGTAAAATGACAGCTCTTGATAATGTATTCTAGGATAAATGTAATTTAATATTTTTTGTATTTTAAATCCATCCAGTGTAAATAAAAGTGAATTAAATCCTAACAGAATTCTTTCTAATTCAAATTCTTTATTTAAAATAAGATACTGCCAGAAGAATTTTAAATTAAAAGACTTTTCAAAGTTTTAAATAAAATAATAAATCTCAATTTTTTAAAATGATAAGTAAAGTTATAGTCATCCATTCTCGGTTCATATCTATTTTAACGCAAAACACTGCTTATTTTTCAAGATTCGCATAAATATGCATGAAACTGGAAAAGACCTTGATATTTCACAAATTTGTAACCTTTGAGTGTGTCTTATGAATCTATTCTCATATCTTGCCATTTCAGTTTGCTGTCTCAAAAATTTGAGCCTATGTACTTGATGACCATTTAAATTTCTTATCAATGCCTCTCCATTAAGAGAGTATTTATCTTTTTTGACTGCTTCCTTCTGAAGTTTTTCTTTTCCATTCTAGATTAAGTTATTTTCTATGGCTTTATGCATAATTTCCTATTAAATTATACTGAAGACAAGTGGTAATGCACAGAGTTCAGAGTGTACTGGTTCTTATTTCCCAATATTGAAGGTGTAAGTTCACTGTTTTGTTTTTATTTTGACTGAATGTTTTTTAATCAATTTTGTATCAAAACATATGCATAGTTTTAATCATAACTTATCATTATTTAAACCTAGGACATTACAGGATTTAAGAATTCTTAATAAATTGTTTATGTTTAATTGCAACAAATATAAACATATTAGTAATGCTACAATATAATTTGCCTATAAATAATTCTATTATTATTGTTATTAAAATATTATTCACATTGTTACCAGGTATATTGTCATTAACATTGTTCTAAGCCAATCATAGTGTTACATTTCTACTCTCAAAAGAAACAGCAACAAAAATGATAACTATAGTTTAAGGATGGGTTTAGGGAAAAATGAACAAAACAGTAGATTATTTTTTTCAAAACCCAAACCTGAGGGTCTATCAGAATTAAAAGGCAGCTCTGAAACCGGGTGAAATTCTAAATATAAATTATTTATATAATTGTGATTTTATTATTTTCTTCACTGGTTGGTAAGCATGAGTATTATGATATGATAATCTTTTCAATTCTGTCTTTGTCTTCATTCTCATTAGACAAGGTTAACATCGCTTTGAAGATATATACTCACTAATTAATAAACAGTAAATATTATTGTGCCACTAGAAAGAAAAAAGGTATTAAACTATATTTATTTATTATAGACCCTTTGACTTAATATTGCTATTCTCTTAACAATATATATTCAATGAAATTATAATATTTTATTATAAACATGGAAAAATTTATAATGACCATACATTTAGTGAAAATATAAGGCTCTATGCTTTTTTAAGCTGGTATAAAGCATAAACCAGCTTTATGTTTTAAGCCAAGGTCTTATAAATGCAAAGTTATGCTGTGTAACTGATATCATACTGTATGGGCCATGCCCTCAAAATCTTGTTTATTTCTGTTATTAAGTCTAAAATAAATGAGAAGTATCATTTTTTTTTCAATGACAAATTTGTGGGTAGACTCTGATATGCATATTACTTTTATATATATCATGACCTTTATGCTTTAAAAATATTGGGTTTAGTCAATATTCAAAAACAAATGATCTGAGGCCGGGAGCAATAGTTCAGAGGACAGAACTTTTGCCTTGCCTTACATGATGTCCTACCTGGATTTGCTCCTTGGCATTCCATACCGCCTCCAAGGAGTAATTCATGAGTGGATGGCCACGAGTAACTCCTGAACATTGTCAGGTGTGATGCAGAAAGAAAACAACAGAAAAAATAGTCTTACTAGATTTTTTAAACTGCAATAAAACTCTTAGAAACATTTCCATAATAAAGTACCTAAAGACCATCATTAGGTATTTATTTGGTTAACAGAATTGTTTTTTGAATAACACATAGGTAGTGCTCTGGAACTAACTGGGAAAATGCTCAGGTTTCACTTTCAGGGAGCAGAGTGATAATATATAAGGTGGAACTTTTCTCTTTGCATGTGGCCAACCTTGGTTAATTCAAAGCACCCCTTAACCCGGCTTCTGGGAGTAGTGTCAGAGCTCAGAGACAGGATAAGCCCTGAGAACAACTGGATATGGGCCCGAAACAAAATATCACTTCTCAAATTTTATTAAGATAGTTCACACAATATAACAACAGTTGAATTCTCACTCACTACAAAGTCAGATACAATTCCATTAAATGCCAAATTTGAGAAATCCTTAGTAGAGCAGTGAATTCAATAGAGAAGATTAGGTGAAATCATTCATTAACTCAGATAGCTATAAATTAAGTGACTCAGCAGTTTCATTAGCCTTTGTTTTAAGGGCAAAAGAGGCTAATGATCTCACACTTTTCTAGAAAGAGACAGGCAGAAAAAGAAAGAACAGTTCTTTATAGTGTTTTCACCCTGAAGCAATGCATACTAACATTAAATAGTTATTTATTGACAATAAATGTTGACTCTCTATTATAATTTATGTATAAGATGCAGAAGTCTGCCTGATAAAACCTATAACATTATGCATCACTCTCTATAATCAAATCTCTAAATCTTGAGGTGTTTTGACTTTAAATATATAAAAACACCAAAGTGTTTCTGGTCAAAATTAAGGCACACTGTGCAGAGTATTCAGCCAGAACTTGAACTTACCTCAGTAGATTGAGTCTAGTTTAAATATAATATTATGCAAGTCTTTATTACTATATCTGAATAAAATCATTCAAGAACAAGGAAATAGTTAATTTTAGCTTCTCTTCATCATTATAAATTGCTGTTTTTTGTAATGAAAGCTATCAAAAAAGTAAGTCTGTTTTAATGTTGTATGCAAATTAAAAATAGCAATGTTTTCAAATATGTGTTTGTAAACAATAACAAAAAATAATAACTTCCTATATTTCTTAGTCAAGCAAAAAAAAGTTGCTTCAGGATCATAAGTTTGAAAAAAAAATTCCTGTCACTCATGAAATACTAAACAATTAACGATAGAGATCCACAGCTGCGAAACTCGGCCTCATGAGGAGCTGCCCATGGAGTTTCTGGGGGAACGGTGAAAGGCTTGGCCAGCCCCTGGCCATGTCCTACATAGCTCCTAGGGCTTGCTCAGCATGCGGGGCCACGCTGACCAGACTTGGAGCGGGAATTTGGGACCCTCACCCATTCCTTAGACGACAGGTTCGTAGGCATGGCTCTGAGCTCCCAGCCACCACAGCTAACCCCCGGAAGACAAAAACTCCAGATCCACAGCTGCGCTGGTGCGCGCCACTCCATAGCCATGAGACAATCTTAGACTACAACAGATTTTAGCACCAGTCCTTCCCAGGATCTTTCTCATTTATACACTTTAATGATCATCCTAGTTACAACAAACTGGAGAGGTTATGGGGAATGAGGAATTATGATGTCACACTAGAACTAACTATTGAATATTCACATAGAGACATCATACATCGTTAGTATCCATAGGAAGAGCCACAAAGAGTAACAGAAGAAGAGAGAGGAATACAGGGACATAGACAAAGAGATAGAGAAGTAAAATGCGCCTGCAATAGGGGCAGGCAGGGTTTGGGTGGTGGGGGGGCATGTTTGAGATATGGGTGGTGGGAATTTGGCACTGGTAGAGGGATGGGTTCTGGAACACTGTATGGGAGAGACCCAATTATGAACATCTGTAATTGTATATCTCAAATGGTATAATAAAAATAAAAAATTGACAAAAATTCAATTTTTAAACATATGCATGGAATATGTGATAACTCCATAATTAAACTATAGTTTTTTTTTCATTTTAATAGAAAAGTCTACTAAAACATACATTGTGGATACTAAAGCAACACATTAAGTACTAGTTGCTTACTATTTATAAAGTTATATTTTTAATTTATACTTATAGAAATAATTTAATGTAATACATATGCAATAAAATTATTTTGTGTGTGAAGGTCAGAGAAATAGCTTAAAGCACTGAGCATAGGGGGCCATAGGTTTGATCCCAGGAACCACATGTTTCCATGCACCCAAGTTCCCAGGACTTGGGAGCAGCTCATCTAACCCAGTGGAGTATGATTAATAAATGTTTGTTGTAAAACTAAAGCACAGTTGTTCTTTGTATCTGGGTTAGTTTTGTATCAATTGATTAGAGTCTCTAAAAATATTATAGCAAAACAGAAAAACAATATATAAAACAGATAGATTTCAATTTGGACATAATACATGTTATACTATATGTATTATTTATATATATTCAGGTTTTTATATATACATATATATACATATATATTAACCTGAATGAGTCTATGAAATATAGTGGGTTCTTCATTCTGTTTATCAGAATGGCATGTTTTGATCTCTTGGAATATGGCAGATGTACTTTTTTTTTGGCAACAACTGAGCATATTCAGGGCTTTGCTCCGGACTCTGCATTCCTGGCTGGGCTCATGAGACCAAACAGGGTGCCTGAAAAATAGAACCCAGGTTAGCAGTGTCCAAGGCAAGTATGCTTACCAGCTTTTGTATCTCTCCAGCTCTGAGCTTTCTCTTAATGAATTTCTATAATGTAAAGTCTTAGTAGAAGTAAGATTATGTTTATTATCATTTGAACTATAATGTATAGAAAACATATCCAGATATGGTAACAGTTAATTTAAAACATAAATTTATTCAACTTAAATTGTAAGTGCGGTTTGCCTTTTTCAGTGAACCTAGACATTTCATTAGAAATTTTATTTATGCCCTGTCTTCTGAAATATATGCACTATTTTATTATTTCCGAATTAAAGCATAATGTAAATCAGTTACATTTAAATATTATTTGTATAAGGTAAACACTTTAATTTAGGATACAGAATGGAGGAAGGGAGAAAAGGAGAGAGAAAGAGAGAGAGAAAGATAGGAGTGAGGGAGAGACAGAGAAAGATTTGATAAAGAATACTTACATGTTCCTTCCAGCTCCTGCAAATGCCTCCCATGCCCCCTACCAGGTGTGTGTGTGATAGCTGCGCCACCTGCAGAACCACACAGCCACATCCCAAAACTCAAAACCTCATGGATGCTAGCACGTCCACATGAACTACTTGCTGTTTATCTTACATGAGGTACGAGTGAGCATTCGTACTTAATTTCTTGCCACCCACCCCAAACTTTGCAAACAACCCAGACATCTTCTAACTGTACTACCTAGCCACCCAACAACACACATTTACAACCTACAATAGTCGTAATGGTAAAGCAACAGAGAATTCCATCAGGCTCAGTGAGTGACGTCACTAGCCCAAATGAGTCAAGCAATAATGATAAGCGATATAATCTCTCCGATAAGGAATTTCAGAAGAAATTTTAAGGATGCATAAGAAATTCAAAGAAGCAATGGAATGCAAAGTCAATAAAATACAAAAGTACATGAGAGCAGAAATATGTAAAATGCAGACCAAAATACAAGCAGAAATGACAGATATTAAAAATGTGGTAAGTGAATTGAAAACACACGGGAAGGCCTCCAAAGCAGAGTAACAACTGCTGAAGAAAGAATTAGTGAACTCCATATGAGTTCCAAAGATTCTCTAGATAACAGCAGAAGATAGAAAAAAAGACTCACAATTAATGAACAGACAACAAGAGATAATCGGGATGAAGCCAAAAGGAATAACACAGGATGATTGGGGTCCCAGAAGGCAAGAAGAAAACCCTGATGAAAAACTGTGAAAGCATCATTGCTGAGAAGTACTAGGAAATAAAGATACAGGAGGCCTGTAGGGTACCAGATAAAAGAAACCTAATAAAAATACTCTAAAACACATTCTAATTCCTAATTAGAATAACAAAAACAATAGAATACTGAAAGCAGCAAGATCAAAGAAGGAAATCACTTACAAAGGAGTTCCCCTAAGATTTATAGCAGACTTCTCAGATCACACACTCTGAGCCCAAAACCAATGGTGGAATATTGTGAAAAGACTCAAAGAACTGAAGGCCTCACCAAGAATTCTTTACCTGGCTAGATTCACATTCAGATATGAAAGAAGGTACACAACTTCATGGATATGCAACAACTCAGGAACTTCCGTAGACTCAAAACCAACTTTAAAAGAAGGGCTGAAGGGTCTACTGTAAAATAAGCCAAGACCCAAAAGCACAAGTTTAAACAGAAATATGGCACAAAATCCATGACAATAAACTCTCTCAATGTCAACAGTCTAAATGTACCAATTAAGAGACACAGAGTGACAAATTGGATTAAAAAACTGAATCCAACTTTCTGCTGCCTACAAGAAACACATCTGAACAATCAAAGCAAACACAGATTCAAAGTCAAAGGCTGGAAGACAATTCTCCATGCAAACAACTCCTCAAAAAGGCCAGTGTGGCCAAACTTAGTATCTGACAATATAGACTTCAGGCTGAGAAGGTCAGAAGGGACAATGAAAGCCACTTCTTAATAATTCAGGGGTAAGTATATAAGGAAGAAATTATACTGCTAAACATATATGCACCCAACGAGGGGCCAGCAAAATACTTAAAACAACTGCTGATAGATCTTAAAAAAGACATTAATAGTAGCACAATAATAGTTGAAGACTTCAACACTACTTTATCAATTACTGATAGATTGACAGGACTAAAACTCATTGAATAAATAATGGCCCTAAAGAAAGAAATGGAATAAAGATAACTGATTGATATATACAGGGCTTTTTATCTCCCAAAAGCTGAATGCACATTTTTCTACAGTGCACATGGAACATTCTCCAAGATAGACCACATGCTGAGTCACCAAGCATACCTCAAAAAATATAAAAGATATAAATTGTGTCAACTATCTTTTCAGACCATGATGCACTGAAAATGGAAGTAAATCATACACAGAAACAAGGAGTCAGAACAAACACTTGGAAAATGAACAGCACTCTGCTGAACAACCAGTGGATAATAGAAGAAATCAAACAGGAAATCCAAACATTTCTGGAAACAAATGAAAATGAAGACACCAACTATCAGAACTTGTGGGACACAGTGAAAGCAGTATTAAGTTCATAGTTCTGCAAACATTTATCATAAAAAGAAACGGCCCACATAAATAACCAGAATTCGCAGCTCAAAACAGCGGAAAAAGACAAAAAAAGGAGGAATTTTGTTGGTCAACCCAGGCAGAAAGAAGGAAATAATAAAAACTTAGAGAGGAAATCAATGAGCTAGAAACCCAAAAAGCAATCCAAAAGGTAATGAAGCCAAGAGCTGATTCTTTTGAAAAAAATAAACAAGATCGACAAGCGACTGGAAAGACTTATAAGAACAGGGAAAGAGAGGACCCCAATAAACATAAACAGTAATGAAAATGGGGATATCACAACAGAAACTACAGAAATCCAAAAAGACCATCAGCGATTACTTTGAGAGTCTGTATGCTATGAAACATGAGAACTAGAAGAAATGGATAAATTCCTGGAATCCTATAACCTCCCATGGCTGAAACAAGAAGACCTGCAATACCTGAATAAGCCTATCTCCATCAAGAAAATTGAAACAGTAATTAAAATCTTTTATCACTTGTATCACTTGTTTTCCTGTTGTTCATCGATTTGTTTGAGCAGGCACCAGTGACATCTCCATATGTCCTGTTGCATGCTAGTGTAGCCCAAGGGCATCTGCTTGCTCCAGGAACACAAAAGAGCATCAAACCACTCCTTCAGGTCACAGGAATGAGGTCTATAATTGTTACTGCTTTTTGGCATATTGAATACCACATGGGTAGCTTGCCAGGCTCTGCCATGCAGGTGGTAATCTCTCAGGAGTAGGCTCTCATCTTGTGCATTTACTAATGAACTGCAACAGGGAGAGATCTGCTTTTCTCTTGGGTGGAGCTCTGATGAGCTGTGGAGTCCGGATGTTGAAAATGACAGCCCTCATGGTGTAAGGATTCCTCTGGCCTCTTGTGAGGCTCCTATTGGGATGGCGGGCCAGGACTAGAACTCACCTTCCCTCCCGGGTGACTCCATAATCAGCTGAGCAAAGGGAGAGCCAGTAGCAGCTCTGCCCCATGTAATGGGGACCGGTCTTCGGTCGAGGGTATACGATTAGCTGTGCTCCCCTGCTAGAACCTCCAAACAAGCTCTCAATTAAAATCTGCCAAACACAAAGTCCCAGGTTCAGATGGATTCACTTGTGAATTCTTCCAAAACTTTAAGGAGGGCCTACTGCCATTCCTCTTCAAGCTCTTCCGGGAAATAGAAGAAACATAAACACTCCCAAACAGCTTCTAAGAGGCACAAATAACCCTGATACCCAAAGCAGGCAGAGACAACATAAAGAAAGAAAATTACAGACCAATCTCCCTAATGAACACAGATGCTAAGATCTTCAATAAAACACTAGCAAAGAGAATCCAAAAACTCATCAAAAAATTATACATAATTACCAAGTAGAATCCATCCTGGGAATGGAGGGATCATTCGATATTCACAAGTAAATCAACATAAAACATCATATCAATAAGAGAAAAATAAAAAAAACATGTGATCATATCAATAGACTCAGAGAAACATTTGACAAGATCCAACACCTGTTATTGATTAAAACTCTCCAAAAATGAGCATTGAAGGGAGCTTCCTCAATAGTGTCAAAGCCATCTACCAAAAGCCCATAGCAAGTATCATTCTCAATGGGGAAAATTGGAAGCTTGTCCCTAAGATCAGGGACAAGAAAAGCTTACCCACTCTCACCTTTTTTATTCAATATAGTACTGGAAGTACTTGCTATAGCAATAAGAGAAGAAAAGGACATTGAGGTCATTCAATAGGCAAGGGAGAAGTAAAGCTATCATTATTTACAGAGGACATATTATACATAGAGAATTCTAAACTCTATCAAAAATCTTCTAGAAACAACAGACATTTATAGTCGAGTGGCAGGGTACAAAATTAATACCCAAAAAGTCAGTGGCTTTCCTATATACAAACAACAAAATAGAAGAAAAGGATATTAAGAAAATGATTACAATCACAATTCTGCCACAAAAATCAAATGCCTATGAATCAGGTTGACCAAGTGTGTAAAGGACCTGTACAAAGAAAACTCTAAGATACTGCTTCAAGAAATAAAAAGAGGACACAAGGATATGGAAACACATTCCCTGCTCATGGATGGGAAGAATCAACATTGTCAAAATGGTAACACTCCCTAGAGCTTTGTAAAGATTCAGTGTGGTCTCTATAACGATAAACATGACATTCTTCAAAGAAATGGGCCAAACACTCCTAAAATTTGTATAGAATAATAAGCCCCCATGGATAGCTAAAGCAATCCTTGGAAAATAGAAGACTGTGGGCATCACCCTTCCCAAATTCAAACTCTACTACAAAGCAGTAGTAATGAAAACAGCATGGTATTGGAATAAAAACAGTGAACCGATGGAATAGAGTTGAGTACTCTGACATACAGTCTCAAACACATGATCATTTAATCTTTGATAAAGGAGCAAAATGTATGAAATGGAGCAAGGACAGCCTCTTCAACAAGTGGTGCTGGGAGAACTGGGCAGCTACGTGTAAAAAATGAATTTGGACCTCTAACACCATGTACAGAAATAAGATTGAAATGGATTAAAGATCTCAATATCAGAGCTAAATCCATAAAGTACATTGAAAAATATAGGAAAAACACTCCACGACATTGAAGCTAAAGGTAACTTCGATGAAGAAACACCACTAACAAAGCAACTAGAAGCAAAGATAAACATATGGGACTACATGAAACTAAAAAGCTTCTTCACCTCAAACAAAACAGTGACCAAGATACAAAGACAGTCCACAGAATGGTAAAGAATACTTACCCAATACCCATCCGATAAGGGATTAATGTCCAGGATATATCAGGCACTAGTAGAACTTTACAAGAAGAAATTAGCCAACCCCATCAAAAAATGGGGAGAAGAAATGAACAGAAACTTCAAAAAGGAAGAAATTCGATGGTCAAAAGGCATATTAGAAAATGTTCATTATCGCTAAGTGCAGGAAGAGAGAAAGAAAGAGATAGAGAGAAAGAGAGAAAAGAGATAAAGAACCTGCTATAGAGGCAGACTACTGTTGGGGGTGGGGAATTGGGGACATGGTTGTGGGAAATGGGCACTGGTGGAGGGATGAGTGCTGGAAGGAACACTGTAAGACCAAAACCCAAACATGAACTTCTCTAATAATAATATATATACATTTATATATATAAATTATATATATATACATACACACACACACACACACACACACACACACATATATATATATATATATATTAAAAAAATACTTACAGAGGGTACTGGAGCAATGAAATAGAAGCTAGGGTGCTTGCCCAATTTTTCAATTCTTTGAAACACAGAGGACCCTTTGAGCCCTGACAGGACTGAACCCTGATAATGTTTTCCCTGATTAAACTATTATGGCCTAATTTTCTTCCTTTTCCTCATCTTCCTATTTTCCCCTCTTCCTCCACTTCCCACTCCATCTCCTCTACTATCTTATTTCCTACCCTTTCTTTCCCATCCCATCTTATGTCTTTTGAGGTATCTGGTAATGCTCAGAGATTTTCCTGGCTCTGTGTGTGGAGGACCCTATGTGACGGTTCTATCTAGCAAGCAAGTCAATTGACTTAACCCCTATTATGTCTCTCTGTGTACTTTTACAATCTATTAGAATATTCATAACTCTTAGTATTTCCCCCACTTTTTCAATGTTAAGACATTTTGAAAACACTGTTATCACTATCTTAAAACAGCCTTCAAGTTGTATGTCTTGTATCCTCCCATGGAATTCTACATTGTATCATTTTAAACAATACCACAAATGATCCCTTTAAGATGCAATTTTTTCACATCTCTTTTCTGCTTTAAGTAGTTGACTGACTTCTAATTTTTTTTAATTTTTCCAGTTAATTTTAAACTAATTACTTTGTGTTCACGGCAGAGCCTGGCAAGCTACCCGTGTTGTATTTGATATGCCAGATACCAGTAACAATTATAGACATCATTCCCATGACCTGCTGGAATGGTTTGAGGCTCTTTATGTTCCTGGAGCAAGCAGGTGCCCTTGGGCTCTACTAGCATGAGACAGGTCATATGGAGATATTACTGGTGCCCGCCCCGAGCAAATCAATGATGAACGGGAAGACAGTGATACAGTGTTGCAGTGATACTTCGTGTTGTGTAGATAAGTCTAGGGAACAGTGGACATGCTTTGCTTGCAAGGTAAACCTCCTATTCACTGTGATATCTCTCCAGTCCCTTTAAGGTTAAGTCTTACAAGTACTAGACACACAAATATATATATATATATATATATATATATATATATATAATTTTGATGTTTTATTAATGTAATAACTAAAATATGATGTTTAAATATTACTTTTTATTTAACAGAAAACACAGGCGAAAAACAAAACAATAATGCTCACACATGAGAATTAATGTGGAATTTAAAAATATCACTACATTCTTCAAAAAAAAATCAAATGCCAGTTTTAGAGTTTCTATGTAGGCTGCTGTCTTTAACATGAATTATTAAATGTTTTATAGGCCAACTTAGTGGGTTCTACTAAATTAAAATAAATGTTTATGCTCTATCTTAGAAAACTGGGGCGGGAGCGATAGCCCATCGGGTAGGGCGTTTGCCTTGCACACGGCTGGCCTGTGCCGGCCCGGGTTTGATCCCTGGCATCCCATATGGTCCCTCGAGCACCGCTTAGGAATAATTCCTCAGTGAAGAGCCAGGAGAAACCCCTGAGCATTGCTGGGCATGACCCAAAAAGCAAAAAAAAAAAAAATAGAAATCTGATTAACATAAATAAACCTTGATTTGACCATAAAAGATAGAAAATATTAGACAAAATATAAATGTAAGAAGTTATTTTCTATAACTAGATTTAGTGGAACATATAAGGTACTGCCTGCATAGAGCCAACCTGATTTGATTCCCAGAACCACATATAGTTCCCTGAGCACCTGCAGGAGTGATCCCTGAGCACAGAATCAAAAGTATGCTCTGAGAACTGGTGGGTGTGCCCCTTGCAAAGTAGAACAAAAAACAATTTCTATTTCTCATAATTATAAAATTCTATTAAAAAACATGCTCCCAGTTATAAGACTCTATCCACTTCGGGCTAAATTTATTATTATTTTTTATTCAAGCCCTTTTTCCAGTTCCTATTGAAATACATCTAGCAAATAATTCTCATTTAAAAGAGACTCATTAAATATTCATATACTTGTGCCATGAGAATTATTTTTACACTTGCATTAAATTAAATTAGATGTTCAAATTCAAGTCCTTTTGCCAGTAATCTGAACATTTCACCTTCATTTGTTTCTTTAGCATGTATGGGGAGATATGAGATCTGCAAAAGGGTGCTGTTGCTTACAGAAAAATGCATATCTCATTTCTGATTCTTTCAATGGCTTTAAATTATTTCTGACATGCAAATCCCTGTGGTTAAAATCTTATTTAAAGTTCACATTTGAGTATATAATGGTTCTAGCTTCTATGCTGATTTAGATTTAATCAGAATGTGAAATCAAAAGAACACATAACCTTTTACATCTAAAACAGATTACATAATATTTGTAATTAATAAGCATCACTACCCTAGTAAATGGCACTCAGCATGACAATTTTGTAGCATCATTAATATAAATGGTAAATGTCAATGAACCAAAATGTCATTGCATTTTCTTCATCTTGCATATAATCTTTGTATAACAAACGGTTTAGCACCTGAAACATCTATAAGGTCTCAGTAGGCATATAATGGAAGAGTTAATTTATTACCCTCATCTTCATGGCATGGTACATGTCATGCACATCCTTCCAACTCTACTTCATAGTTGTATTTATAGCCAAGCCAGTATTTATAGTCAGAATATTTCTGTATTTAAATATTAATTTTGCCAGTCACAAAGATTTACTTTGCAATTTGCTGAACATTTATTCATATAAAATTCTCAGGTTATGACAATAAAATAATAATTTTTCTATATAAGTGCTTAATTGGAAACAGAGTTAACTATACTATATTTAGAAGTTTGTCCTTATACATTATTTCACTTCATTTCAATAACAGAAACTTGATTATTCTAATATATGTCTCTTTGTACATTGTCTAATATATTTGGGCACCCTGTTCAAATATTTCTATATACATAATATATCTTTTCTATAGCATCTTCTCAACCTCCATGTTCTGCTACTCATCCCTAACAACCAAGAACTTTCAAAGCATTTATGACACATCACAGCCCAGTATCACTACGACCCCTTCCTTCCTTCCTTCCTTCCTTCCTTCCTTCCTTCCTTCCTTCCTTCCTTCTTCCTTCCTTTCCTTCCTTCCTTCCTTCCTTCCTTCCTTCTTCTTCCTTCCTTCCTTCCCTCTGTCCTTCTTTCCTTTCCTTCTTTCCTTCCTTCTTCTTTCCTTCCTTCCTTCCTTCCTTCCTTCCTTCCTTCCTTCCTTCCTTCCTTCCTTTCTTTCTTCTTTCCTTTTCTTTCCTTCTTTCTTCCTTCCTTCTTTCCTTCCTTCCTTCCTTCCTTCCTTCTTCCTTCCTTCCTTCCTTCCTTCCTTCCTTCCTTCCTTCCTTCCTTCCTTCCTTCCTTTCTTTCCTTCCTTCCTTCCTTCCTTGATTTTTGTTCTGTTTTTTCAAATTCATTCTCCAAATTAGGCATTGTGTTGGACACCAACAGTGAACAATTTAATTTAGTCTTCATTAATATGTTCTGGGAAACCTTCATTCATATCTTCATGGCCACCATAGTATATCTTACATCTTCCTTTTTGGTACTTCAAATCTAATAACTTTTTATCACTTTACTTTACTCTTATTTCACAAAGCCCATGTGTTTAAAATAATTTATGTGAAGAACAATCAAATTTAAACTTTCAAATACTACTTCATTCTTCAAAATGCAGCTTAGAGCTGAGTTTTCCATTTAAAGAGTTGCTAAATTTTGACTCAAAAATCTTATAGCATTTCTTAATGTATTTAAAAGAATACAAATCTAAATTAAACTAGTAAGTGCTTAAATTTCCCAGGAAATATTTACTTTCATTACGTCTTATATGCTCCCCATAAATTCTTCATATACAAACTACCCTAAATAGACTTTGGATCTGCAGATCTTTCTAGCAGACTAGTTTATTAGTTATAAAATAAGTATTTAATGAAATAAATTTATCTGTTTGAAATGATGCTATTAATGCTGTTTCTAGAAGTCTCATTATATTTGTTACCATTTTTTATCTGAGTACATTTTCTAAAACAAAATTTTACCATTTTATTAAAGCAAAATATATACTTAATTTTCCACCTAGAAATAAAAACAAAGTGTATTTTCTTTGCCGTCTGTGTTATATACCTGTACAAAGAATGAACTTGAAATTTAATAAAATATGCATCATAGTTATTTATTGTCACAAAGCAGGCAGCGTAATAATGCTAGTGAGGAACAATATTTGGTTTTCAAATTTTTTGCTGTCAAATGTTCCAGCTCAATGAACATTGGTTCTGACAGAGTGTTGATACTCTGAATTGCCTTTGCTCCTCAGTTAAGACTAGAGAATTTTGAAATTGATAACAAAATTCTAAGCCTCTTCAACAAGTGGTGTTGGGAAAACTGGGCAGCGACATGTAAAAAAAATGAATTTGAACCTGTGTCTAACACCATGCACAAAAAATCAAATGAAAATGGATTAAAGATCTCAAGATCAGACTTGAATCCATAAAAGTACATTGAAGAAAACATAGGAAAAACCCTCCAGGACATTGAAGCTAAAGGGCATCTTCAAAGGTGAAACATCACTAACAAAGCAACTAGAAGCAAAGATAAACATATGGGACTACATGAAACTATAAAGCTTCTGCACCTCAAAAGAAAGAGTGGCTAAGATACAAAAGCAGTCCACAGAATGGGAAAGAATATTCACCCAATACCCATCTGATAAGGGGTTAATATCCAGGATATATCAGGCACTGGAAGAACTTTTTACAAGAACAAAACAAACAACCCCATCAAAAATGGGGAGAAGAAATGAACAGAAACTTCAGCGAGGAAGAAATTCGAATGGCCAAAAAAAAAAAACATGAAAAAATGCTCATCATCACTAATCATCGGAGAGACGCAAATCAAAACAACAATGAGGTACCACTTTACACCACAGAGACTGGCACATATTCAAAAGAGCAAGAACAACAAGTGCTGGCTTGGATGTGGGGAAAAGGGGGACACTCATCCATTGTTGGTGGGAATGCTGGCTGGTATAGCCTTTCTGGAAAACAATATGGATATTCCTCCAAAAACTAGAAATTGAACTCCCATTTGACCCAGCCATACCACTCCTGGGAATCTACTCTGGGCAACCAAAAATACGCAGTGGAAACACCATCCCTACTTTTATGTTCATAGCAGCATTATTCACAGTAGCCAGAATCGGAAGCAACCAGAGTACCCGAAAATCGATGACTGGATAAAGAAGCTTTGGTACATCTACACAATGGAAAAACTATGCAGCTGTTAGGAAAAATGAAGTTATAAAATTTGCCTATAAATGGATGGATATGGAGAAGAGTATGTTGAGTGAAATTAGCCAGAAGGAGAGAGACAGATACAGAATGACTGCATTTATTTGCATAACATAAATATATATATATATATATATATATATATATATATATATATATATATATATATATATATATAT
>JAJIBD010021721.1:0-21831 GCA_021461705.1 Cryptotis parvus
GCAGCAGACATGTAAAAATGAATTTGGACCTGTGTCTAACACCATGCACAAAAATCAATCAAAAAGTGGATTAAAGATCTCAATATCAGACTTGAATCCATAAAGTACATTGAAGAAAATATAGAAAAAACCCTCCATGACATTGAAGCTAAAGGCATCTTCAAAGATGAAACATCACTAACAAAGCAACTAGAAGAAAAGATAAATATATGGGACTACATGAAACTAAAAAGCTTCTGCACCTCAAAAGAAACAGTGACTAAGATACAAAAGCAGTCCACAGAATGGGAAAGAATATTCACCCAATACCCATCTGATAAGGGGTTAATATCCAGGATATATCAGGCACTGGTAGAACTTTACAAGAAGAAAACAAAACAACCCCATCAAAAAAAGGGGAGAAGAAATGAACAGAAACTTCAGCAAGGAAGAAATTGAATGGCCAAAAAACATATGAAAAAATGCTCATCATCACTAATCATCAGAGAGATGCAAATCAAAACAACAATGAGATACCACTTTACACCACAGAGACTGGCACATATTCAAAAGAACAAGAACAACAAGTGCTGGCGTGGTGTGGGGAAAAGGGGACACTCATCCATTGTTGGTGGGAATGCCGGGCTGGTACAGCCCTTCTGGAAAACAATATGGACATTCCTCCAAAGACTAGAAATTGAACTCCCATTTGACCCAGCCATACCACTCCTGGGAATCTACTCTGGGAAACCAAAAATACGCAGCGGAAACACCATCCCTACTTTTATGTTCATAGCAGCATTATTCACAATAGCCAGAATCTGGAAGCAACCCGAGTGCCCGAAAATAGATGACTGGATAAAAAGCTTTGGTACATCTACACAATGGAATACTATGCAGCTGTTAGGAAAATGAAGTTATAAAATTTGGCTCACAAATGGATGGACATGGAGAAGATTATGTTGGAGCGAAATTAGCCAGAAGGAGAGAGACAGTTACAGAATGACTGCATTTATCTGCATAACATAAATATATAGGTACATATTATGATACCAATATCCAAGGTCAAGTGAAACATAGATCAGGAGGTCCTGTCAAAGGTGGAAATTATCACAAACGTGTGGGAGTCAGAGGCTAGGTAAGACAGAAAATGGAACAGTGTGCTAACAATTGTGAGGGTACTAATGCCAACCTAGAACTGGAGCATTAAATAGAGGCAAAAGGATACACATGACAACCCCTCTTTAATGTATGTTCTGTAATCCATAGTCTGGAGAGAGGAAGGAAAAGAGAAAGAGAGAGAAATGGAAAGAAATAAAAGAACCTGCCATGGAGGAGGGCTGGGGGAGGGGGAGGGAACCGGGGACGTTGGTGGTGGGAGATGGGCACTGGTGGCGGGATGGGTGCTGCTACACTGTATGACCAAAACCCAAATACCCAAATATGAACTTTTTAATTGTATATCTTTGTAATTGTAAAAATAAAAAAATTTAAAAAAAAAAAAAGATCTGCAGCAGTAAAAGCATAGTTTAAACTTCATGCTCAGATTTATCTGCCGTAGTTTTTTTTTTTTTTTTTTTTTAGCCCTATGTTGAAAATATCGATCTCTGCAATTTTTGAAGCATATAGTTTTCCATAAACTTTGCAACTTTATCTTCAGGACAGATCTGTACTTGAATATTTGTCAAAATTCTTTTTCCCACAGAATTCTCTGACCACATGGTGTTCTAGAAATGGCACAAAGCTTTAGCATGCTCACAATTACAGCTCGTATAATACAGTCGGCCAGGAAGTTTGCTCAGTTTTGTAACACAATTTTCTAAGATACCCAGAATTGACCAGAACACATCAGAGTTCCTTGTGATTTTAGAAAACCTGGTGATTATCCACATATGTTAAACATTTTCCTCTCCTATATGACAGTGCTCCTCAGGGCCTTTAACTACCACAAGGAGCTTAATCTTAGTAGATTTCTCCCGCAAAGGAAGAAAATTATTAATGAGAGGGTCAGGTCTACGTCCTCTCATATTTCTTTTTAACCAATTAGTTTTTTGGTTTTTTTTTTTGTTTTTTTTTTGCTTTTTGGGTCATACCCGGCAATGCTCAGGGTTACTCCTGGCTCTGCACTCTGGAATTACTCTTGGCGGTGCTCAGGGGACCATATGGGGTGCCGGGATTGAACCCGGGCCTCAAGGCAAATGTCTACTGCTGGACTATCACTCCGGCAGTTTTTTTTTTCCCTTAGATTCTGATTTGGGAGGAAGTTTGGTCATAGATATTAAAAAGGTTTTAGACACAGATGACCGGGTATTTCATGCTTTTAGTGAGGATTTCAAACTGAAAATAAAACCTCGATCTCATAAAACCAGATAGGGTTTCTTAATTAAAGACCTGATGATAAAACTGACAGGAAAGATATACTTAGTTTAGTAATGTAAATTCATTTATCGGGCAGACTAACAATTTACAGTAAAAAGAAGACCGGTTTTAGGACTACCTATATCTTTTTTAACAAAGAAACTTTAAAATCTATTTTTTACTCAAATATACTACAGATAATAGAACTTAATTTTTGGGATCCGTCTAACAGTTCATTAGGTTCATTCAACTTGACTACACGAATTTCTTTTCCTAAAGTCTGTTCCTTACCAGTCTGCTTCTTTCTATTTTTTCAATTGTTTAAAATATTTTTTTAAACCCTAACCCTAACCCAACAGAGCTGCACAACAAGCCAGATGACACTTCCCACTCCATTGGGCCGCCATTTTCCACTTCCGACTTCCCTCTCGTCAGAACTCCACCCAGTGACAGCCTATCACAGTCAGTCTCGCGTAGCTGCTTGCAGCCGCACAGTTCATCTATAAATGCTATATTTAGAGGTGATTACAAGGGTATGCCACCTGCATGGCAAGCCTGGCAAGCTGCCCTGTTTTATTTGATATGCCAAATACCAGTAATAATTATATTAGTTCATTCCCATGACCTAATATAATGGTTTGAAGCTCTTTATGTTCCTGGGGGAGCAGATGCCCTTGGGCTCTACTGGCATGAGACAGGACATATGGAGATATTACTGGTGCCCGCTCTAGCAAATAGATGATCAACAGGAGGATAGTGATAGTGATGTGTCTCATAGAGGTTATTTGGGAGTGCTCCAATTCTTCTATTTCCTGGAAGAGCTTGAAAATACCTGGCAGTAGGTCCTCCTTAAAGGTTTGGAAGAATTAACTAATGAATACATCTGGATCTGGGCTTTTTATTTTGGTGGACTTCCAATTACTGTTTCAATTTCCTCGATGGTGATAGACTTATTCAAGTATTGCAGTTGTTCTTGTTTCAGCCATGGGAGGTTATCGGACTTCAGGAATTTTATCCATTTCTTCTAGGTTCTCGTGTTTCATGGCATAAAGGTTATCAAAGTAATCTCTGATGATCTTTTGGATTTCTGTGGTTTCTGTTGTGATGTCCCCATTTTCATTTCTGATTCTATTTATTTGGGTTCTCTCTTTCCCTGTCCTTCAAGTCATGCAAGTAGTTTGTGGATCTTGTTTATATTTTCAAAGAATCAGTTCTTGGTTTAATTAATCTTTTGGATTTTTTTTTGGAGTCCAGCTTATTGATTTCCACTCTAAGTTTTATTATTTCCTTCTTTCTGCCTGGTTAGGCTCCTTTTGTTGGTCTTCATCTAATATTTAGATCTGTGAAGACAAGTTATATATGTGGACCCTTTCTTCTTCCTGATGAATGCTTGCAGAACTATGAACTTTCCTCGAACACTGCTTTTTTAAAACATTTTATTATACTACAGTGAGATACACAATTGCAAAGATATTCATAAGATGTTCATATTTGGTCTCAGTCATACAGTGTTCCAGCACCCATCCCTCCACGCACCTCTAACACTGCTTTGTTGTGTCCACAAGTTCTGATAGTTGGGTGTCTTCATTTTCATTTGCTTCCAGGAATCTTTGAGTTTCTCCTTTGGTTTCTTCTATAACCAACTGATTGTTCAGCAGTGAGTTGTTCATTTTTCAGGGGTTTGGTTTGATTCCCAGTTTCTGTGTGTGATTTATTTCTATTTTCAGTGCATTTGTGGTCTGAAAAGATAGTTGACACAATTTCTATCTTTTTATTTTATTGAGGTATGCTTTGTGGCTCAGCATGTAGTCTATCTTGGTGTATGTTCCCTGTGCACTGGAGAAAAATATGTATTTGGCTCTTTTGGGATGAAAAGCCCTGCATATATCAACCATCTCTCTCTCTCTCTCTCTCTCTCTCTCTCTCTCTCTCTCTCCATTTCTTTCTTCAGGCCAGTATTTCCTTGGTGAGTTTCAGTTTTCTTGATCTATCAGTAGCTGATAGAGTAGTGTTAAAGTCTCCAACTACTATTGTGTTACTGTCAATGTCTTCTATTGAAGTCTATTAGTAGTTATTTTAAGTAATCTGCTGGCCCCTTGTTGGGTGCAATATATGTTTAAGAGTGTAATTTATTCCCGACATACATATCCCTTAATTATTAAGAAATGTCCTTCACTGTCCCTTCTAACATTTTTCAGCCTGAAGTCTAAGCTTTCAGATCTTAGTATGGCCATACTGGTCTTTTAGAAGAGTTTTTTGCACGGACAATTGTCTTCCAGCCTTTGTCTGTATTTGCTCTGATTATTCAGATGTATTTGCTCTGATTATTCAGATGTATTTGCTCTGATTATTCAGGCAGCAGAATGTTGGATTCAGTTTTCTAATCCATTTTGCCATTGTGTGTCTTAATTGGTACATTTAGACCATTGACATTTATAGTGGTTATTGTCATGGGATTTTTGTGTCATCTTTTTTTGTATAAGTTTGTTGTGCTTTTAGGGTTTGTCTTATAATAGCCCCTTCAGTCCTTCTTTTAAAGTTGGCTTTGAGTCTATGAAGTTCCTGAGCTATTGCTTATCCATGAATTTGTGTATCTTTCCTTCAAATCTGAATGTGAGTCTAGCCAGGTAAAGAATTTTTGGTGAGACCTTCATTTCATTGAGTCTTTTCACAATATCCCACCATTGTCTTTAGGTTCAGAGTGCTTTTGTCTGAAAAATCTGTTGGGAATCTAAGGGCTCTTCCTTTTGTACGTGATTTCCTTCTTTGATCTTGCTGCTTTTAGTATTCTCTCTCTATCTATGGTTCTTGTCATTCTGATTTGGATGTGTCTTGGGGGTATTCTTATTTGAATTTCTTTCATTTGGTACCCTTCAGGCCTGCTGAAACTGGGGGGCAAGTACTCTTTAGTTCCAGGACCTTGCTCAGCATGATGGCTTTGATAGTTGCTTCTCCATCAGGTTTTCTTCCTGTCGCTCTGGTACTCCAATGATCCTATATTATTCCTTTTGGCTTCATTTAGGCTATCTCTTGCTGTCTTTGGTTTATTGTGAGTCTTTTTTCCGTCTTCTGCTATTGTCTAGAAAGTCTCTGCACATCATCTTGGAGCTCACTAATTCTGTCCTCAGCACTTGTTACCTGCTGCAGAGGCCTTCCAATGAGTTTTCCATTTCACTTACCAAATTTTTAATATCTGTTATTTCATCTTGTATTTTCATTTCTATTTTTTTCACTTCCACTCTCATGTCATCTGCATTTTATTGGCTCTGTTTTCCATTGCATGAGCTCCTTATGCATCCTTAACAGCTCCCTTCAAAATTCCTTATCTGAGAGGTTATACAGCTCATCATTATAGCTTGGTTCATCTTGACAAGCTTCTTTGCTCATTGAGCTTGGTAGAATTCTGTGTTGCTTTACCATTACGACTTTATAGGTTAAAATTGTGTTCTTGTGTGGATGGGCAGTACAGTGGAGGGTTGTCAATTGTTATTTACAGTTTTGTGGGAGGTGGGGAATATTGTGACTAATGTACCTTGGTACTTCTATGTAGGATATACACTAAGTACTTCTGTGTGGTTTTGAAATTTGGGGTGTGAAACCTGCAAGAGTCCTAATTCCTATGTGTGCTTGATCTGTGATGGGGTTGGGTGTGGGCTCTGGGGAGTTCAGAACGCACCTGGGATGGGGCCAGCTGAATCGGGCAGCATGTTGGCATGGAGAGAATGCTGGGTCCCATCAGCAGAACTTGGTGCTTGTCGGGGATGCCGCCGGGGTCCCCGACAATGTCAGGACAGAAGTTCTCTCCTACCTCTGAGGACACCGGGAACAGATGAAAACTCACGAGTCCGGAGCAGTTCCAAAAGGCTTTTAATAGTACAAAAAGCTCTTCCACAGCAATCCAATATAATGAAAGAATTCTAGCTCTGGTCCAAACTTAGACCATACAAGAGAGCCCAAGTCTCCCACCAAAGAGAGAGGATCTCACCCGAGAGGCGTCCTACCCAAAAGAAGGAGCAAAAGGTCAAAAGCCAAAAGGAGCAAAAAGCCGAGGAGCCAAAAGCCAAGGGCAAAAGCTAAATGGGCCTCAAGTCAGTCCCCCTTATACACATCAAAGTAATCCAACAGGGAAGGTCAGGGAGGTGACAGGGAGGTGTCAACAAAGAATCCTAAACAGAGTGTAGAAGGGCAGTGCCACACCCTATTGCAGGTATAAACAAAGGTTACCCAAGGACTAATCCCAAGATTATCTCTTATGTAAAACACTAGAGAGAGAGAGGGCTGGTATAAAATAATACATCTTAATTTCATGAGCTTCATGTAATCTAGATGGTACCCACAAGGTCCTTCTTATTTATTATCTGTACCAGGGTGATTCTGAGTATCTTGTTCTCCAAATACTGAAAGGGTCACACTCGCCTGCTTGAGAGCAAACTAGTATGATCCTTCTTATAGCCTTCCTATAGTCTCAATGTAGCCAGGGTGGTAGTCTCCTGGTAAATTCTAACTGCCCCACGTGGGGTACAAGTATGTATAAAGAGGAGCTGTGCCCAATCTAGAAAACATAAAGTCTTAGTACCTGTATAAGTCATAAGTTATTCAGTCAAGGTGACTTCTGTAAGTGCCACACCCTCTAGCAGTGTTCACATAGGAGAGAGTTCTCATTAGAATGAACCTTGGCTTAAGATTAAGCTGTGAGTGGCCAAAACACCAAAGCTCCCAGATTAGCTAAATCTGTCATCCAACAGGTGCTCCAGGCTTGCAGGCTCCTGTGTGGGTTCCTTGAGCCTCGGCTTTCCTACTTAGTTCTTAGCTTTAAGTTTCAATTTTGAGTGTTGTTGCAGTGGTTGATTCTAGAGGCGTAGTAGAAGAAGTTAAATACAACCTTTGACTTGGCTGTAAACAAAAATTTTGTTAAGTTAGCCAGCATTCACCGTTATCCTGTCTCCTTTGATTTGATAATTTTATTCTGAATCTGTTAAAGAAAATTTGCAATTCAGCATACAGAGTAATCAGGATCAGTAGTCCAGGCTTCATCTGTGTTAACCTGAGCAGCTGTTGTAATCTGTTCCTTTTCTTCTGGAGTGCAACAGAGTTGGATATAAATATTTATGCATCATTTAAAAGTAAAGGTTAAGTCTTGAATTTCTCTGATAAATTTTGGTAGATCTGCCCAAAATCTTCTAACTGCTGTTTACATTGGGGAAGTCACTTATTGAGAAAATCATGTCTCACCTCCTGATCAGAAAAGGTGGGTCCTCAGCAACTGCTTGTTTGGCCTTAAGATGCTCAGGGAGGGGGAGGCTGTGATAACTCAGAAGGGGACCTCTTCCATCTTTTCCACCCTTCCCATGTGTCCCAGGAGAGTGATCTCCATTGGGGACACAGGGGTCCTTCTTTAAAATAGCTTCTCAAATTATGACCACCTGGTCCTCTGAAAAAAAAGAGGCTGCTTGTCTTTAAGAGATACTGGAGGACCTTTATGGCTGGGTGGCTGACCTTCTGAGCTGAATTGTGCATCACAGGAGCAAACTGATGGGATAACTGGTTTATTAGGGGGAAGAAAGAGGAAGAGGAAAGAAAGTGGACGAGAAGTTTTTCTTTACACTGAGGGGACATTTGATGTGCTTAAGCTTGAGTTCCTGACCAATGCACAATTTTTTCTTCTGTGGGAGAAACAACTTTATGTGGGGAGTTGTGTTCTCTCACCCCTTTATCCGATCAAGGGAGTCTTTAAGAGGCAGGTTCCTAAGGGCCTTTTTGGTGCCTGACCCATGCCCACTGGGTTTAAGAGATCTTTCTGGTCCGAACTTAAAAATGATAGTGAGATGGAGAAAAAGGGAAAGAAAAGGGTAACTCTCTGATGCTCACCTGGCTGGACCCCTTGTGAGATCTTAAATAGTTCTTGACATTGGACCACAAGTATAAACCCCATGCCCGGTTGCCTCTGGCTGGGAGGTGGAACCTTCAGAGGAAGTGCCCTTAAGCTGATAAGTAGTTCATGGAACCTCAGGATAGACCCCAATCAGACCCCATAGCTGAAGTGTGAGGCCTTTATCCATTCACTCCACATTCACAACTCTTTCCATTGTTTTTAGAGGGCAGTATGAAGTGCCAGGCAGAGCCTGGCAGGCTACCCGTGTTGTATTTGATATGCCAGATACCAGTAACAATTATAGACCTCATTCCCATGACCTGATGGAATGGTTTGAGGCTCTTTATGTTCCTGGAGCAAGCAGGTGCCCTTGGGCTCTACTTGCATGAGACAGGTCATATGAGATGTTACTGGTGCCCGCTCGAGCAAATCGAAGATAACGGGAAGACAGTGATACAGTGATACAGTGATGAAGTGAAAGAATAGAAGTGATAAGACAGACCTAAGAATGTCTGTATCACACTGGACACAGGAGGCAGAGCCTGAGATGCACCAAACTCTTTTCCAAGGTGAAAAATTGCTAATCACGCATCCCCAATCAAAAGGAAGATTGGATTCGGGGCAAGTATTGAGGTCTTACTGGGTCCAGTGTCAGGACAAGGCTGTCCCTATTTGGGGGCGCCAGATGTCAGGGGGGCCCTGGCCAGCAACCCTCTGGCACAAATGAGGGAGACCTGGATCTTGCCAGACTCCATCCCTGAGAAAGGAGAGGGAAGGACTTTGGAAAAAGCATCTGCTTTGTTGCTGCAGCAGAAAGGAAAGAAAGTCACACTAAAACAGGGGTCCTGTGTTGGATTACAGGCTTAGCTAGTTTGGGAACTTTGCTCACAGCTTAATCTATTTACATGCTCTTAAGCTAAGTTTCATTCTAATGATACCTCTCTTCTATATAAACACTGCTAGAGGGTGTGGCACTTACAGAAGTCACCTTGACTGAATAACTTATGACTTATACATCTAAGATTTCTATGTTTTCTAGATTGGACATAGATCCTCTTTATACCACTGCACCCAGCATGGGACAGTTAGAATTTACAAGGAGACTACTACCCTGGCTATGTTGAGACTATAGGAAGATTATAGGAAGGATCATACTAGTTTGCTTTCAAGTAGGCGAGTGTGACCCCTTTCAGTATACTGAGAACAAGATACTCAGAATCACCCTGGTACAGATAATAAATAAGAAGGACCTTGTGGGTATCATCTAGATTACATGAAAGCCATGAAATTAAGATGTATTACTTTATACCAGCTTTCTCTCTGTCTCCAGTGTTTTACAAAAGAAATAATCTCAAAGTGGTTAGTCCTCGGTGTAATCCTTTGTTTATACCTGTAAAGGGTGTGGCACCACCCTTCTACACTTTGTTTAGGTTCTTTGTTGACATGACCCTCCCTCTCAACAGTTACTTTGGTGTATATAAGGGGACTGACTTGAGGCACTCTCCCTTTCCCCCTTCTTTTGGGTAGGACTCTCTCGGGTGAGATCCTCTCTCTTTGGTGGGAGACTTAGGCTCTTTTGTATGGTTTTAGTTCTGACCAGAGCTACAGTTCTCTCTATTATATTGGATTACGGTAGTAGAGCTTTTTGTACTTTTAAAAAGCCTTTTTTGGAACTGGCGCCTGACTTGTGAGTTTTCATCCATTCCCTGGTGGCCTGGAGGTAAAAGAGAACTTCTGTACTGATGATTTTGGGGACCCCAGCAGCTCTCCGACAGTCCTGGAAAGCTGTTCCATTTTACTTAGCACAGTTTAAGCCTTTTCTACAATTTTTGGGTGGAGGGGGCACAAGCACAAATCATATAACATCCTGGGCCATTGCAACAGATAACAATCACTGACTTAGTATTTGCAAGGTAACAATCACTGATTTACATATTCCTGTGATCAGAAGACCAGATACATCCTGCCTCATCTTAGATGTAAATCATTTATCTGTCAGTCTCCCATTGGATAAGCACAGTTGTCTTTCTGTGGGTGTAAACTCTTGAGCATCCGGAAGCTCCCCTGCCCTGAGAACAGGGCCCACCTTGGGTCCTTCCCCAGGGCCTCATAGGAAATTTCCAGGTACCAATACTAGCTGCTTAGAGCCCAAACACTGGATACACAATGAAAAGAGATGGGGTATATGAATATTGATCGTGTTTTGTTTGTTTGCTTTTTGTGTCACATCCATCAGTGCTCAGTTCTGGCTCTGTGCTTAGAAATCACTCCTTGAGGGGTTGGGGTATCATATAGATTGCTGGGGATCAAACCTGCATGCAACACAAATGTCCTACCTGCTGTGTGATGGCCCCAGATCAATATTGTTTTTAAACAATATTTAGCTTAACTAATGTCAGACACAGTCTATTCTCTTACACAGTGTTTCTTTCCTGAAGCTTCCGAGGCATCCCTTGGGAAGATGAACTTGTAGGAGACTCATAAACTTCAGATGACTCCCAGGTCTGCATTCCAATATGCAATATTTGCAAAGCAAGTTTGCAAGAGACCTGGAAGGGAAAAATATTTACTATATATTGCAAGATATTGAATAGTGTGCTTTGCAGGAATTCTAATGCTTATCATCTGCTAAAAACCCTGCAACAAGTGAGGTACAGCAATAGTTACTGAGGAGACTAGTGCTGAAGCACAAATATCATAGTCTCAGTTTTTCCTATTATAAAGTTATCCCTGTGGTATCTAACTACATACATTTTATAAAGATACCACAATAAATGTTGATTTAAGATGCCAGAACTGTCAAAAAAGACATTTGAACGTTTATGACATTTAGCATAGAGGAGCAGCCTTCTATTGGAAAGCAACTGGGGGGGGAAAAATTAGTTAAGAGAGAAGTTTTCAATTTATACAAATGTTCAGGCTTATCACACAAGTTATTAAAACTGAAAAGTTTTACATTCTGTTTGGAGGCCAAATGTTGCAAAGCAATTAACTTATATTTCAAATGTCTCAAAATTGAAATTCGCTTCTTTAATTGCATCAGCATGAAGCAAATAATCTATTTCCTACAGGACCTAGTTTCAATAGCTTGAAATCAAATATCTGTAAGGTCCATGTGGATATTTTGGCAGTCACACAGAAACAGGGTGACTTGCTATTATAATTGAGAGACTGTAGGAAAGTGGAAAAAAAAAGGAAAAATTGTCTTTTCTTCCTCTATTTCACAAATTATATCATCTGCAATTAAATGCTAACTATTCCCTACATTACCAGGCCATTTTTTTTCAATCTGGCCCAGGTATGCTGAACCAGAGACTCTCAGACATGGGGCAGAGCTGCTCCTTGCTCTCCCTGTGCCCAGCCGCTCATGAGGCGCCAGGGAGGCATAGCGGATTCTAGCCCTGGCCTGCCACCCCAGCAGAGCCCCAGACAACCCCCACCCTGACTCCATGGGGGCTTCTGTTTTCCACATCTGGACTTCTTTCTCGTCACAACTGCACCCAGCAGACCATACTATCACAGTCCGGCTCGCGTGGTTCATCAATAATTGCTTTATTTAGAGGTGACTACAGGAGTATGCCACCCACAGGGCAAGCCTGGCAAGCTGCTCGTGTTGTATTTGATATGCCAAATACCAGTAACATTTATATTAGGTCATTCCCATGACCTAATATAATGCTTGAGGCTCTTTATGTTCCTG
The DNA here is from genome assembly GCA_021461705.1 of Cryptotis parvus. Classification (NCBI taxonomy): domain Eukaryota; kingdom Metazoa; phylum Chordata; class Mammalia; order Eulipotyphla; family Soricidae; genus Cryptotis; species Cryptotis parvus. Next base: position 11,910 of record JAJIBD010021721.1, read on the forward strand.
GAGCAAGTGGATGCCTTTGGGTTCTACTACTGAGACAGGACATATGGAGATATTACTGGTGCCCACTCTAGCAAATAGATGATCAACGGGAAGATAGTGATAGTGACCAGGTCATTTAAAACACAAACAAGGGAGATTCCACTGGTAGAACTTCCTCCTACACTTCCTCCATGCCCACTTGAAACCTGGTTCTACCACCCCCAACCCTGGTGTGTCCTGATTTTCACCATGGGACTAAACCAATCCCTTGAAAATACACAGGACTTGGGACTCTCAGCAGGTCTCATATCCTAAAATTCAAAATCATGCATATGCACTAGCATCCATGCTAAGTACTTAGTGTATAACTTATATAGAAGTACCAGTGAGCATAAGGCCTCAAATTCCCCACTTCCGAAAAACTCAGAAAACAGCCAAGACACCACTTAATTGTACTTCCTATCCACACAAGAACACACAATTTACAACTTGTAAAGGTCGAAATGGTAGAGCAATGCAGAATTCCACCAAGCTTAGTGAGCAAAGCCTCTAGCCCAAATGAACCTAACAATAAGGATTGCTATATAGCCTCTCTGATAAGGAATTTCAAAGGGAGCTTTTTAAGGATGCATAAGGAGCCAAAGAAGCAATGGAACACAAAGCCAATAAAATGCAAGAGTTTATGAGAGCAAAAATGAGGAAAATGCAAATTAAAATGCAAATAGAAATGTCATATATTAAAAAAATTTGGTAGGTGAAGTGAAAAGCTCATTGGAAGGCTTCTGCAGCAGAGTAAAAACTGCTGAGGATATAATTAGTGAGCAACAAGATGAGGTGCAGAGATTCTCTAGACAATAGCAGAAAATGGAAAAAAGACACAATAAATGAACAACAACAAGAGATAACATAGGATGAAACCAAAAGGAATAGCATAAGGATCATTGGAGTCCCAGAGGGACAGGAAGAAAATCCTCATGAAGAAGCAACTGTCAAAGCAATCATTGCTGAGAAATTCCCAGAACTAAAGAGTACTTGCTCCCAGATTCAGGAGGCCCGAGGATACCAGCTAAAGAAATTCAAATAAAAATATTCCAAGACATATCCTAATCAGAATGACAGAAACCATAAATAGAGATAGAATACTGAAAGCAGCAAGATCAAAGAAGGAAATCACATACAAAGGAGCATCCTGAGATTCACAGCAGACTTTTCAGATGAAACACTCAGAGTCCAAAGATAATGGTGGGATATTGTGAAAAGACTCAATGAAATGAAGGCCTCACCAAGAATACTTTACTCAGCTAAACTACATTTGGATTTGAAGGAACAATACACAACTTTATAAACAACAGCTCAGCAACTTCATAGATTCAAAACAAACTTTAAAAAAGAAAGACTGAAGGAGCTACTGTAAAGTAAGATAAACTCCAAAAGCACAACAAGCTTATACAGAATAATGACACAAAATCCCATGACAATAATCACTCTCAATGTCAATGGTCTAAATGAATGAATTAAGACACATAGAGTGGCAAAATGAATTAAAACACTGAATCCCACATTCTGCTGCCTACAAAAAGTGCATCTGAATAATCAGAGCAAATACAGACAAAGACTGAAAGACAATTCTACATGCAAACAAATCTTCCAAAAGACTGGTGTAGATACTAGTATCTGAAAGCATAGACTTCAGGCTGAAAAGGTTAGAAGGGACAGTGAAGGCCATTTCTTTATAACTACAGAAACTGTATATCAGGAAGAAATTACACTTAAACATATATGCACCCAACCATATATATGCACCCAAAAATATATGCAACCCAGTAAAATACTTGAAACAACTATTAATAGACATCAAGGAAGACACTGACAGCTATACAATTGTAGTTGGAGACTTTGACACTGCTCTATCACCTCTTGAGAGTTTAATGAGATGGAAACTCAGCAAGGAAATACTGGCATTGAAGGAAGAAATGGAAGAGAAAGGGCTAGTAGATATACAGGGCACTTCCTTACCCCCTCAACTAATATGCTTTTTTTCTCTAGTGACATGGAACATTATCCAAGGTAAATCACATCGGGGACCCAAAACATACCTCAATGAAAGAAAAAGAAATTGTGTCAACTATTTTGTTAGACAATGATGCACTGAAAATAGAAGTACACCACACAGGGACAGAGAGTCAAACCAATCACCTGGAAACTGAACAGCTCACTACTGAATAACCAGTGAGTCATAAAATAAATCAAAGAGGAAATCCAAAGATTCCTGGAAACAAATGAGAATGAAGACATGAACTATAAGAACTTGTGGGATACAGCAAAAGTGGTAAGAGGAAAATTCATAGCTCTAGAAGCATTCATCACCAAAGGAAAAGGACCTACATTTAAAAAATGACTTCATAGTTTAATATCTTAGACAGTGACCAACAAAACAAGCCCAAACCAGGCAGGAAGAAAGACATAATAAAACTTAAAGTGGGCATAAATGAGCTGGAATCTCAAAATACAATCCAAAGTATCAATGAAACCAAGAGCTGATTCTTTGAAAACATAAACATGATTGACAAACCACTTGGAAGACTCGCAAGGAAACAGAAAGAAAACCCAAATAAATAGAATAAAAAATGAAAAGGGGGACATTAGAACAGAAACATCAGAGATTCAAAAGATGAAGAAAGAGGAAGAAGAAGAAGGGAGGAGGGAGGAGGAGGAGGAAGAGGAAGAGGAAGGAGAAGGAGGAGAAGGGAGAAGAAGAAGGAGGAGAAGAAGAAGAAGAAAGAAGAAGAAGAAGAAGAAGAAAGAAGAAGAAGACGAAGGAAGAAGACGAAGAAGACGAAGAAAAAAAAAAGAAGACGAAGAAGAAAAAGAAAGAAGACAAAAGAAGACTAAGAAGAAGAAGGCAAAGAAGCGAAGAAGAAGAAGAAGAAGAAGAAAGAAGAAGAAGAAGAAGAAGAAGAAGAAGAAGAAGAAGAAGAGAGAAGAAGAAGAAAGAAGAAGAAGAAGAAGAAGAAAGAAGAAGAAGAAGAAGAAGAAGAAAGAAGAAGAAGAAGAAGAGAAGAAGAAGAAGAAGAAGAAGAAGAAGAAGAAGAAGAAGAAAAGAAGAAAAGAAGGCCTTTTACAGAGGCAGGCTGGGGGTAGAGCAGAGGGAATCTGGGTACACTGGTGGTGGGAAATATGCACTGTTGGATTGATAGGTGCTGCAACATTGTATGAGTGTTGCAACATCATGAACAGCTTATAAATGTCGATCTCTGGTGTTATAACAAAAATAAATTAAAAATAACACAAACTAGGCAGCCTGCAGATTGAGTGGAAGTCCATAATCCTTTAGATTATGATTCCAGAGTGTCCTCGTGAAGACAATCTTGTGGTGCTGATCTTCATCAATAACAGTCAGTTTCACCAACAAAGATTCTCAACTCACTTCCTTGGTTCCTTGGAGAAAAAAGAACAGAGGAAATGGGATGTGGTTAAAGCTGCCCTAAGGAGGAAGCAGAGCTGCATTTACGAGAAACTACTGTACAGGCCCAAAAGATTCCTAGGAAAAGTGAGGTTGGAGAGTTTTAAAGAGCATATAATAAGCACTGTCACGTGGTCAATGTGAGACAGAGTAGCACTCTCATGTGGTCAATGAAAGACACCGAGTAAGCACTGCTACATGATCAATGACAGGCAAAGAGTAAGCACCTCACATAGTCAATGACAGACACAGAGCAAGCACTGTCAGAAGTCAGCGATAGGCACAGAGTAATCTCTGTCACATGGTTAACGATTGGCACACTATCCCACTATCTCATTATGTGTAGTGCTAGTTGGGCATCAAAGTTACAACATTTTTTCTAAGTTTGCTATTTTAAAACTCAAAATTAGAATAACAAAGATAACTTTTGTATGATTCTTTTCCCTCCCATTTTTGGCACAACTGTGATGTAAAAAGTACTTTCATTTGTGCCACTCCCTAGGAGGTTAGGGTCATATAGAAAATAAGGGGTGTGACCTCTGTATACATTAAAGAGAATACTTCAGAGAACTCTTTTGAGTCAGAACAGTATTCAAGAACTCTTTCATAAAATTATTCAGAATACCCAGAAGCTGAAAGCACTTTGGTTTTATCATCTTATAGGTTAGATATCCATAAAAAGCCTAGGCAGGCAATTTATGGTTGAGTTCTTCATATATGTGCCTGCAACTGATCTTTGCACCATGAACAGACAGATAACAACACATATCTTGTTTTCCAGGGACTCATAGTCAGAGGACAAAGTTGAAGCTATAAATCTGCAAGTGTGTTTAACAATGGAGATATTTTTTGTTATGTATAAAAGTTTCATGGAAGGTTTTCTAAAGAAGAGATATGTGAAATATAACCTTGTATAATATAGGTACTGGGGAGATAGTACAGGAGGTAATGCAGTTGCTTTGCATTAAACTCATTCTGCTCCTAGTCAGGTTCAAATCCACACCACCACATATGGTCCTCTAAGAAAAGTAGTTAGTCCCTGAACACCACCATATTTCCCCTGCCAAAAAAATCTTAGTACAACGTCTGTCAGTATGTGTGTTTGGTATGTTGAGATGGGATAAATAGTATTTAGTAAAAAGACAGCTCAAGATAGGGAAGGAATCAGTCTGAGGAGTCAAGGAAATAGAGAATGTAAGGTGCTTGATAATCTACATAGTTCTTGACTGCTCTACCTTGTCTGATATGTTAGAGGCAATATTCTCCCCAAATGCAACCAGTTCTGACCACCTGTTTAGCTTTTAAGAGGTGAGGAAAGAAAAAAAGGTGTTGTGCTCTATAGGGTCCCAGAGCCTCTTTCCCTGGGCCTGTTTCTCTTTCTCCTTCCTTATAAACCACCATCACTCTTCAAGTCCCCAGTATTACTGCAAATAGCTCATAAATATTTGAACATTTAGCTTTGTAATTATTTTCATGCTTTCTGCCATTCTGCCCACGTTGAGGTGTTGCAGGTGTGGCTGCGTGCCCTGACTGTTGGCAGGTGGCGGACAGGAGACAGACTTGTCTACCCAGGACTCTGACCCTTGGGCCCTGGATGGTTGATGGTCTGACATAGAAAAGAACTTGGCCTGGGATAAACCCAGAGCCACGGCAGAGCCTGGCAAGTTACCTGTGCTGTATTGAATATGTCAAAACAGTACCGATAGCCCAGCAGGTAGGACGTTTGCCTTGCACGCGGCCGGCCCATGCCGGCCTGGGTTTGATCCCGGCATCCCATATGGTCCCCCAAGCACCAACAGGAGTAATTCCTGAGTGCAGAGCCAGGAGAAACCCCCTGAGCATTGCTGGGTGTGACCCCAAAAAAAAAAAAAGTAACATAATGGAGAGATTGCTGGCGCCTGCTCAAGCAACAACAGGAAGATAAGTGATACAAGTGATACTTTCTGCCATTAGGTCTAGAGTTTTTCTTCTGTGTTAGTAAAGGAAGTCCTCAGTAACTCACTAATAGAACCCTCTTTAGTGAAGGGCAGTCTCCTTTAGCTAAAATCAACTGTCAACTAATTTTAAAGACATAATATTATTGAAAACACAGCCAGATTCTCATCAGGTTTCTTTATTTTGGGGGGAGTGTCACACTCAGCGACACTCAGGGGTTACTCCTGGCTCACTCCCAGGAATTACTCCTGGAGGTGCTCAGGGGACCATATGGGATGCAGGAATTGAACCGGTCGGCAGCATGCAAGGCAAATGCCCTCCCGCTGTGCTATTGCTCTGGCCCCAGAACATCAGGTTTCTGAGTGTAAATTAATTCCAGTCAATAAACTGTGTTTTTCTCCTCTTATGGCTATGTAAATAGAGGTGGCAAATTATGGGTTTGAATTTGACCTTAGATGAAGAAATCTGGCTATCTTGATAACGGCATAAAACCTGCTCTCACTCAGACTGGGTGGTAGTGGCGATAACTTAGCACTCAGAAAATCACTGAAGCTACTCTAATTTATTGTGTTTGATATACATAAACACATTCATAAAGGGTTTTAGGAATTATGTGGGGCTATGCATTGTTTCAGCTATAGGCCCTGAACTAGAGAAACAAATGAAACTAACCTTGCTGTCATCAACAGCTGAGTTATCTCTTAATTCTTAAAGGGAAAGAAGTAGTATCTCTTCCAAAGTCAATGATTTTGAGAAATGTCATATGCACATACTGTTTTTTTCCCCTATAAACCAATATGTTTTAGTTTTCTGTAGAGGACTTGAGACAACTGATTAGTAAACATAGCTACTTCAGCTAGAGAATAATTAGAGGTCAACATAATTTGCAGTTAAAATCATATTATGAATCTATGCAGTACCATATAACAACATGAATTTGCTGATTTGGGGGAGAGAATATGAGTAGGGTAGAAACAAACCCTTTTTGAAAAAAATATTTTATTATACCATGGTTCTTTTGAAAAAAAATCCTTTTTATATGAAAGAAAATTTTAAAGTTTTTAATGCTCTCTATAAATGTACATATATCTGAGGTAAAAATAAGTACATTGAGAATGCAATGAAAATATAATCAGCATATTACAAATCTGCCCCTTTCTCCAAGCCCCTTTAATTCTGTTTTTTGAGTTTTAATTCTGTTTTGAGGTTTCTGGCATTACTATGAGAAGCACTAATGGTATATTCTGTTGGATGACAGATTTAGCTAATCTGGGAGCTTTGGTGTTTTGCCCACTCACAGCTTAATCTATTTAAGCCAAGGTTCATTCTAATGAGACCTCTCTTCTATGTAAATACTGCTAGAGGGTGTGGCACTTACAGAAGTCACCTTGACTGAATAACTTCTGACTTATACATCTACTAAGACTTCTATGTTTTCTAGATTGGGCACAGCTCCTCTTTACACCACTGCACCCAGCGTGGGACAGTTAGAGTGTACCAGGGAGACTACCACCCTGGCTACGTTTGAGACTATAGGAAGGCTATAGGAAGGATCATACTAGTTTGCTCTCAAGCAGGCGAGTGTGACCCTTTCAGTATTCGGAGGAACAAGATACTCAGAGTCACCCTGGTGCAGATAATAAATAAGAAGGACCTTGTGGGTACCATCTAGATTACATGAAGCTCATGAAATTAAGATGTATTACTTTATATCAGCCCTCTCTCTCTCTCCAGTGTTTTTACATAAGAGATAATCTCGGGATTAGTCCTTGGCGTAACCTTTGTTTATACCTGCAATAGGGTGTGGCACCGCCTTCTACACTCTGCACTTTAGAGTTCTTTGTTGACATGACCCTCCCTGTTGGATTACTTTGGTGTATATAAGGGGACCGCCTTGGCCCCTTGGCTTTTGGCTCCTCGGCTTTTGGCTCCCTCGGCTTTTTGGCTCCTTGGCTTTTTGCTCCTTGGGCTTTTTGCTCCTTCTTTTTGGGTAGGACTCCTCTCGGGTGAGATCCTCTCTCTTTTGGTGGGAGACTCAGGCTCTTTTGTATGGTCTAAAGTTCAGACCAGAGCTAGAGTTCTTTTCATTATATTGGATTGCTGTGGAAGAGCTTTTGTACTATTAAAAGCCTTTTGGAACTGCGCCGGACTCGTGAGTTTTCATCAGTTCCCCGGCATCCTCGGAGGTAGAAAAGAACTTCTGTCCTGACACTTTCGGGGACCCCAGCAGCATCCCAGGCAATATTCTATTTCACTCATAAAAATAATTTTAAGATATTATTTAGTAACCTTTATATTTGAAATTAAAAATTGAAACTTTTGACTTGATATTTTGATTTGAAAATTCAATTCACTTAAATTGCTTTCATCTTTCTTGCCCTCTTAATTACTTATTTTAGATACTACTTCTATTATGACAATGCAGCTAAATTCTATAATTAAATAACATTCATTTATCAAGTTTCTATAAGATCTCTTGATTCACTTCCATTTATGCACTTGTCCACTTTCTGATAATTGAATCTTTGGATAGATTAATATTTATTAATGCATATAAATATGCATATATAATATCCATATATTATGCATATAATTAATTGTACATTTTATAAGTTTACTTAAGAGTTAAAACAATCTGTTCACTTAAAAGTTATAAAAAATAACAAATTATGGAATAATTGGAGTCTTATTTATCTCAGAATCAAGGCATATGATTTTCCCCAAGTCCAATATTATCAAAATGTGGAACAAATTTACCTATAAATGGATGAACATGGAGAATATCATGTTGAGTCAATTAGCCAGAGGGACTATGTTTTCATCATTCCTATGCTGGTATTCTATGGAAAACTGAATCTTTCTAATCATTCTGTGGATTTTTGAGTCCCTAGATTATGTACATATGACTAAACAGTCTGAACACATGTTGCAGGATAAGAACTCACACACTGGAAAGCAATGATTTTTTTTGTAATTCCATAAACACAAGCCATTTTGGTACTCAAGTTAAAACAAAATCTTTCAAGAAAGGCCTGGATTAAATTAGGACAGTGAGAATGACTGCACTCATTTTTGGGATATAAAAAAAATAGTATGATACTAATATCAAAAGCCAGGCAAAACTTGGACGAGGAGGACTTGTCAGTGGTTGGAAAGTATCACAAGTGTGTGGGTGTTAGGGAGTTTAGGTAAGACAGAAAAGGGACCAGTGTGCTAATTGTTGAAATGGTAATGCCAGACTAGAACTGAGCATCGAATGTAGGCAAAGGGATATACACGATAACCCTTAAAGGTATGTATTGCAAGCCACAATGTGTAAGAGAAGACAGAGAGAGAGAGACAGAGACAGAGAGACAGAGACAGAGACAGAGAGAATGCCTGCCCTAGAGCCAGGCTGGGGAAAGGAGAGCAATCTGGGGACATTACTGGTAGGATGGGTGCTGGAACACTGTATGAATAAAAGGTAATCATGAATAGTTTTTGTAATTGTTTATCTCGTGGTGGTATAAAATAAAAATTTAAAAATGTGGAACACGAATGAAATATTTTGAGAATAATAAATAAGTTTACATTCCTCTTCTATTTAACAGACCAAATTTAATGCAGGCCTTTCTTGAAAGATTTTTATTTTAACTTGAATACATAAATGGATAGTGTTTATGGAATATCAAACAATATTAACACTCTCTAGTGTGTGAGTTCTTATCCTATAACATGTATTCAGACTCTTTGAGTTCTATATACATAATCTAGGGACTCCAAAATCCACAGAATATTTAGAAAGATTCAGTTTTTCTTATAACAGCAGCAGAGGAATGATGAAAATATATTTAATTGCTCATTCCAAAATAGAGGTTTATGTGTAGAGCAGAAAGGAGGGATATGAAAGTACTATATTTAAATATAATAAATTTTAGAACTTATGAATATTTATAATGGAAAAATAAGGCTAGATGTCCAATTTGAGAAAGAAAATTTATTTGAACAAGCTGGTGGAAGTTGTACTGCAAAGGAAAATCATGCAAATACAGAGAGATGTATTTGCATGATTTTAGGCATGAAATAGAGCTACTAGGAATGTGCCCTGGCTCATTTTGCCAAAGCATAACCTGTTTATTCACATCTACTATGCCCTGTCCAGGATCAATATCAATAGTAAGAAATGCCTAGGAAAGGTTCACACACACACACACACACACACACACACACACACACATATATATTACAGAAAAAGAGTGAACCAAGAGGAAATTTTAAAAATACATCATAAAATAGGTCACCAAGAGAGAGTGAGACTAAACGTATAGTTCTCAAAAAAAATAAATCAGTTACAAACCTCATGGCTTCAAAAATAATGGAGAACAGAAGTGGGCTCTCCCTCCAAATTCTTTGCTGAAGTGTACTTTCACCATCTACCAACATAAATTATCCTCTTTACTCAGTTAAGTTGCTCCATTCATACACCTCTTCCCTTCTATACCATCATTCTGCTTTAAAATTTAGGATTCATTTTTATGTTTTATTTTCTTTATCTTCCCATATAAG
>JAJIBD010021722.1:0-35225 GCA_021461705.1 Cryptotis parvus
TTAAAGATCTGCAGCGACATGTAAAAAATGAATTTGGACCTGTGTCTAACACCATGCACAAAAATCAGATCAAAGTGGATTAAAGATCTCAATATCAGACTTGAATCCATAAAGTACATTGAAGAAAATATAGGAAAAACCCTCCATGACATTGAAGCTAAAGGCATCTTCAAAGATGAAACATCTCTAACAAAGCAACTAGAAGAAAAGATAAACATATGGGACTACATGAAACTAAAAAGCTTCTGCACCTCAAAAGAAACAGTGACTAAGATACAAAAGCAGTCCACAGAATGGGAAAAGAATATTCACCCAATACCCATCTGATAAGGGGTTAATATCCAGGATATATCAGGCACTGGTAGAACTTTTACAAGAAGAAAATAAAACAACCCCATCAAAAAATGGGGGAGAAGAAATGAAACAGAAACTTCAGCAAGGAAGAAATTCGAATGGCCAAAAAACATATGAAAAAATGCTCATCATCACTAATCATCAGAGAGATGCAAATCAAAACAACAATGAGATACCACTTTACACCACAGAGACTGGCACATATTCAAAAGAACAAGAACAACAAGTGCTGGCGTGGGTGTGGGGAAAAGGGGACACTCATCCATTGTTGGTGGGAATGCCGGCTGGTACAGCCTTTCTGGAAAACAATATGGACATTCCTCCAAAGACTAGAAATTGAACTCCCATTTGACCCAGCCATACCACTCCTGGGAATCTACTTGGGAAACCAAAAATACGCAGCGGAAACACCATCCCTACTTTTATGTTCATAGCAGCATTATTCACAATAGCCAGAATCTGGAAGCAACCCGAGAGTGCCCCAAAAATCGATGACTGGATAAAAAGCTTTGGTACATCTACACAATGGAATACTATGCAGCTGTTAGGAAAAAATGAAGTTATAAAATTTGCCTACAAATGGATGGACATGGAGAAGATTATGTTGAGCTTAAATTAGCCAGAAGGAGAGAGACAGATACAGAATGACTGCATTTATCTGCATAACATAAATATATAGGTACATATTATGATACCAATATCCAAGGTCAAGTGAAACATACATCAGGAGGTCCTGTCAAAGGTGGAAATTATCACAAACGTGGGGGAGTCAGGAGGCTAGGTAAGACAGAAAATGGAACAGTGTGCTAACAATTGTGAGGGTACTAATGCCAACCTAGAACTGAGCATTAAATAGAGGCAAAAGGATACACATGACAACCCTTTAATGTATGTTCTGTAATCCATAGTCTGGAGAGGAAGGAAAAGAGAAAGAGAGAGAAATGGAAAGAAATAAAGAACCTGCCATGGAGGAGGGCTGGGGGAGGGGGAGGGAACCGGGACGTTGGTGGTGGGAGATGGGCACTGGTGGCGGGATGGGTGCTGCAACACTGTATGACCAAAACCAAAACCCAAATATGAACTTTTTAATTGTATATCTTTGTAATTGTAAAAATAAAAAATTTAAAAAAAAAAGATCTGCAGCAGTAAAAAGCATAGTTTAAACTTCATGCTCAGATTTATCTGTCAGAGTTTTTTTTTTTTTTTTTTAGCCCTATGTTGAAAATATCGATCTCTGCAATTTTTAAGCATATAGTTTTCCTAAACTTTGCAACTTTTATCTTCAGGACAGATCTGTACTTGAATATTTGTCAAAACTCTTTTCCCACAGAATTCTCTGACCACATGGAGTTCTAGAAATGGCACAAAGCTTTAGCATGCTCACAATTTAGCGCCTTATATACAGTTAGCCAGGAAGTTTGCTCAGTTTTGTAACATACAATTTTCTAAGATACCTAGAATTGACCAGAACACATCAGAGTTCCTGTGATTTTAGAAAACCTAGATTATCCACACATATGTTAAACATTTCCTTATATGACAGTGTCCTCAGGGCCCTTTAACTACCACAAGGAGCTTAATCTAGTAGATTTCTCCTGCAAAGGAAGAAAATTATTAATGAGAGGGTCAGGTCTACGTCCTCTCATATTCTTTTTTTAACCAATTAGTTTTTTGGTTTTTTTTTGCTTTTTTTTTTTTTGCTTTTTGGGTCATACCCGGCAATGCTCAGGGTTACTCCTGGCTCTGCACTCTGAATTACTTCCTATGGTGCCAAGGGGACTATATAGGGTGCCGATTGAACCCGGGCCTCAAGGCAATGGGTCCTACTGCTGGACTATTACTCCGGCAGTTTTTTTTTTCCCTTAGATTCTGATTTGGTGAAGTTTGGTCATAGATATTAAAAGGTTTTAGACACAGATGACCGGGTATTTCATGCTTTTTAGTGAGGATTTCAAAACTGAAGCCAAAAACCCTCGATCTCATAAAACCCAAGAATAGGGTTTCTTAATTAAAGACCTGATGATAAACTAAGGCAAAGATATACTTAGTTTAGTAATGTAAATTCATTTGGTCGGGCAGACTAAACAATTTACAGTAAAAAGAAGACCGGTTTTAGGGACTACCTTATATCTTTTTTAACAAAGAAAACTTAAAATCTATTTTTACTCAAATATACTACAGATAATAGAAGACTTGGGATCCGGGCTCTACCAGTTCATTAGTTCTATTTAACTTGACTACACGAATTTCTTCCCTAAAGTCTACTCCTTACCAGTCTGCTTCTTCTTTCTATTTTTTCAATTGTTTGTAATATTTTATTAAACCCCTAACCAACCCAACAGAGCTGCACACAAGCTAGATGGACACTGCCTCTACCCATTGGGCCGCCATTTTCCACTCCGACTTCCCCCTCGCAGAATTCCACCCAGTGACAGCCTATCACAGTCAGTCTCTGTGAGCTGCTTGCAGCCGACAGTTCATCTATAAATGCTATATTTAGGTGATTACAAGGGTATGCCACCTGTATGGTAAGCCTGGCAAGCTGTTCTATTTGATATGCCAAATATAGTAATTATATTAGTTCATCTCATGACCTAATATAATGGTCGAGGCTCTTTATGTTCCTGAGAGGCAGATGCCCTTGGGCTCTACTGGCACGAGACAGGACATATGGAGATATTAATGGTGCCCGCTCTAGCAAATAGATGATCAGGAGGATAGTGAGAGTAAAGATGTCTCATAGAGGTTATTTGGGGGAGTGCTCCAATTCCTTTCTATTTCCTGGAAGAGTTTGAAAATACCTGGCAGTAGCCTCCTTAAAGGTTTGGAAGAATTAACTAATGTAATACATCTTGATCTGGGCTTTTGTATTTTAGTGGACTTCTAATTACTGTTTCCAATTTCCTCGATGGTGATAGACTTATTCAAGTATTGCAGTTGTTCTTGTTTGAGCCATGGAGGTTATCGGACTTCAGGAATTTATCATCCATTTCTTCTAGGTTCTCATGTTTCTTATGGCTAAAGTTAATAAAGCATTCTTTATTGATCTTTGGATTTCTGTGGTTTCTAAGTTGTGATGTCCCCATTTTCACTTCCTACCCATTTTATTTGGGTTCTCTCTTTCCCCTGTCCTTACAAGTCAAGGCAAGTAGTTTTGGATCTTGTTTATATTTTCAAAGAATCAGTTCTGGGTCTAATTCAATCTTTTGGATTTTTTTTTTAGGGAGTCCAGCTTATTGGATTTCCACTCTAAAGTTTTATTACTTCTTCTTTCTGCTCTGGGTTAGGCTCCTTGTTGGTCTTCATCTAAACATTTAGATCTGTGAAGACAAGTTATATATGTGGACCCTTTTCTTCTTCCTGATGAATGCTTGCAGAATCATGAACTTTCCCCTTAACACCGCTTTTTTAAAACATTTTATTACTACAGTGAGATACACAATAAAGATATTCATAAGATGTCTATTGGGCTTCAGTCATACAGTGTTCCAGCACTCCATCCCTCCTCCACGCACCTCTTCTAAATACTTTGGTTATTGTTGTGTCCTACAAGTTCTATGATTGGTGTCTCCATTATTTCTCTATTGTTCAGGAATCTTTGAGCTTCCTTTGGTTTCTCTCTATAACCAACCGATTGTTCAGCAGGAGTAGTTCATTTTTCTAGGGTTTGGTTTGATTCCCAGTTTCTGTGTGATTTATTTCCTTTTCAGTCAGTATCTGAAAAAGATAGTTGACACAACTTCTATCTTTTTTATTTTATTGAGGTATGCTTTGTGGCTCAGCATGTAGTCTATCTTGGTGTCCCTGTGCACTGAGAAAATATGTATTTGGCTCTTTTTGGGATGAAAAGCCCTGCATATATCAAAACTCTCTCTCTCTCTCTCTCTCTCTCTCTCTCTCTCCCATTTCTTTTCTTCAGGCCAGTATTTCCTTGGTGAGTTTCAGTTTTCTTGATCTATCAGTAGCTGATAGAGTAGTGTTAAAGTCTCCAACTACTATTGTGTTACTGTCAATGTCTTCATTGAAGTCTATTAGTGGTTATTTTAAGTAATCTGCTGGCCCCTTATATATATAAGCTAAGATGTAATTTATTCCTGACATACATCCCCTTTAATTATTACATATTGAAATGTCCTTCACTGTCCCTTCTAACATTTTTTCAGCCTGGAAGTCTAAGCTTTCAGATCTTAGTATGGCCATACTGGTCTTTAGAAGAGTTTTTTGCACGACAATTGTCTTCCCAGCCTTTGTCTGTATTTGCTCTGATTATCAGATGTATTTGCTCTGATTATTATTCAGATGTATTTGCTCTGATTATTCAGGCAGCAGAATGTTGATCTAGTTTTCTAATCCATTTTGCCATTGTGTGTCTTAATTGGTACATTTAGACATTGACATTTATATGGTTATTGTCATGGATTTTGTGTCATCTATAAGTTTGTTGTGCTTTTTTAGGTTTGTCTTATAATAGCCCCTTCAGTCCTTCTCTTTAAAGTTGGCTTTGAGTCTATGTAGTTCCTGAGTCATTGCTTATCCATGAATTTGTGTATCTTTCCTTCAAATCTGAATGTGAGTCTAGCCAGGTAAAGAATTTATGAGACCTTCATTTCATTGAGTCTTTTCACAATATCCCACCATTGTCTTTAGTAGGTTCAGAGTGCTTGTCTGAAAATCTGCTAGTTGGGAATCTAAGGGCTCTCCCTTTGTACGTGATTTCCTCTTTGATCTTGCTGCTTAGTATTCTCTCTCAATCTATGGTTCTGTCATTCTGATTTGGATGTGTCTTGGGGTATTCTTATTTGAATTTTTCATTTATACCCTTCAGGTTCCGTTGGAACTGGAAAAGTACTCTTTAGTTCCAGGACCTTGCTCAGCATGATGGCTTTGATAGTTGCTTCTCCATCAGGCTTTCTTCCTGTCGCCTGCATCTAATGATCCTATTATTCCTTTATTTCATTTAGGCTATCTCTGCTGTCTTTGGTTTGCCGTGAGTCTTTCCGTCTTCTGCTATTGTCTAGAAAGTTCCTGCACATCATCTTGAGCCACTAATTCCAGTCCTCAGCACTTGTTACTCTACAAAGAGGCCTTCCAATGAGCTTCTTCCCATTTCAATTCTACCAAATTTTTAATATCTGTTATTTCATCTTGTATTTTCATTTCTCATTTTTTCACTTCCACTCTCATGTCATCTTGCATTTTATTCTGTTTCATTGCATGAGCTCCTTATGCATCCTTAACAGCCCTTTCAAAATTCCTTATCTGAGAGGTTATACAGCTCATCATTATAGCTTGGTTCATCTTGACAAGCTTCTTGCTCATTGAGCTTGGTAGAATTCTGTGTTAGTTTTTACCATTACACTGCGAGAGGTTAAAATTGTGTGTTCTTGTGTGGATGGGGCAGTACAGTGAGGGTTGTCAATTGTTATTTACAGTTTTGTGGGAGGGGAATATTGTGACTAATGTACCCTGGTACTTCTAATATGTAGGATATACACTAAGTACTTCTGTGTGGTTTTGAAATTTGGGGTGTGAACCTGCAAGAGTCCTAATTCATGTGTGCTTGATCTTTGCATGTTGGGTGTGGGCTCTGTGGGGAGTTCAGAACGCACCTGGGATGGGGCCACGAATCGGGCAGCATGTGCTGGCATGGGAGAGAATGCTGGGTCCCATCAGCAGAATCTTGGGTGCTTGTCGGGATGCCTGGGTCCCCGACAACAAGTCAGGGACAGAAGTTCTCTCCCTACCTCTGAGGAGATGCACCAGAAATGATGAAAACTCCCGCTCAGTCCGAGCAGCCCTAAAAGGCTTATTATACAAAAGCTCTTCCACAGCAATCCAATATAATGAGCAATTTGTGCTCTGGTCCAAACTTAGACCATACAAGAGAGCCTAGTCTCCCACCAAAGAGAGAGGATCTCACCCGAGAGGCGTCCTACCCAAAAGAAGGAGCAAAAGGTCAGTGCCAAAAGGATAAAGCCGCAGGAGCCAAAAGCCATGGAGTTAAAAGCTATAAATTCTCAAGTCAGTCCCTTTATACACATCAAAGTAATCCAACAGGGAAGGTCAGGGAGGTGACAGGGAGGGTAAATAACAAAGAACCTAAACAGAGTGTAGAAGGGCAGTGCCACACCCTATTGCAGGTATAAACAAAGGTTACTCCAAGGACTCATCCCAAGATTACCTCTCAGGAAAACACTTTAGAGAGAGAGGGAATAGAGAATAATACACTCTGAATTTCATGAGCTTCATGTAATCTAGATGGTACCCACAAGTTCCTACATATTTATTAACTGTACCAGGGTGATTCTGAGTATTTGTTCTCCAAATACTGAAAGGGTCACACTCGCCTGCTGAGAGCAAACTAGTATCATCCTTCTTATAGCCTTCCTATATTCAGTGCCAGGGTGTGGTAGTCTCTGGTAAAATTCTAATGCCCCACGTGGGACGTATGTATTAAGAGGAGCTGTGCCCAATCTAGAAAAAACATGTAGAAGTCTTAGTACCTGTATAAGTCATAAGTTATTCAGTCAAGGTGACTTTCTGTAAGTGCCACAACCTCTAGCAGTGTTCGCATAGGAGAGAGAGTTCTCATTAGAATGAACCTTGGCTTAAGATTAAGCTGTGAGTGGCCAAAACACCAAAGCTCCCAGATTAGCTAAATCGTCATCCAACAGGTGCTCCAGGCTTGCAGGCTTCGTGTGGGTTCCCTGAGCTCGGCTTTCCTACTTAGTTCTTAGCTTTAAGTTTCAATTTTTGAGTGTTGTTGCAGTGGTTGATTCTAGGCGTAGTAGAAGAAGTTAAAATACAACCTTTGACTTGCTGTAAACAAAAATTTTGTTGTTAGCCAGCATTCACCGTTATCCTGTCTCCTTTGATTTGATAATTTTATTCTGAATCTGCTAAAGAAAATTTGCAATCCAGCATACAGAGTAATCAGGATCAGTAGTCCAGGCTTCATCTGTGTTAACCTGAGCAGCTGTTGTAATCTGTTCCTTTTCTTCTGGAGTGCAACAGTTGGATATAAATATTTATGCATCATTTAAAAGTAAAGGTTAAGTCTTGAATTTCTCTGATAAATTTTTGGTAGATCTGCCCAAAATCTTTAACTGCTGTTTACATTGGGGAAGTCACTTATTGGGAAAATCATGTCTCACCTCCTGATCAGAAAAGGGTGGGTCCTCAGCAACTGCTTGTTTGGCCTTAAGATGCCTTCAGGGGAGGGAGAGGCTGTGATACTCAGATGGGGACCTCTTCCATCTTTTCCCCCCTTTCCCATGTGTCCCAGGAGAAGTGATTCCATTGGGGACACACAGGGTCCTTAAAATAGCTTCTCAAATTATGACCACCTGGTCCTCTGAAAAAAAGAGGCTGCTTGTCTTTAAGAGATACTGGAGGACCTTTATGGCTGGGTGGCTGACCTTCTGAGCTGATGTGCATCCAGGAGCAAACTGATAGGATAACTGGTTTATTAGGGAAAGAGAAGAGAGGAAAGTGGACGAGAAGTTTTTCTTTACACTGAGGGGGACATTTGATGTGCTTCAGCTTAGAGTTCCTGACTAATGCACAATTTTTCTTCTGTGGGAGGAACAACTTTATGTGCCGAGTTGTGTCTCTCACCCCTTTATCCGATCAAGGGAGTCTTTAAGAGGCAGGTTCCCTAAGGCCTTTTGGTGCCTGACCCATGCCAACTGGGTTTCAGAGATCTTTCTGGTCCGAACTTAAAATGATAGTGAGATGGAGAAAAGGGAAGAAAAGGGTAACTCTCTGATGCTCACCTGGCTGTCCCCTTGTGAGATCTTAAATAGTTCTTGACATTGGACCACAAGTATAAACCCCATGCCGGTTGCCTCTGGCTGGGAGGTGAACCTTCAGAGGAAGTGCCCTTAAGCTGATATGAGTAAGTCCCTTGGACCTCAGGATAGACCCAATCAGACCCCATAGCTGAAGTGTGAGGCCTTTATCCATTCACTCACATTCACAACTCTTTCCATTGTTTTTTAGAGGGGCAGTAGGTGCCAGGCAGAGCCGCAGGCTACCCGTGTTGTATTTGATATGCCAGATACCAGTAACAATTATAGACCTCATTCCATGACCTGATGGAATGGTTTGAGGCTCTTTATATTCCTGGAGTGCAGGTGCCCAAAGGCTCTGCCCGCATGGAGACAGGTCATATGAGATGTTACTGGTGCCAGCTCGAAGCAAATCGAAGATAACGGGAAGACAGTGATACAGTGATACAGTGATGAAGTGAAAGAATAGAAGTGATAAGACAGACCTAAGAATGTCTGTATCACACTGGACACAGGGGAGGCAGAGCCTGAGATGCACCAAACTCTTTTCCAAGGTGAAAAATTGCTAATCACGCATCCCCAATCAAAGGAAGATTGGATTCAGGGGCAAGATGAGGTCTTACTTGGTTCAGTGTCAGGACAAGGCTGTCCCTATTTGGGGCAGATGTCAGGGGGCCCTGGCCAGCAACCCTCTGGCACAAATGAGGAGACCTGGATCTTGCCAGACTCCATCCCCGAGAAAGAAGGAAGGACTTTGGAAAAAGCATCTGCTTTGTTGCTGCAGCAGAAAGGAAAAGAAAGTCACTAAAACAGCAGGGGTCCTGTGTTGGATTACAGGCTTAGCTAGTTTGGGAACTTTGCTCACAGCTTAATCTATTTACATGCTCTTAAGCTAAGTTTCATTCTAATGATACTCTCTCTTCTATATAAACACTGCTAGAAGTGTGGCACTTACAGAAGTCACCTTGACTGAATAACTTATGACTTATACATCTAAGATTTCTATGTTTTCTAGATTGGACATAGATCCTCTTTATACCCACTGCACCCAGCATGGGACAGTTAGAATTTACAAGGAGACTACTACCCTGTCTATGTTGAGACTATAGGAAGATTATAGGAAGGATCATACTAGTTTGCTTTCAAGTAGGCGAGGTGTGACCCTTTCAGTATCACGGAGAACAAGATACTCAGAATCACCCTAGTACAGATAATAAATAAGAAGGACCTTGTTATCATCTAGATTACATGAAGCCCAAGATTAAGATGTATTACTCTATACCAGCTTTCTCTCTGTCTCCAGTGTTTTACAAAAGAGATAATCTCAAAAAGTGGTTGGTCCTCGGTGCTAATCCTTTGTTTATACCTGTAAAGGTGTGGCACCACCCTTCTACACTTTGTTATAGGGTTCTTTGTTGACATGACCCTCCTCTCAACAGTTACTTTGGTGTATATAAGGGGACTGACTTGAGGCACTCCCCTTTCCCCTTCTTTTGGGTGGGACTCCTCTCGGGTGAGATCCTCTCTTTAGTGGGAGACTTAGGCTCTTTTGTATGGTTTGCCCTGACCAGAGCTACAGTTCTCTCATTATATTGGATTACGGTAGTAGAGCTTTTGTACTTTTAAAAGCCTTTTTGGAACTACGCCTGACTTGTGAGTTTTCATCCATTCCCTGGTGGCCTTGGAGGTAAAAGAGAACTTCTGTACTGATGATTTTGGGGACCCCAGCAGCTCTCCGACAGTCCTGGAAAGCTGTTCCATTTACTTAGCCCGGTTTAAGCCCTTTCTACAATTTTTTGGGTGGAGGGGCACAAGCACAAATCATATAACATCCTGGGCCATCGCAACAGATAACAACACTGACTTAGTATTTGCAAAGGTAACAATCACTGATTTACATATTCCTGTGATCAGAAGACCAGATACATCCTGCCTCATCTTAGATGTAAATCATTTATCTGTCAGTCTCCCATTGGATAAGCACAGTTGTCTTTCATGTGGGTGTAAACTCTTGAGCATCCGAGGCTCCACTGCCCTGAGAACAGGGCCCACCTTGGGTCCTTCCCCAGGGCCTCATAGGGAAATTTCCAGGTACCAATACTAGCTGCTTAGCCTAACACTGGATACACAATGAAAAGAGATGGGGTATATGAATATTGATCGTGTTTTGTTTGTTTGCTTTTGTGTCCACATCCATCAGTGCTCAGTTCTCTGGCTCTAGAAATCACTCCTTGAGGGGTTGGGGTATCATATAGATTGCTGGGGATCAAACCTGCATGCAACACAAATGTCCTACCTGCTGTGTGATGGCCCCAGATCAATATTGTTTTTAAACAATATTTAGCTTAACTAATGTCAGACACAGTCTATTCTCTTACAGTGTTTCTTTCCTCAAGCTTCCCAGCATCCCTTGGGAAGATGAACTTGTAGGAGACTCATAAACTTCAGTGACTCCCAGGTCTGCATTCCAATATGCCAATATTTGCAAAGCAAGTTTGCAAGAGACCTGGAAGTAAAATATATTTACTATATATTGCAAGATATTGAATATAGTGCTTTGCAGGAATTCTAATGCTTATCATCTGCAAAAACCCTGCAACAAGTGAGGTACAGCAATAGTTACTGAGGGAGACTAGTGCTGAAGCACAAATATCATAATTCAGTTTTTCCTATTATAAAGTTATCCCTGTGGTATCTAACTACATACATTTTATAAAGGTACCACAATAAATGTTGGATTTAAGATGCAGAACTGTCAAAAGACATTTGAAGCGTTTATGACATTTAGCAGAGGAGCAGCCTTCTATTGGAAAGCAACTGTAGGGGAAAAATTAGTTAAGAGAGAAGTTTTCAATTTATACAAATGTTCAGGCTTATCACACAAGTTATTAAAACTGAAAAGTTTTACATTCTGTTTGGAGGCCAAATGTTGCAAAGCAATTAACTTATATTTCAAATGTCTCAAAATTGAAATTACGCTTTAATTGCATCAGCATGAGCTAGTAATCATTGCCTACAGGACCTCGTTTCAATAATAGCTCGAAATCAAATATCTGTAAGGTCCATATGGATATTTTGGCAGCCACATAGAAACAGGGTGACTTGCTATTATAATTGAGAGACCAGGAAAGTGGAAAAAAAAAGGAAAATTGTCTTTTCTTCCTCTATTTCCAAATTATATCATCTGCAATTAAATGCTAACTATTCCCACATTACCAGGCCATTTTCAATCCTGGCCCAGGTATGCTGAACCAGAGACTCTCAGACATGGGGCAGAGCTGCTCCTTACTCTCCCTGTGCCCAGCCGCTCATGAGGCGCCCAGGGAGGCATAGCGGATTCTAGCCCTAGCCTGCCACCCCAGAGCCCCAGACAACCCCCACCCCTGACTCCATGGGGGGGCTTCGTTTTCCACATCTGGACTTCTTTCTCGTCACAACTGCACCCAGCAGACCATACTATCACAGTCCGCCTGTGGTTCATCAATAATTGCTTTATTTAGAGGTGACTACAGGAGTATGCCACCCACAGGGCCAAACCTGGGCTGATCGTGTTGTATTTGATATGCCAAATAGTAACATTTATATTAGGTCATTCCATGACCTAATATAATGCTGAGCTCTTTATGTTCCTGGAGCAAGTGGATGTCTTTGGGTTCTACTAGCTTGAGACAGGACATATGGAGATATTACTGGTGCCCTCTAGCAAATAGATGATCAACGGGAAGATAGTGATAGTGACCAGGTCATTTAAAAGGCGCAAACAAGGGAGATTCCACTGGTAGAACTTCACCTCCTACACTTCTCCCATGCCCACTTGAAACCTGGTTCTACCACCCCCAACCCTTGTGTCCTGATTTTCACCATGGACTAAACCAATCCCTTGAAAATACACAAAGGGCTTGGACTCTCAGCAGGTCTCATATCCTAAAATTCAAAAATCATGCCTATACACTAGCATCCATGCTAAGTACTTAGTGTATAACTTATATAGAAGTACCAGTGAGCATAGCCCTCAAATTCCCCACTTCGAAAAACTCAGAAAACAGCCAAGACACCATTAATTGTACTTCCTATCCACACAAGAACACACAATTTACAGCATTAGAGGTCGAAATGGTAGAGCAATGTAGAATTCCACTAAGCTTAGTGAGCAAAGCCTCTAGCCCAAATGAACCTAACAATAAGGATTGCTATATAGCCTCTCTGATAAGGGAATTTCAAAGGAGCTTTTTTAAGGATGCATAAGGAGCCAAAGAAGCAATGGAACACAAAGCCAATAAATGCAAGAGTTTATGAGAGCAAAATGAGGAAAATGCAAAATTAAAATGCAAATAGAAATGTCATATATTAAAAAATTGGTAGGTGAAGGGAAAACTCATTGGAAGACTTCTGCACGAGTAAAAACTGCTCAGGATATAATTAGTGAGCAACAAGATGAGGTGCAGAGATTCTCTAGACAATAGCAGAAAATGGAAAAAGACACAATAAATGAACAACAACAAGAGATTACATAGATGAAACCAAAAGGAATACCATAAGGATCATTGGGTCCCAGAGGGACAGGAAGAAAATCCTCATGAAGAAGCAACTGTCAAAGCAATCATTGCTGAGAAATTCCCAGAACTAAAGAGTACTTGCTCCCAGATTCAGGAGGCCCGAGGATACCAGCTAAAGAAATTCAAATAAAAATATTCCAAGACATATCCTAATCAGAATGACAGAAACCATAAATAGAGATAGAATACTGAAAGCAGCAAGATCAAAGAAGGAAATCACATACAAAGGAGCATCCTGAGATTCACAGCAGACTTTTCAGATGAAACACTCAGAGTCCAAAGATAATGGTGGGATATTGTGAAAAGACTCAATGAAATGAAGGCCTCACCAAGAATACTTTACTCAGCTACGCTCACATTTGGATTTGAAGGAACAATACACAACTTTATAAACAACAGCTCAGCAACTTCATAGATTCAAAACAAACTTTAAAAGAAAGACTGAAGGAGCTACTGTAAAGTAAGATAAACTCCAAAAGCACAACAAGCTTATACAGAATAATGACACAAAATCCCATGACAATAATCACTCTCAATGTCAATGGTCTAAATGAATGAATTAAGACACATAGAGTGGCAAAATGAATTAAAACACTGAATCCCACATTCTGCTGCCTACAAAAGTGCATCTGAATAATCAGAGCAAATACAGACAAAGACTGAAAGGCAATTCTACATGCAAAACAAATCTTCCAAAAGACTGGTGTAGACATACTAGTATCTGAAAGCATAGACTTCAGGCTGAAAAGGTTAGAAGGGACAGTGAAGGCCATTTCTTTATAACTACAGAAACTGTATATCAGGAAGAAATTACACTTAAACATATATGCACCCCAACCATATATATGCACCCAAAATATATGCAACCCAGTAAAATACTTGGAAACAACTATTAATAGACATCAAGGAAGACACTGACAGCTATACAATTGTAGTTGGAGACTTTGACACTGCTCTATCACCTCTTGAGAGTTTAATGAGATGGAAACTCAGCAAGGAAATACTGGCATTGAAGGAAGAAATGGAAGAGAAAGGGCTAGTAGATATACAGGGCATCTTACCCTCAACTAATATGCTTTTTTTCTCTAGTGCACATGGAACATTATCCAAGGTAAATCACATGCTGGGACCCAAAACATACCTCAATGAAAGAAAAGAAATTGTGTCAACTATTTTGTTAGACAATGATGCACTGAAAATAGAAGTACACCACACACAGGGACAGAGAGTCAAACCAATCACCTGGAAACTGAACAGCTCACTACTGAATAACCAGTGAGTCATAAAATAAATCAAAGAGGAAATCCAAAGATTCCTGAAACAAATGAGAATGAAGACATGAACTATAAGAACTTGTGGGATACAGCAAAAGTAGTAAGAGGAAAATTCATAGCTCTAGAAGCATTCATCACCAAAGGAAAAAGGACCTACATTTAAAAATGACTTCATAGTTTAATATCTTAGACAGTGACCAACAAAACAAGCCCAAACCAGGCAGGAAGAAAGACATAATAAAACTTAAAGTGGGCATAAATGAGCTGGAATCTCAAAATACAATCCAAAGTATCAATGAAACCAAGAGCTGATTCTTTGAAAACATAAACATGATTGACAAACCACTTGGAAGACTGCAAGGAAACAGAAAGAGAAAAAACCCAAATAAATAGAATAAAAAAATGAAAAGGGGGACATTAGAACAGAAACATCAGAGATTCAAAAGATGAAGAAAAAGAGGAAGAAGTAGAAGAGAGGAGGAGGAGGAGGGAAGAGGGAAGGAGAAGAAGGAGAAGGAGAGAGAAGAAGAGAGGAGAAGAAAGAAGAAAAGAAGAAGAAGAAGAAGAAGAAAGAAGAAGAAGACGAAGAAGAAGGCGAAGAAGACGAAGAAGAAAAAGAAGGCGAAGAAGACAAAGAAGAAGAAGACAAAGAAGACGAAGAAGAGGCGAGAAGAAGAAGAAGAAGAAGAAGAAGAAGAAGAAGAAGAAGAAGAAGAAGAAGAAGAAGAAGAAGAAGAAGAAGAAGAAGAAGAAGAAGAAGAAGAAGAAGAAGAAGAAGAAGAAGAAGAAGAAGAAGAAGAAGAAGAAGAAGAAGAAGAAGAAGAAGAAGAAGAAGAAGAAGAAGAAGAAGAAGAAAAGAAGGCCTTTTACAGAGGCAGGCTAGGGTAGAGCAGAGGGAATCTGGGTACACTGGTGGTGGGAAATATGCACTGTTGGATTGATAGGTGCTGCAACATTGTATGAGTGTTGCAACATCATGAACAGCTTATAAATGTCGATCTCTGGTGTTATAAAAAAATAAATTAAAAATAACACAAACTAGGCAGCCTGTAGATTGAGTGGAAGTCCATAATCCTTTGGATTATGATTCCAGAGTGTCCTCGTGAAGACAATCTTGTGGTGCTGATCTTCATCAATAACAGTCAGTTTCACCAACAAAGATTCTCAACTCACTTCCTTAGTTCCTTGGAGAAAAAAAGAACAGAGGAAATGGGATGTGGTTAAAAGCTGCCCTAAGGAGGAAGCAGAGCTGCATTTACGAGAAACTACTGTACAGGCCCAAAAGATTCCTAGGAAAAGTGAGGTTGGAGAGTTTTAAAAGAGCATATATAAGCACTGTCACGTGGTCAATGTGAGACAGAGTAGCACTCTCATGTGGTCAATGAAAGACACCGAGTAAGCACTGCTACATGATCAATGACAGGCAAAGAGTAAGCACTCTCACATAGTCAATGACAGACACAGAGTAAGCACTGTCAGAAGTCAGCGATAGGCACAGAGTAATCTCTGTCACATGGTTAACTTATTGGCACACTATCCCACTATCTCATTATGTGTAGTGCTAGTTGGGCATCAAAGTTACAACATTTTTTTTCTAAGTTTGCTATTTTAAAAACCAAAATTAGAATAACAAAGATAACTTTTTGTATGATTCTTTCCCCTCCCATTTTTGGCACAACTGTGATGTAAAAAGTACTTTCATTTTGTGCCACTCCTAGGAAGTTAGGGTCATATAGAAATAGGGAGTGTGACCTCTGTATACATTAAAGAGAATACTTCTAGAGAACTCTTTTTGAGTCAGAACAGTATTCAAGAACTCTTTCATAAAAATTATTCAGAATACCCAGAAGCTTGAAAGCACTTTGGTTTTATCATCTTATAGGTTAGATATCCACAAAAGCCTAGGCAAGGCAATTTATGGTTGAGTTCTTCATATATGTGCCTGCAACTGATCTTGCACCATGAACAGACAGATAACAACACATATCTTGTTTTCCAGGGGACTCATAGTCCAGAGGACAAAGTTGAAGCTATAAATCTGCAAGTGTGTTTAACAATGGAGAATATTTTTTTGTTATGTATAAAAGTTTCATGGAAGGTTTTCTAAAGAAGAGATATGTGAAATATAACCTTGTATAATATAGGTACTAGGGAGATAGTACAGGAGGCAATGCAGTTGCTTTGCATTAAACTCATTCTGCTCCTAGTCAGGTTCAAATCCCACACCACCACTATGGTCCTCTAAGAAAGTAGTTAGTCCCTGAACACCACCATATTTCCCCTGCCAAACAAAAAAATCTTAGTACAACGTCTGTCAGTATGTGTGTTTGGTATGTTGAGATGGGATAAATAGTATTTAGTAAAAGACAGCTCAAGATAGGGAAGGAATCAGTCTGAGAAGCTCAAGGAAATAGAGAATGTAAGGTGCTTGATAATCTACATAGTTCTTGACTGCTCTACCTTGTCTGATATGTTAGGCAATATTCTCCCCAAATGCAACCAGTTCTGACCACCTGTTTAGCTTTTAAGAGGTGAGGAAAGAAAAAAGGAGTTGTGCTCTATAGGGTCCCAGAGCCTCTTTCCCTGGGCCTGTTTCTCTTTCTCCTTCCTTATAAACCACCATCACTCTTCAAGTCCCCAGTATTGCTGCAAATAGCTCATAAATATTTGAACATTTAGCTTTGTAATTATTTTCATGCTTTCTGCCATTCTGCCCGTTGAGGTGTTGCAGGTGGTGGCTGCGGTGCCTGACTGTTGGCAGGTGGCAGACAGGAGACAGGCTTTGTCTACACCCAGGACTCTGACCCTTGGGCCCTGGATGGTTGATGGTCTGACATAGAAAAGAACTTGGCCTGGGATAAACCCAGAGCCACGGCAGACCTGGCAAGTTACCTGTGCTGTATTGAATATGTCAAAACAGTACCGATAGCCCAGCAGGTAGGACGTTTTGCCTTGCACGCGGCCGGCCCATGCCGGCCTGGGTTAGTCCCGGCATCCCATAGGGTCCCCAAGCACCAACAGGAGTAATTCCTGAGTGCAGAGCCAGGAGAAACCCCTGAGCATTGCTGGGTGTGACCCCAAAAAAAAAAAAGTAACATAATGGAGAGTTGCTGACGCCTGCTCAAGCAACAACAGGAAGATAAGTGATACAAGTGATACTTTCTGCCATTAGGTCTAGAGTTTTCTTCTGTGTTAGTAAAGGAAGTCCTCAGTAACTCACTAATAGGAACCCTCTTTAGTGAAGGAGCAGTCTCCTTTAGCTAAAATCAACTGTCAACTAATTTTAAAGACATAATATTACTTGAAAACACAGCCAGATTCTCATCAGGTTTCTTTTATTTTTGGAGTGTCACACTCAGCGACACTCAGGGGTTACTCCTGGCTCACTCAGGAATTACTCCTGGAGGTGCTCAGGGGACCATATGGGATGCAGGAATTGAACCCCGGCGGCATGCAAGGCAAATGCCCTCCCCGCTGTGCTATTGCTCTGGCCCCAGAACATCAGGTTTCTGAGTGTAAATTAATTCCAGTCAATAAACTGTGCTTTTCTCCTCTTATGGCTATGAGAGGTGGCAAATTATGGGTTTGAATTTGACTTAGATGAAAGGAAATCTGGCTATCTTGATAACGGCATAAAACCTGCTCTCACTCAGACTGGGTGGTAGTGGCGATAACTTAGCACTCAGAAAATCACTGAAGCTACTCTAATTTATTGTGTTTGATATACATAAACACATTCATAAAGGGTTTTAGGAATTATGTGGGGGCTGTGCATTGTTTAGCTATAGGCCCTGAACTAGAGAAAACAAATGAAACTAACCTTGCTGTCATCAACAGCTGAGTTATCTCTTAATTCTAAAAGGGGAAAAGAGAAGTATCTCTTCCAAAGTCAATGATTTTGAGAAATGTCATATGCACATACTGTTTTTTTCCCTATAAACCAATGTGTTTTAGTTTTCTGTAGAGGACTTGAGACAACTGATTAGTAAACATAGCTACTTCAGCTAGAGAATAATTAGAGGTCAACATAATTTGCAGTTAAAATCATATTATGAATCTATGCAGTACCATATAACAACATGAATTTGCTGATTTGGGGGAGAGAATATGAGTAGGGTAGAAACAAACCCTTTTTTGAAAAAAAATATTTTATTATACCATGGTTCTTTGAAAAAAAATCCTTTTTATATGAAAGAAAATTTTAAAGTTTTAATGCTCTCTATAAATGTACATATATCTGAGGTAAAAATAAGTACATGAGAATGCAATGAAAATATAATCAGCATATTACAAATCTGCCCCTTTCTCCAAGCCCCCTTTAATTCTGTTTTTGAGTTTTAATTCTGTTTTTGAGTTTCTGGCATTACTATGAAAGCACTAATGGTATATTCTGTTGGATGACAGATTTAGCTAATCTGGGAGCTTTGGTGTTTTGCCCACTCACAGCTTAATCTATTTTAGCCAAGGTTCATTCTAATAAGACCTCTCTTCTATGTAAATACTGCTAGAGGGTGTGGCACTTACAGAAGTCACCTTGACTGAATAACTTCTGACTTATACATCTACTAAGACTTCTATGTCTTCTAGATTGGGCACAGCTCCTCTTTATACACAATGCACCCAGCGTGGGACAGTTAGAGTGTTACCAGGAGACTACCACCCTGGCTACGTTGAGACTATAGGAAGGCGATAGGAAGGATCATACTAGTTTGCTCTCAAGCAGGCGAGTGTGACCCTTTCAGTATTCGGAGAACAAGATACTTAGAGTCACCCTGGTGCAGATAATAAATAAGAAGGACCTTGTGGGTACCATCTAGATTACATGAAGCTCATGAAATTAAGATGTATTACTTTATTATCAGCTTCTCTCTCTCCAGCGTTTTACATAAGAGATAATCTCGGGATTAGTCCGGGTGTAATCTTTGTTTATACCTGCAATAGGGTGTGGCACCGCCTCTTCTACACTCTAGAACACTTTAGAGTTCTTTGATGACCCCCCCTGTTGGATTACTTTGGTGTATATAAGGGGACCGGCTTTTGGCTCCTCGCTCTTTTGGCTCCTCGGCTTTTTGGCTCCTCGGCTTTTGGCTCCTTGGTTTTTTTGCTCCTTGGGTTTTTGCTGCTTCTTTTGGGTAGGACTCCTCTCGGTGAGATCCTCTCTTTTGGTGGGAGACTCAGGCCTTTTGTTTTGTCTAAGTTCAGACCAGAGCTAGAGTTCTTTTCATTATATTGGATTGCTGTGGAAGAGCTTTTGTACTATTAAAAGCCTTTTGGAACTGTGCCGGACTCGTGAGTTTTCATCAGTTCCCCCAACATCCTCAAGAGGTAGAAAAGAACTTCTGTCCTGACACTTTCGGGGACCCCAGCGGCATCCCAGGCAATATTCTATTTCACTCATAAAAAATAATTTTAAGATATTATTTAGTAACCTTTATATTTGAAATTAAAAATTGAAACTTTTGACTTGATATTTTGATTTGAAAATTCAATTCACTTAAATTGCTTTCCATCTTTCTTGCCCTCTTAATTACTTATTTTAGATACTACTTCTATTATGACAATGCAACTATAAGTACTATAATTAAATAACATTCATTTATCAAGTTTCTATAAGATCTCTTGATTCACTTCCATTTATGCACTTGTCCACTTTCTGATAATTGAATCTTTGGATAGATTAATATTTATTAATGCATATAAATATGCATATATAATATCCATATATTATGCATATAATTAATTGTGCATTTTATAAGTTTACTTAAGAGTTAAAACAATCTGTTCACTTAAAAGTTATAAAAAATAACAAATTATGGAATAATTGAGTCTTATTTATCTCAGAATCAAGGCATATGATTTCCCCAAGTCCAATATTATCAAAATGTGGAACAAATTTACCTATAAATGGATGAACATGGAGAATATCATGTTGAGTGCAATTAGCCAGAGGGACTATGTTTTCATCATTCCTATGCTGGTATTCTATGGAAAACTGAATCTTTCTAATCATTCTGTGGATTTTTGAGTCCCTAGATTATGTACATATGACTAAACAGTCTGAACACATGTTGCAGGATAAGAACTCACACACTGGAAAGCAATGATTTTTTTTTGTAATTCCATAAATACAAGCCATTTTGGTACTCAAGTTAAAAACAAAATCTTTCAAGAAAGGCCTGGATTAAATTAGGACAGTGAGAATGACTGCACTCATTTTGGGATATAAAAAATAGTATGATACTAATATCCAAAGCCAGGCAAAACTTGGACGAGGAGGACTTGTCAGTGGTTGGAAAGTATCACAAGTGTGTGGGTGTTAGAGTTTAGGTAAGACAGAAAAGGGACCAGTGTGCTAATTGTTGAAATGGTAATGCCAGACTAGAACTGAGCATCGAATGTAGGCAAAGGGATATACACGATAACCCTTAAAGGTATGTATTGCAAGCCACAATGTGTAAGAGAAGACAGAGAGAGAGAGAGACAGAGACAGAGAGACAGAGACAGAGAGACAGAGAGAATGCCTGCCCTAGAGCCAGGCTGGGGAAGGGGAGAGGCAATCTGGGGACATTGCTGGTGGATGGGTGCTGGAACACTGTATGAATAAAAGGTAATCATGAATAGTTTTGTAATTGTTTATCTCGTGGTGGTATAAAATAAAAAAATTTAAAAATGTGGAACACGAATGAAATATTTTGAGAATAATAAATAAAGTTACATTCCTCTTCTATTTAACAGACCAAATTTAATGCAGGCCTTTCTTGAAAGATTTTTATTTTAACTTGAATACATAAATGGATAGTGTTTATGGAATATCAAACAATATTAACACTCTCTAGTGTGTGAGTTCTTATCCTATAACATGTATTCAGACTCTTTAGTTCTATATACATAATCTAGGGACTCCAAAATCCACAGAATGATTAGAAAGATTCAGTTTTTCTTATAACAGCAGCAGAGGAATGATGAAAATATATTTAATTGCTCATTCCAAAATAGGTTTTATGTAGAGCAGAAAGGAGGATATGAAAGTACTATATTTAAATATAATAAATTTTAGAACTTATGAATATTTATAATGGAAAAATAAGGCTAGATGTCCAATTTGAGAAAGAAAATTTATTTGAACAAGCTGGTGGAAGTTGTACTGCAAAAATAAAATCATGCAAATACAGAGAGATGTATTTGCATGATTTTAGGCATAGGAAATAGAGCTACTAGAATGTGCCCTGGCTCATTTTGCCAAAGCATAACCTGTTTATTCACATCTACTATGCCCTGTCCAGGATCAATATCAATAGTAAGAAATGCCTAGGAAAGGTTCACACACACACACACACACACACACACACACACACACACACACATATATATATTACAGAAAAAGAGTGAAACAAGAGGAAATTTAAAAAATACATCATAAAATAAGTCACCAAAGGAAAGTGAGACTAAACGTATAGTTCTCAAATAAAATAAATCAGTTACAAACCTCATGGCTTCAAAAATAATGGAGAACAGAAGTGGGCTCTCCCCCTCAAAATTCTTTGCTGAAGTGTACTCACTATCTACCAACATAAATTATCCCTCTTTACTCAGTTAATTTGCTCCATTCATACCTCTTCCCTTCTGTACCCATCATTCTGCTTTAAAAATTTAAAGGTTCATTTTTATGTTTTATTTTTTCTTTATCTTCCACATATAAGCTAAATTATATAGTATTTTCCCTTCTCTGTCTCATTTACTTTACTTAGCATTATTTCTCACCTATTTTCATAGGTGGCAAGATTTTATTTATTTTTTGAGTTGGGTGATATTCTAAGATATTGCATTATAATATAGAGTATTCTAATATATTGTATTCTAAGATATTGTAAATATCTTCTAACATTACTAATTATTTTGATAGGAAAGAATAGTTTTAACTTGCAAGGATATTTTCTTATTCTTTGATTCTGTTGTCGGCATGTTCTCCTGGCTTATGAGCATGCTTTTTCAAAAGTATCATAAGATAATTTAGATTTTTAAAAACACTAACCTTTGAATTATCCAGATATTCAATGACCCTAGTAAATGAATTAGGTATATATATGGTTTTGATAATAGAAATTTTGACTTCATTCTAAAGTTTAGTACTGACTGAAGCATTAGAATAAAAACTACCTAAGAGCTGCTTTGATCTGTGTGTCTCTTTTCATGTTTCATTCACAGTAACAACCTTCATTTGAAACTTTGGTTTTGCTCATTTTCTTTTAAAAACATAAGCTTATCCTTTATGTGTTTAAATAATATTTTATTTTACCTTTATAGCAGTGTTATTAAAATGCATTTATTGGAGAATGACCCAGTGCAGTAGAGAAGAATGTATACTTGACTTTTTGGGGTTTTAGGACCACATCGAATCTGCTATGCCTATCCTTCCATTCACGATCATGATCACGATCACGGTCTTCCCGTTGATCATCTATTTGCTAGAGCAGGCACCAGTAATATCTCCATATGTCCTGTCTCATGCCAGTAGAGCCAGGGGCATCGGCTTGCTACAGGAACATAAAGAGCCTCAAGCAATTATATTAGGTTATGGGAATGACCTAATGTAATTGTTACTGGAATTTGGCATATCAAATACAACACGAGAAGCTTGCCAGGTTTGCAGAGCGGGAGGAAAATTCTTTTAAACACCTCGAAATAAAGCATTTATTGATGAACCGTGCGGCGCAAGCGGCCCCGGCGAGCCGGGCTGTGATGAGCTGGTCTTCTGGGTGGACTTCTGACGAGAGGGAAGTCCAAATGTGGAAAATGGCGGCGCCCGTGGAGTGAGGGTGGTGGTCTGGCTTGTTGTGAGGCTCTGCCGAGGTGGTGGGCCAGGGCTAGAAACCGCCATGCCTCCCGACTGCCTCATGAACGGCTGTGCACAGGGAGAGCAAGGAACAGCTCTGCCCCATGTCTGAGAGACTCTGGACCAGCATACCTGGGCCGGATTGAGGAAAAAGCTGCATCAGGGTGGGTGTTGATGATCCGGGCTGTGATGGGCTGGTCTGCTGGGTGGAGTTCTGACGAGAGGGAAGTCCTTCCATTATTGCCATTAAAGTCAGTTTTCCCTGTTGAGTTTTTGTCTACCCAGGAGGAAGGCAGGTTTATTAAAAACTCTTACTACTATTGTGTTGTTGCATCATCTTCTTTTAGGTCTATTGCAAACTTAGATGCATATATATTCAGGAAAGTTAGTTCTTTTCAATATCCATCTGATCATTAAGTAATTACTATCTCTTTCCATCACAGCCTTTTTAAAATTTTGAAGTCAATGTTGTCTGATATAAGTATATCTATCCTGGCCTTCCTAAGACAATCGTTTTCTTATGGGATTATTTTTTAATTCTTTGATTTTTGTTTGTGTTTGCCTTGACTGTTTGGATTCATTTATTTGTAGGCAACACAAAGTTTAGTTTAGTTGTCCCCCAAAAGAGCAAGAACAACCAGTGCTGGAGTGCATGCGGGAAGAAAGGGACTCTCATCCACTGTTGGTAGTAGTGCCGACAGGTCCAGCCCTTTTGGAAAACAATATGGATATTCCTCCAAAAACTAGATATTGAGCTCCCATTTGACCCAGCGATACCACTCCTGAAAATATATCCTAGAGACTCAAAACACACTGCAGAAACACTATCTGCACTTCTATATTCATTGCAGCACTATTCACAATAGCAATAATCTGGAAACAACCTAAATGCCAGAGAACAGAAGTTGGAGGACAGGTTTAGCTATTCTGGGAGTTTTGTTGTTTTGCTCACTCCCAGCTTAATCTATTTAAGCCAAGGTTCATTCTAGTGGGAACTCTCTTCTATGTAAACACTGCTAGAGGGTGTGGCACTTACAGAAGTCACCTTGATTGAATAACTTCTGACTTATACATCTACTAAGACTTCTTTGTTTTCTAGATTGGGCACAGCTCCTCTTTATACCCACTGCATCCAGCGTGGGACAGTTAGAATTTACCAGGAGACTACCACCCTGGCTAAGCTGAGACTATAGGAAAACTATAGGAAGGATCATACTAGTTTGCTCTAAGCAGGCGAGAGTGACCCTTTCAGTACACGAGAACAAGATATTCAGAATCACCCTGGTGCAGATAATAAGAAGGACCATGTCGATACCATCTAGATTACATGATGCTCATGAAGTTAAGATGTATTACTTTATACCAGCCCCCTCTCTCTCCAGTGTTTTACATAAGAGATAATCTCAGAAGAAGAGATTAGTCCTTGGTGTAACATTTGTTTATACCTACAATAGGGTGTGGCACTGCCCTTCTACATTTGTTCATTTGTTTAGGGTTCTTTGTTGACACGACCCTCCCTGGATTACTTTGGTGTATATAAGGGAACTGACTTGAGGCCCCTTCAGCTTTGGGCTTTAGACTTTTCGCTTTGGCTTTTGGCTCCTGCGGCTTTCGGCTTTTGGCCTTTTGCTCCCTTCTTCTGGGTAGGACTCAGCTCGGGTGAGAACCTTTTTCTTTAGTGGGAGATTTAGGCTCTTTTGTATGGTCTAAGTTTGGACCAGAGCTAGAATTTGTTCATTATATTGGAGTGCTATGGAAGAGCTTTTGTACTATTAAAAGCCTTTTTTGGAACTGCACCGGACTCATGAGTTTTCATCTGTTCTCCGGCGTCCTTGGAGGTAGAAGAGAACTTCAGTCCTGACACTGTCGGGAACGCCGCCAGGATCCCCGACAGTGTCAGGACAGAGGTTGTCTTCTACCTCCGAGGACGCTGGGAGAACAGATGAAAAAATCACGAGTCCGGTGCAGTTCCAAAAATGGCTTTCAATAGTACAAAACTCTTCCACAACACTCCAATATAATGAACAAACTCCTAGCTCTGGTCTAAACTTAGACCATACAAAAGAGCCTAAGTCTCCCACCAAAAAGAGAGAATCTCACCCGAGCTGAGTCCTACCCATAAGGAGCAAAAGGCCAAAGAGCAAAAGGCCAAAAGCCAAAACCCAAAACCCAAAAGCCTCAGGAGCCAAAAGCTAAAGGCTGAGGAACCAAAAGGCAAAAGGTTTCAAAGGTGAAGGGGCCTCAAGTCAGCCCCCTTATATACACCAAAGTAATCCAATCGGGAGGGTCATGTCAACAAAGAACTCTAAACAGAGTGTAGTACCACACCTTATTGCAGGTATAAACAAAGGTTATGCCAAGGACTAAGGAGATTATCTCTTATGTAAAGCACTGGAGAGAGAGAGGGCTGATGTAAAGTAATACATCTTAACTTCATGAGCTTCATGTAATCTAGATGGTACCCACAAGGTCCTTCTTATTATTATCTGCACCAGGGTCATTCTGAATATCTTGTTCTCGTGTACTGAAAGGTTCACTCTCGCCTGCTTAGAGCAAACTAGTATGATCCTTCCTATAGTCTTCCTATAGTCTCAGCTTAGCCAGGGTGGTAGTCTCCTGGTAAATTCTAACTGTCCCACGCTGGGTGCAGTGGGTATAAAGAGGAGCTGTGCCCAATCTAGAAAACATAGAAGTCTTAGTAGATGTATAAGTCAGAAGTTATTCAATCAAGGTGACTTCTGTAAGTGCCACACCCTCTAGCAGTATTTACATAGAAGAGAAGTCTCATTAGAATGACGCTTGACTTAAGTAGATTAAGCTGGGAGGGGCAAAACAACAAAACTCCCAGAATAGCTAAACCTGTCCTCCAACACCTGACAGTGGTACATCTTCACAATGGAATACTACACAGCTGTCAGAAAAGACAAACTCATGAAATTTACCTGCAAGTGGATGGACATGGAGTCTATTATGCTGAGTGAAATTAGTCAGAAGGAAAAGGACAGATATAGAATGACTGTATTCATTAATATCTATCTATCTATCTATCTATCTATCTATCTATCTATCTATCTATCTATCTATCTATCTATCTATCTATCTATCTATCTATCTATCTATCTATCTATCTATCTATCTATCTATCTATCTATCTATCTGTCTGTCTGTCTGTCTGTCTGTCTGTCTGTCTGTCTGTCTGTCTGTCTGTCTGTCTGTCTGTCTGTCTGTCTGTCTGTCTGTCTGTCTGTCTGTCTATCCCAGTGTTCTAATTGTGGGAAATGGTAATGCCAGACTAGAGCTCAGCATTGAATAAACACAAAGATTTTTACATGATAAACCCTAAATATCTGTAGGGCAAATCACAAATCACAATGTGTAAGAGAAGAGAGAGAGAGAGACAGAGAGAGAGAGAGACAGAGAGACAGAGACAGAGACAGAGAGGAAAAGGAAAAGTGCCTGCTATAGAGGCAGGCTGGGGGAGGTGGGAAGGAATGTGGGGACATTGGTGGTGGAAATGGGGCACTGGTGGAAGGATGGGTGCTGGAACACTGTATGACTGAGACCCATTTATGAACATCTTTGTAATTGTATTTATCTCACTGTGTTATAATAATTAAAAAAGAATTCTTGGTGATGTGTTAATTTCAATGAGTTATTTTTAAAAAATTGGAGGCATGTTACCTTTATTCATTTGTGAAGTTAAATGTTAGAAGAGGTTATCATAAGAGCATACTAATATTCAAACTTTATATAAATCATTATGAGATAGTTAATAAGGCATAAACATTAAGTAGAAAAACATGCATTTCTATTTACAAAGCATGCTGAAATAAATTTATAAATAACATAAAATTGACAAAACTTGAAATATCCATAGGGTGATAATCACTTTCTCTTGTATATAGTTTACACTTACATAGAAAGAAATATTTTCATGGCTACCTGTTTCCACACATTCACTTTTCTCAATTGCCCTATAAAATAGCATAGTAACAGATGAGTGAAAGTACAAATTTCCAGAAGATTGCATTAGCCATGTCATCTACTGACTTTCAAAGTTTTGCAGTTTTTCCTTACATTCTCCTTCTCCCCTCCTCTTTCAATTTTTTTAATTTTAATTTTCAATGACTATTTTTGAATTGCATTACACCATTCTCTCTTGACCTATGTAATCTCACTTAATATATCTGCTGTAATTCTTTGGGAGATCCTTTGACTTAAGTTCCTTCTTTGACCTTGCTGCTTTCCATATTCTTTCTCTGGGTTCTTTTGCTTATGTGTGTGTGTGTGTGTGTGTGTGTGTTCTGATTACAACCGAACTTGTTTATAGCACTAAGCTTAACAAAAGTGGGTGGGGGAGGAAGTTGTCAGACCTTGAGACAATGGTAGAGGGAACCAAACAGTCTGGTGGAGGGTGTTCATTGGAACATTTTATCCATGCTAACTTATCATTTGTCAGGGGCCCTGGTCAGCAGCCCCTGGCACGAATGAGGGAGACCTAGATCTTGATGGACTTCATCCATGCAGAAAAAGGAGAGAGATGGACTTGGGAGAAACTCTGCCTTGCCGCTGCTAAGAGAGGAAAGAAAGAAAGACAATGACCAAAGAAAGCGGGGAGTTCTGTACTCATTTTACTGAACACAGTTTAAGCCTTTTATACAATATTTGGGTGGAGGGGGGTACAAGCACAAATCACCAGGCATTTGCAAGCTTTTGGGCCATTGCAACAGATAATAATCACAGATTTAGCATTTGCAAGGTAACATTTGCAAGGTAACAATCTACATTTTGATCTATATATTCCTGTGATCAGAAGACCAGGCACATCCTGCCTCTCCTAAGATGTAAATGATTTGCCTGCCAGTCTCCCATTGATAAGCACATGTGTCTTTCATGTAGGTGTAAACTCGTGAGCATCAGGAAGCTCCACTGCCTGGAGAACAGGGCCCACCTCTGGGCCCCATCCCTCAGGGCCTTATGGCGGAAAGTGCCAGGCCCCAATACTAGCTGCTTAGAGCCCAACAATCTTTAACATATTGTAAATGTGATTGCTTATGAAAAAGAAGAGAACAAGTTATAAATCATATAAAAATAAAAAGACTGTTACTTAGAGATCTTTTTGTACCCCCAAATTCCAAGGAACATTGCATTTCTGTGGTTGCTCCTTGTTGGTGTATGTAGTAGGAGTTTATGTCCAGGAAGGCAGGTTTTGTATACTGTTTTGGTCAAAGAAGGAGATCTGTGTTAGCTTGTGTAGCTAGCGCTCATGGAGGTGGGTGTATGGTTTGCTTTGCACAAGTCCGCTTCTGCTGAATTTGGGTAAGCACATATTAACATGCACCATCACCTGATACAGTTGGCTGGAGTGATCAATTTTCCTATCTAGTGACCAGGAGATCTGAGAGACTTAGCCAGATAGGCATAAGTAAGAGATTGCTTTGTGTCAGATGAACTGTATTTTGAGGTTAAATAGTTTCATCTAATAGGTTAAGGCACATTTTCTTCCATTTATTTTCAATTCTAAATTATTTTTGTTATGAGATGAGGATGAGTCGAATTTATTTTCTACATGACTATCTGTGGTCACCTCACCTAATAAATTGCTTTCCTTCTTTGGCTCATGCCATGGATCATGTTTGAGAGCTGTTTCTGGGCTTCCTTCTGCTCTACTGTCAATTAATCAATCCTATACTGATGTAGGTCAGCCCCACAGGAGGCGAGGCAGGAAGGAGAGAGAGATGGTCGCTTTCTCCCTAGTCACCTCTGCCCACCAGACCCACTGGGCAGGCTAAGGACTGATAAAGTCTGCGATGAGCCCCTGCATGGCATGGGCCTGAGCCCCAACCAGTCACACTTGTCTGCTTGATCTCTAGGCATGGAGTTGCTCCCACCACCCGAGATTTCTCGGGAGCCAAGGACTCAGGCTGGAGCAAGGAATTGCTCTTTGCAGGAAAGGAAAGTCAGTCCTAGGCCTTATCCAGGGTTTTCAGGGTTCTTGTCTTCCTCGCAGAAAAATAATTTTCAGGAGTCGACAAGCAGTGAATAAAACAGATTTTATAATGAAAGTTTTAGTACAGGGAAGGAGAAGGGAAAGTGATAGAGAGAGTACACATCTCAAGAGGGGGAGATGCTGGCTGCTCCAGAGGTGGAAGCGAGCCCAGATTGATTTCCAAAGGGGGCTTTTATCCCTTTGGGCTGGAATGTTCTGGAATCTTCTGCTGGGCCATCAAAAGTTGATGGGGTCTAAGGGCTGTGAGGAGGAAGGTGGATCTAGCTTCCTCATTGTTGATTAATGGGTCCTATCGAGTTTTCATTCCTGCTTCCAAAAGGTGATAGCCTAATGGCAATAGTTCATTGCCAAGCAGGAATACCTCCCTCCCCCGCCCCACCCCCGTCTGCCTACCTATATCAATACCTTAGCTGGTACCTTAGCAATTTTTGTTACTGAAGCTTAGTGAAGTCTGGCATAGTGAAGTCTGGCATCCTCTCCACTTTCATTTACTTCAGGAGTGTCATTTGTTTTATCTATAACTATCCATTATGTTTAGAAGCATAAACTCATGTATGCAACCAAAAGCCTTTTAGGGGTTTTGGTTATAATTGAGTTTGAAGATAAATGACAGCGTTGTGCTATTGAGTCATTCTAGTCATCATGAACTATAGACTATTCATTTGTCTTTTTGATGTTTTTAAATGATTTTACTGTTTCTGAGAAAATGTCTGGGATTATTTGAGTTTAGGCTTCTGCCTGGAAGTGAAACTTACTTGAAAATAGTTCTTTGGAGAATTATACTCACAATCTAACCTGATGAAAGCAAAGGGTAGGAAGAATTGGGTGTGGGAAGTGAAAACTAAATCAGTTATTAGTTTGTATCGGCTGCCCTGTGGGTATTATGTATTCAATACTCCAATCCATAAAAACTATCCTTTCAAGTCAGTTTTTCTTTGAAATGAAGATGTAAGTATGTTAACCTAGAGCTCACAAAGATACAAGTCTATCCAACTGAAAGCACGAATTTCTCCATTGTGAGAAGTCCACTATATACATTTTAAAGCTTTTCCTTGAATTTATTTAGATTATTGAGCTGACTGATTATCTTGGATGAATATTTGTACTAAATTTATCACTATCTAAAATAAATTTTAGAATAATATTCCTCTTAGGCTGAGGAAAACTTAGAAATTTTCCAGAACTGTCTGTCTACAGGCCATTTGGCAAAGTAATATTTATTCATTTTATTTATGTCAATAGAGGTTGATGAACTTACTATGATAAATGAAACTGCAGCAAGCACTTCTGTTGGTTCTTAGGAAGGCCTTGAGGAGGTGTTGTTGCTGCAATGGTTTTAGACAGGGCCTTTGTTTTCCTGCATCTCTATCATCATAATCAAGGGTGTAATTTATTGCAGGCAGAAACTAACTACATTACATATCCACTCTGATTTTGCAGCTGTGTATTTTAAGTCTGTTTAATGTGTGCTATGATTATGTGTGTGAACTTCTAAGTGGGAACAGAGGAGACTTGATTCTATTAAATTTCCCTAGAGAAGGAGAGTCTGCTTCGGTTCAAACAAAGCATTATTTTGTAGAGCTGTTGACTGTGACTTGATGATTTTTTTAAATATTAATTTGTTTTGTAATATTCTATTATACCACCATGAGATATACAATTACAAAGATGTTCATGTTTGGTTTTCAGTCATACAGTGTTCCAGCACCCATCCCTCTACCAGTATCTATTT
Source organism: Cryptotis parvus (assembly GCA_021461705.1). Classification (NCBI taxonomy): domain Eukaryota; kingdom Metazoa; phylum Chordata; class Mammalia; order Eulipotyphla; family Soricidae; genus Cryptotis; species Cryptotis parvus. The sequence goes on from JAJIBD010021722.1 coordinate 30,550, forward strand.
CCCACCACCAATGTCCCCAATTCCTTCCCCATTCCCCTAGCCTGACTCTATGGCAGGTTCTTTATCTCTTTCTCTTTTTCTGTTTCTCGTTCTTTTTTTCTCTTACTCTTTCTCTTTTTCTCCCTTTCTCTCTCTTCCTTCTCTTCCACATTGTGGCTTGCAATACATACATTTAGAGGTTATCATGTGTATCCCTTTGTCTATATTCAGTGCTCAGTTCTAGGCTAGTATTATCATTTTTAATGATTATTAGCACACTGTTCCCTTCTCTGTCTTACTTACCCTCTGACTTTTACACACTTGTGGTTGATTCCACTTATTGACCATATCCACATGGTAACCAAGTGCATTGATGTTTGTAGGGAGTTCAAGATGCTGCTCTGTCTCACATTCATTGACTTAAAGAAATCCTTTGATTCTGTTGAGACAAAGCCGTAGCCAAACAGGGGTGTTCAAACCCAATACATCAAGATTCTTTGTAAGCTGTATTATAGATTCACCACCAAGATTTCACCATTCTACAAGGAAGTGATCATTGATGTCAAAAGAGGGGTTTGGCAGGGTGATACCATTTCACCAAAACTCTCAGCACCACCCTCGAGAACGTCATGTGACAATTAGAAAGGGAAGGAATGGGAGTGAAGATAGATGGTGGGTGACTACACCACTTCCGCTTCGCTGATGACGACATTCTAATAACACCAAACATTATTCGAGCGGCACAAATGCTGGCTGACTTCGACTGTGAATGTGGAAAGATAGGTCTACAGCTGAATCTCAACAAAACTATGTTTATGAAAAATGAACTAGTTCCAGATGTCACATTCACTATTAATGGAACAAGCATCTCTGAATGCAGCAGTTATATGTATGTAGGTTGAGAACTCAACATGATGAATGACCTAAAACCTGACCTGCACAGGAAAAGAGAGCAGCATGGAATGCCTTCAAAGGCATCGAAGAAACAGCTAAGAGGACAAAGAACCTCCTGCTCTGGGCACATCACATCTCTTCAACTCCACCATTCTCCCTGCATTAACATACACCTCAGAGACCTGGGCCCTACAAAAGCAGGATGAAAATGCTTTTCACATCTCCCAAAGAGAAATTGAAAGAGTTGTGCTTGGAATATCACGCATCACTCAATAGAGAGAAGGAATCTGGAGTTCAGACCTCTGTCTCTGTTCCAGAGTCAGGGATGCTGTCTCGTTTGCCAAGGCACCAGAAATCAGAAGGGCTGGACATATAGTGCAATTTGGAGATGACCACTGGATTACAGCCATTACTGACTGGACCCCATGGAACGTCAAAAGATCACATGGTCACCCACCTACAAGATGGTCACACTTCTTCGTCAAGACCCTGAATGAATGGTTTGATGCTCTTCATATTCCTGAATCAAGCAGATGCCATTGGGCTAGCCAGGCATGTGATAGGGGTGAAATGGACATGTTACTGGTGCTCACTCTATATAATCAATGAATAACAGGATGTCAAGTGATCAAGTCAAGTGAATAAGTGATTTATATAGAGTTTTTCCATATATTTCATATATAATTATATATTATCTTTATATAATATTTCTTATATTCTAGATGAGCAAGATCGTCTGACACTCTTTTTTTTCCTGATACACTCTGACATGCTTTTGGAAAAAGGCTTTTGTTTTGTTTCATTTCATTTCCTCAGATTTACAACAGACAAAGGTTATGTGGCACCTGGAGGCACAAGAGAAGGACTCTCTTAACTATATAGTTACTGTAATTGTGTGACTGGGGGGGTATGGCAGGCCAGGGCTAGAACCCGCCATCCCTCCCGGATGCCTCGTGATCAGCAGGGCACAGGGAGAGCAAGTAGCAGCTCTTCCCTGTGTGAGTCTCTGGATCAGCATACCTGCTTTGGTCTTGAAAAGACTGCAGCAGCGTGGGTCAGTGACGAGCCAGGCTGTGATCAGCTCTTCTGCTGGGTGGAGCTCTGAAGAGAGGGGAATCTGGAAGTGGAGACTCACACACACGGGGCAGAGCTGCTACTTGCTCTCCCTGTGTCCTGCTGATCACGAGGCATCCGGGAGGGATGGTGGGTTCTAGTCCTGGCCCGCCACCTCAGCAGAGCCTCGCAAGAAGCCAGAGGAACCCCCCACACCATAAGTGCCGGCATTTTCCACATCTGGACTTCCCTCTCCTCAGAGTTCCACCCAGCAGAAGAACTGATTACAGCCCAGCTCACGTGGCCCGCTGTGCGTTCATCAATAATTGCTTGAGTTTTGAGATGACTACTAGAGAATCCCACCCGCACGGCAGAACCTGGCAAGCTATCTGTATTGTATTTGACATGCCAAATACCAGTAACAATTATAGACCTCATTCCCATGACCTGATGGAATGGTTTGAGACTCTTTATGTTCCTGGAGTGGGATGATGCCCTTGGGCTATCTCGCATGTGACAGGATGTTACTGGTGTCTGCTTGAGCAAATCGATGATATACGGAAGAACAATGACAGTCATATAGTGAATTGTATGACTATTTTGGAGTTAGACCTGTGGGGATAGGAGAGTTTTTGACAGATCTTACTAATTATTCTTTGGTGGTCCTCTTCCTGGACTCCACATGTGTCTGCTTTATATTTTTTTCTACAGGCATATTACCTACTATGTGAGGACTTTCCCAAAGCCTATAACCCAGATGAATAGCATGAATTAGTGCATGGAAAATGGGAGATATTTCCTGATTCCATTCTCTCAGAGTGATAGTTATTCCACATTCCCAGATGCTACTATCCTGCCTCTGATCCAGTCATCAATAATCAATCATCAATTGCTAAGGAATGGTTGTCTTAGGAATTGAGATGCTCTCATTCCATTTAGACTTCCAAGAATGAAGACAGGTTTTAGAAATTAATGTGTGAAGGCAGAATAATTTCCTCAAGTATGTTTATATTTTTAACACTTTTCTAAATTATTAAAATTCTAACAGGGGTATTATTTTTTTAATTTTATTATATCATCGTGAGAAATACAATTACAAAACTGTTCATGATTAGGTTTCAGTTATACAGTGTTCCAGCACACATCTAGCACCCAGTAGTCATACAGTGTTCCATCACTCCAGCAGTGCACATTTCCCACCACAGACCCCTGATTCCTTTCCCCTCTTCCCTGGCCTGCCTCTATGGCAGGCACTTTTGCCTATTCTCTCTCTCTCTCTCTCTCTCTCTCTCTCTCTCTCTCTCTCTCTTCCATCCTTCTCTTACACATTGTGGCTTGCAATACACACATTTAGGAGTTATCATGTATATCCCTTTGCCAACATTCAATTCTCAGTTCTAGGCTTATATCATTTCCAAGAATTATTAGCACACTGTTCCCTTCTCTGTCTTACCTAACCTCTGACTCTCACACTTGCGGTAGATTCCAACCACTGACAAGTCCTCCTGGTTCATGTTTTGCCTGACTTTGTATATTATATCATCAATTGTATCACATTTGTATCACTTGTCTTCCTGTTGTTCATTGATTTGCTTGAGCGTGCATCAGTAACATCTCCATACATCTCCATACATCCTGTTGCAAGCAAGTGTACCCCAGGGGCATCTGCTTGCTCCAGGAACAGGAAGAGCCTCAAACCATTCCTTCAGGTCATGGGAATGAGGTCCATAATTGTTACTGTTTTTTTTTTTTGACATATCAAATAAAACACGAATAGCTTGCCAGGCTCTGCTGTGTAGGTGGTATACTCTCAGTAGAAGGCTCTCATCTTGAGCATTTACTGATGAAACTCAAAGGGAAAGATCAGGTTTTCTCTTGGGTGGAGCTCTGAGGAGCTGTGGAGTCTGGATGTTGAAAATGATCTCATGGTGTGGGGGGGTTGCTCTGGCTTCCTGCTAGGCTCACTGGGATGATGGGTCACCGCTAGAACCTGCCAAAAACTGTATGCAGTGTATAAATGTGAAAGATCCTGGGAAAGACCTGATCCTAACAGCTAGTACTGTCTAAGACTGTCTAACATCTAGTACTATCTAAGCTGTGGGTGCAGCTGTGGGTCTGGACTGTTAATATAATACCATTTTTTATATCCCACAAATAAATTCAATCATTCTATATCTGTCCTTTTCCTTCTGACTAATTTCACTCAGCATGATCCTCTCTTTCCTAACAGTTGCTTAGTATTCCATTGTGTAGATGTACCACAGTTTCTTTATTCAGTCATCTGTTCTTGGGCACTCTGGTTGTTTCCAGATTCTGGCTATTGGGAATAGTGCTACTATGAACATAGAAGTGCAGATGGTGTTTCTGCTGGGTGTTTGTTGTCTTCCAGGGTATATTTCCAGTAGTGGTATTGCTGTGTCAAATGGGAGCTCAATTTCTAGTTTTTAGAGGAGTGTTCATATTGTTTTCTGAAAAGGCTGCACCAGTCAACATTCCCACCAACGATGGATGTGAGTCCCTTTCTCCCGCTTCCATGCAGCACTGATTGTTCTTGCTCTTTTGGATGTATGCTAGTCTTTGTGGTGTGAGATGATACCTCATTGTACTTTTGATTTTCATCTCCCTGATTAGTGATGATGAGCACTTTTTCATATGTCTTTTCACCATTCAAAATTCTTTAATAAGTTTCTGTTCATTTCTTCTCCCCATTTTTGATGGGGTTTGCTTACAGGGGTATTATGATTGACTAA
>JAJIBD010021723.1:0-76424 GCA_021461705.1 Cryptotis parvus
AAATGAGGCCTGGTTTTTACATTAAGTAATAAAATAAGGTATATATTTTTCTGAAGAATAACAATACTATTTTGTGATTCCTAAATTATTGTTTATTAATTTTATTTTAATTCTTCATACTCTTTTATTCTGATTTTATTATCATTCTACTCGTAATAAAAAACCTCTAGCCACAAACATCCCAAAATTAGCAGCTTTAAGGCATGACTTCAGTTTTTAATTTTTTATGCTAATTCTTAATTCAGTTCCAAGGCTTTGGAAGAAAATTTTTCGTTTGCAGTTTACATTGTAGGCATGGTTCTTACTTTTTATTGTTGTTAATTTTTCCATGTGACTCATTTTAGTTCCTCAGCAAATAACTGATTTATTTTTCATACTTCTCAAAAGTACCATAGTAAAAATATAGATACATACAGACATGGAAGATTCTGGTTTCTTTTGTTCCCAGACATATACAGAATATTAGGTGTGTAATGATACATTCATTTTGCATTCTTATTTGCTTTATCACACTTGGGGGCAGTGGGAAGCAGCAATCAGTAGCCAGGAATGCTCAGGTCTTACTCCTAGCTCTGCACTCAGAAATTCCACCTGACAGGACTTGGGGGACTATATGGGGTGCTGAGGATCAAACCCAGGTCAGCCACATACAAGGAAAGTGTGCAGTACCTCCTATCTATCACTCCTTTTCAAACTTTTATGTACTAACTTTTATTCCCTCCAAATGCATATATTAGAACTTAACTCCCAATTTAATGGTATTCCAGAATCTAGTGTTAGACGAGGCCAATGACGGAAGAGATAAATGACTTATATGGAAGAAGGGGAGAGAGAGAGAGAGAGCGAGAGAGAGACAGACAGAGACAGAGTCAGAGACAGAGACAGACAGTAAGAGAGACAGAAAAGTAGAATTTTCTGTCTTATAAGGACACAGCAAGGTTGTAATCTGCAGTCAGAAATAAGAGCTTTCACCAGGAATTGACCTGCCTGACATTTTGACCTTTAACTCCACAATCTTCAAAACTTTGAGGAAATTAATTCCTGTTCTTTAAGGCATTCACACTTTGGTATTTTGTATTAGGGTCCAAGGAGACTAATACAGGTGCTAACAATTTTATTTTTAAATATGAATTATATATTGTGCAAAACTAATTAGTTGGTTCATACTGTGTTTAAGAGTTTTAAACATTTAGAAAAATATCTGTTGATGATTTTCACTGTTAATGCTTACCAGCATCATAGTGACAACGTTATATTCTCACCTCCTTTTCATTTCCTTTTTGTGTGTGTTTGTTTTGGGGTCACATCTGGCGGCATTTGGGACTTATTCCTGGTTTGGTGCTCAGGAATTACTCTTGGCAATGCGCAGGGAAATATATAGGGTGCCAGGGAAAAACTCTGTTCCATAGTGTGCAAAACAAATACATTACTCTCCATACTATCTCTCCAGAACCCTCACCACTTTTCATGAAGAAATTTGATACACACAGAGCTATGCCCGAAGAGCTGGTGAACTAACAGAGAGAAACCAGCCTTCAACCTGGTGGGTAAAGCTAATTTCTCCAGTCCACTAAAAACCATCTCTTAAGAGTCACAGATACCAGGACAGGGCACTGAATATGACAGAATCCTGTGTATAACTTAAATTACCTTCAACTCAGGATGCACATTCATCTCTTATAATATTGTGTTTATAAAATTAAAGATCATGTGGCTGCCCACCTACAAGATGGTCAGATTTCTTCATCAAGATGCAGAATGAGTGGTTTGAGGCCCTTCTTATTCCAGGATCAAGCAGATGCCATTGGGCTACAATGGCATGTGACAGGGACAAATGAAATGTTATTGGCATCCGCTGGTGCAAATCAATGATTAATGTGATGTCATGATCAAGTGATTTACATTATTGTATTTTTAAGTTTCAACAACATTCTTTATTTTTACATGCAAAATTCTTTTTTTAATTAATATTTTATTGTACCACCGTGAGATATACAACTACAAAGTTGTTCACGTTTGGGGGTTTTGGTCACAAAGTGTCCCAGCACTCATCCCTCCAACAGTGCCACTTCCCACCACTAATGTCCCTGATTCCCTGCCCCCTCCAACAGCCGGCCTCTATGCAGGTTCCCTATCTTTTTTCTCTCTTACTCCCTCTCTGCCTCTCTCTCTCTCTCTCTTTCTCTCTCTCTCTCTCTGTGTCACTCTCTTTCTCTCTTTCTTCTCTTACATATTTTGGATTGTAATACATACACTTAGACGTTATCATGTTTATCTTTTTTCCCTGTATTTAATGCTCAGTTCTAGGTTGGTATTAGCCCTTTCGACAACTATTGTTCCCTTCTCTGTCTTACCTAACCTCTGATTCCCACCCGTTTGTGGTAATTTCCACCTTTGACAAACTCCTGAACCACATTTCTCCTGACTTGGATTTTGGTATCATAATACATATATATATATATATATATATATATATGTATATATGTGTGTATATATGTATATATGTCATTCAAATATTCAAATAAATGCAGGCATTCTCTATCTTTTTCCTTCTGACTAATTTCACTCAATTTGATCCTCTCCATGTCTACCCATTTATAAGCAAATTTCATAAATTCCTTTTTCATAACAGCTGCATAGTATTGCATTGTGTAGATGTACCAAAGTTTCTTTATCCAGTCATCAGTTCTCGGGAATACTGGTTGTTTCCAGATTTTGGCTATTGTGAATAGTGCTGTTATGAAGAAAAAAAGGGCAGCTGGTGTTTCCACTGTGTGTTTTTGGCTTCTCACAATGTATCCCCAGGAGTGGTATGGCTGAATCAAATGGGAGCTCAATTTCTAGTATTTGGAGGAATGGCCATATAGTTTTTCCAAAATGGCTGTACCAGTCGACATTCCCACCAACAATGGATGACAGTCCTTTTTCCCCCCACGTCCATGCCAGCACTTGTTGTTCATACCCTTTTAGATATGCGCCAGTCTCTGTGGTGTGAGATGATATCTCATTGTTGTTCTGATTTGCATCTCTCTGATAATTAGTGATGACGAGCATTTTTTCATATGCCTTTTGGCCATTCGAATTTCTTCCTTGTCGAAGTCTCTGTTCATTTCTTCTCCCCATATTTTGATGGGGTTGGCTGTTTTCTTCTTGTAAAGTTCTACCGGTGCCTGATATGTCCTGGATATTAACCCCTTATCAGATGGGTACTGGGTGAATATTCTTTCTCATTCTGTGGACTGTCTATCTTGGTCACTGTTTCTTGTGAGGTGCAGAAGCTTTTTAGTTTCATGTAGTCCCATATGTTTATCTTTGCTTCTAGTTGCTTCATTAGTGGTGCTTCACCTTTGAAGATGCCTTTAGTTTCAATGTTGTGGAGGGTTTTTCCTATATTTTCTTCAACTTTATAGATTCAGTTCTGATATTGAGATCTTTAACCCATTTTGATCTGATTTTTGTGCATGGTGTTAGAAAAAGCTCCAAATTCATTTTTTACATGTAGCTGTCCAGTTTTCCCAGCACAACTTATTGAAGAGGCTTTCCCTTACTCCATTTTGGACTCTTTACACCTTTATCAAAGATTAACTGATCAGGTGTTTGAGGGTGAGTGTCAGGATACTCAACTCTATTCCATAGGTCCCCAGGTCTGTTTTTATTCCAATACCACTGTTTTCCCGGCCATCATCGATTTGCTCGAGCGGGCCCCAGTAACATCTCCATATGTCCTGTTTCATGCTAGAAGAGCCCAAGGGCAGCTGCTTGCTCCAGGAACATAAAGAGACTCAATCCATTCCAGAATGAGGTCTATATTTGTTACTGGTATTTGGCATATCAAATACAACACGGGTAGCTTGCCAGGCTCTGCCGTGAAGGTAGCATACACTTGTAGTCATCTCTAAGTCCAGCATTTATTGAAGAACCGGCTGTGATAGGCTGGTCTGCTGGGAGGAGTTCTGATGAGGGGGAAGTCCAATACCATGCTGTTTTAATTACTTCTGCTTTATAGTACAGTTTGAAGTTGGGAAAGGCGATGCCTCCCATCTTCTTTTTCCCAAGAATTGCTTTAGCTATCCATGGGGTTTATTATTCCATACGAATTTCAGGAGTATTTGGTCAATTTCTTTGAATAATGTCATGCGTATCCTTATAGGGACTGCATTTAGTCTGTACAAGGCTCTAGGAAGTATTACTATTTTGACAATGTTAATTCTTCCCATCCATGAGCATGGAATGTGTCTCTATTTCCTTGTGTGACTTTTATTTCTTGGAGCAGTGTCCTGTAGTTTTCTTTGTACAGGTCCTTTACACACTTGGTTAAGCTGATTCCTAGGTATTTGATTTTCTGTGGCACAATTGTAAATGGAATCAATTTCTTAATGTCCCTTTCCTCTCTTTCGTTATTTTTATATAGGAAAGCCACTGACTTTTAGGTATTGATTTTTGTACCCTGCCACTCTTCTGTAAATATCTATTGTTTCTAGCAGTTTTTTGGCTGAGAGTTTAGCGTTCACTAGGTATAACATCATGTTGTCTACAAATAATGATAGCTTGATTTCTTCCTTGCCTTTCTGGATGCCCTGAATGTCCTTTTCTTCTCTGATTGCTGTGGCAAGTACTTCCAGTACTATATTGAATAAAAGGGGTGAGAGTGCTCAACCTTTTCTTTTCCCTCTTCTTAGGGGAAAGGCTTTCAATTTTTCCCCTATTGCGAATGATACTCACTGTGGTCTTTTGGTAGATGGCTTTGACTACATTGAGAAAAGTTTCTTTGATCCCATATTTTGGAGGGTTTTAATCATGAACAGATATTGGAGCTTTCCAAATGCTTTCTCTGTGTCTATTGATATGATCATATGTTTTTTATTTTTTTCTCTTGTGAAATATATTATGATTTACTTGCAAAATTTGAGCCACGCTTGCATTCCCAGAATGAATCCTACTTGGACATGATGTATAATCTTTTTGATGAGTCTTTGGATTCTGTTAGCTAGTATTTTGTTGAAGATCTTAGCATCTGTGTTCATCAGGGATATTTGTCTGTAGTTTTATTTCTTTGTGTTGTCTCTCCCTGCTTTGGGTATCAGGGTGATATGTGCCTCATAGAAGCTGTTTGGGATTGCTTCTGTTCTTCTATTACCTGGAAGAGCTTGGAAAGGACTGGGAGTAGGTCCTCCTTAAAAGTTTGGTAGAATTCACTCTTGAATCAATCTGGACCTGGGCTTTTGTGTTTGGGCAGACTTTTAATAACTGTTTCAATTTCCTTGATGTGATAGGCTTATTCAGGTATTTCAGGTCTTTTTGTTTCAGGAGTGGGAGGTTATAGGACTTCAGGAATTTATCTATTTCTTCTAGGTTCTCATGTTTCATGGCATAGAGACGCTCAAGTAATCTCTGATGATCTTTTGTATTTCTGGTCCCACCTAATTTTTTAAATCTCTCTTTGCCTTAGTTCCTAACAGGAAAAAAAGTAGACTCATTAAATTTATCTTAAAGATTTCTTAAGTAACTTCAGTCAGACAAGATTGTGAGTTTGAAAGCACAACACAAATGGGAAGGATGATTATTTCATTGTCCAGATAGTAGCTCTTTGAAAAGCCGTGTTTTTAGCTGGAAGACCTAAGATCTTAAAGAACTCGGAGAACTAAGTTCTAATGCTGAGTGTACCCTCATAATTCTGATCCAGTACTTAAATTTCTCAAGTCTCAGTCACCACTGCTAGATGTTTTTTCCATTTCATTTAATTTCTAAATTTGCACTGGCCAAGATACTTTCATTTATAAATTTTTGATTTTATGGTTTATTATTATTTTATGGATATGAAATATCACTATGTCTCTTGGAAAGAAATGGGTACTCTACAGAAAAACTGAAATGTTATGTGACTGGTGTTGAGTAGCCAAGGTCAGTGACAGAGGTGACAGATTCATGGGAGAAATGGGTTATGCCTTGTTCTGGAAAATTATATTTACAATGAGTTTGAATTATTCCATATTTTAATTTGTCCATACTAAACCAGTCATAGTACATAGAAAAATAGAATCATTAACACACCATAGTGGTAAAAACTTAGTAAGCCAATATGATGTCGAACAGTTATAACATGAAAATATTATGTGTCCTATATGGACATTTATATACATAAGCACACCTTGTTAGTGATATTATAGTATCTTTATGAAAGGACATAAAACTCTTTGGGAAAGGGATTATAAGAAGGAATTTAAATTACATCATGAGTTGTTAGGATCAGAATAAAGGATTGAGTTAGATATTTCCCTACATGTACAGGTTTCAAATATTTTTACGTTTGTGCTTTACTTGGAATCTATACATGTAATATTACTGCTCTCTCACCAATATTTTAGAAAAATAAATAAGAAAGTGTGTAGCACAATTTCTACAAAATGTTAAATAAATGTTAGTTGCCTTGCATTCCCTGTGACAATCTCTTCATAGGAAGCAAAATTTATAATACTATACACTTCTCTGTATTTGATTCCTTTTTATCAAGATGGTGCACGAAAAAGGAAACCTAATAATTTATTTCTTCTTGCTTTTGTCCAAGTAGAAAGGTTAAATCATGAAGGCACTTCCATCACTGTCTGTATCACTGTATTGTGAAAATTTTTTTTCATGTATTTTATTATCTCTCTTAGTTCTGTTTTAATTGTATATATTTATTGTTTGGGTGTAATTTGGGGGAAAAGATTGTAAGAGGTACTCACAGATAGTAAAACTGCATAATATATTGATTGTATAATCGATTTCTCATCAGTATCACCTTGTCATCATTTTCAAAGTCTACTAAATAGAGACTTTACTAATCTATCCCTATGCTTTCTTCACTCCTTAAACTTTTCTCTTGCCCATACATAGTACTTCTATATCATTTTTATTTCTCTCCTTGATTCCTTATTAATAGAAGCGTAGGTGATTTTTCAGAGATAGAATAAATTTGCTGGAAAACTGAAATTGATTTAATTACAATGTACCCGAATACATAAAAATATAAAAGAACTGTTAATTTCATCATGTTAATTCTTTTATTTTGTTAAAGTACTGAGTTCCTGTTTCTCTCCAGCAAACTACTATTATTCTGTCACAATTCAATCATTTTCTGAAATCTCATCATTCTTTTTTGTTTTGCTGTGCCACTAATCAAATCTAACACCCCACACATCAGAGGTGTGCACTCTCCCACTGAGCATCTCCCCAGCCAGCCAATCATTTCCGATGTCATGACATCATTCATTTTATTTTTCAACATGAACTTATGCAGGTGTTAAAATAATAGTATGCCTGTAAGAGCCAAATCAAATGTAACTGCAATTCATGAAGTCCTTGAAATATTAAGATTTGCATTTACCTAACAACCAATAAACTTTAACAGTGTGCTAACAATTGTCGAGGGTACTAATGCCAATCTAGAACTGAGCATTAAATAGAGGCAAAAAGATACACATGACAACCCTTTAATGTATGTTCTGTAATCCATAGTCTGGAGGGGAAGGAAAAGAGAAAGAGAGAGAAAGGGAAAGAAATTAAGAACCTACCATGGAGGAGGGCTGGGGGAGGGGGAGGGAACCGGGGACGTTGGTGGTGGGAGATGGGCACTGGTGGAAGGATGGGTGCTGGAACACTCTATGACCAAAACCCAAATATGAACTTTTGACTGTATATCTTTGTAATTGTAAAAATAAAAAATTTAAAAAAAATAAAAAATAAGCTAAAATTAAAAAAAAAAACAATGCAAAATAAAAATAAGGTGGGAATAGAACTAAGCATTAAATGCAGGCAAAGAGATACACATGATAACCTCTAGGTATATATATTACAATCCACAATGTGTAAGAGAAGGAAGAGAGAGAGAGAGAGAGAGAGAGAGAGAGAGAGAGAGAAAGAAAGAGTAAGAGAGAAAAGAGATAAAGAGCCTGCCATGGAGGCAGACTAGGGAGGGGGGAGGGAACCGGGGACATTGGTGGTGGGAAATGGGCACTGGTGGAGGGATGAGTGCTGGAACACTGTATGGTCAAAACCCAAACATGGACATTTTTGTAATTGTTTATCTCATGGTGGTATAATAAAATATATTAAAAAATAAAAAATAAATAAATAAAATAAAAGTAAAAATAAATAAAAAATAAATAAAATAATTTACATGATAAAACTATGTATCGAATCCCAACAAATAAATTAGCATGAGGTAGAGGTAATCTAATAGACTAAGGCAGTATAGAGAAGTGTGGAAAGGAGGAACAACAGTTTAAGAAATTTATCAACTACTATAAACATTTAGTTCCCTACTATACTTCAAATCTAGGATATTATGTTAAACCTCAACCTCAATCAAGTAAATACAAGTTAGGATTGTAAAGCAGTAGTTGTGATGCCTTAGAGTGGATAAGATGCTTTAGAGTGGTGATGATTACCTAGAAGTGTGATTGGTGAATCTCACAGAAGTCTATTTTTAACATCTTGAGAATCTTCAAAATCATTTCCAAAGAGACCAGACGTTTTACATTTCCACCAACAATGTATGAGCATTCATTCTGATCTTTGTGATATAGGTCACTCAGAGGTGTGAAGTGAGATTTTTGTTGTAGTTATGATTTGCATCCCTTAGTGCAAATGTGCATTTTTTCACATATCTTTTGGATGTCTGCATGCATTCTTTCCATCCACTCTTTTTTGTTTGTTTTGGGTTGGAGTCACACACTGTGATGCTCTGCCCTTACTCTTGCTTTGTCCTCAAGAGATAATGCTTGGTGATCTCAAGGACCATGTGTGATACTGGGGCTAAAAAACCCAGGTCAGCTGTGTGCAAGACATTCACCTTACTTTTTGTACTATCTCCGGCCCCTTTCCTATTGCTTTTTTTTTTTTGCTTTTTGGGTTACACCCGGTGATGCTCCGGGTTACTCCTGGCTCTGCACTCAGGAATTACTTCTAGCGTTGCTCAGGGGACCATATGGGATGCCGGGATCGAACCCGGGCCGGCACTGGCCGGCCGTGTGCAAGGCAAACGCCCTACCCGCTGGGCTATCACTCCGGCCCTTTCCTATTGCTTTTTATTGGGCCTATTTGTTATTGAATTTTCTGAGTTTTATATATACTTTGACCCAGTTTTATGGATGATGTGCTAATACTTTCCACTATTCTATAGAATGATTTTAAGTTTACTATCAAGTTTTTAAAAAAATTTATGGAGTGGAGGTATAGCAATTCAGCATAGGAAATGCATGCCTTGCATGTAGGAGGCCCAGGCTTGATTCTCAGTACCACACAATTCCCCAAAAACATGGAGTTGAAAGTAGCTCTAGAGCATATCTGGGTGTGCCCCCAAAATGCCCCCCAAATGCTAACATTTTCATTCTCTTTTCAAAGTGTTTTTGTTTGTTTCATAAAATCCTAGTTGCTTACTTTAGCTTTGGTTTCTCTTGCTATTGCAATTTAGTCCCTGAAGACATCACAGATGCCTCATGAAGTTTTGGCTTATATTTTCTACTATTTGATTTTAATCTTAAATATGTCTTTAATCCTCTGGAATAAGAGGCCCCATTCACTCTCAATGGAACAAACATCTCTGAATGCAGCAGTTATGCGTACCTAGGCCGAGAAGTCAACATGATGAACGACCTAAAACCTGAGCTGCACAGGAGGAAGAGAGCGGCATGGATTGCCTTCAAAGGCATCGAAGAAATAGCCAAATGGACAAAGAACCTCCGGCTCCGGGCACATCTCTTTGACTCCACCGTTCTCCCTGCATTAACATATGCCAGAGACCTGGGCCCTATGAAAGCAGGATGAGAATGCTATTTGGGTCTCCCAGAGAGGAATCGAAAGAGCTATGCTTGGAATATCATGCCTCACTCAAGTGAGAGAAGGAATCCGGAGTTCTGACCTCTGTCGCTATTCCAGAATCAGGGACGCTGTCTCATTTGCCAAGGAATCGAAAATCAGATGGGCTGGGCATGTAATGCAATTTGGAGACAACCGCTGGACTAGAACCATTACCGACTGGATCCCACTGGATGTAAAAGATCACGTGTCTGCCCCCCTACAAGATGGTCAGACTTCCTTGTCAAGACCCTGAAGGAACAGTTTGAGGCGCTTCATATTCCTGAATCAACCAGATGCCATTGGGCTACATTGGCACGTGATAGGGTCCAATGGAAATGTTACTGGCACCCGCCTCCAGAAAATCGATGAATTACGGGATTCAAGTGATTCAAGTGAAGTCTTTAATCCATTTGAATTATTTTTTTTGTTAATAGTGTTGATAATGGTGTTTAATCTAGTTAGCTTTCTCAGCAAAAAATTTGTCAATCAATTTTTCCCCATTATATGTTGGTCACCTTATCATAAATTAAGTGCCCATTTATGCGTGAATTTATTTCTTAGCTTTCTAATCTATACCACAGTTCTGTGTATTTTTTTTGTTTCAATACCATACTGTTATTGATAATTCATATTTTTAACTTCCCTAATGGTACTCAAAGGGTGGGTGCTCAAGGGTTTTAGGATCACCTCTGGCATTAGTGAGGTGATATAAGCCTGATAGTTCAGTAGTCAGGGCAGCAGTGTTTGGGACCGCTCAGACTAAACCCAATAGTACATAAAGGACCAGGGTGATAGGAACTCAATTAGTGGCCATACAGTAGTGCATTCCACCCTTTTAACAAACTCTATTTTTATTGCTATTATTTTATAGGATAGTTCATTTTTCTATTTTTTTTTTCTATTTTCATTTTAGGGTCAAACCTATTGACTTTCAAGGGAGAGTTACACCTTACTCTGCACTCAGGAAGTATCCTGGTAATGCTCAGGAAAACATATGAGATGCAGGAGATTGAACTCAAGTCGGACTTATGTAAGCAAGTACCCTCCCCCTCAGTTTAATGTCAGGGAATGTGATTTTTCTCATCTGTTGTTTCCAGGCTGCTTTAGTTTTATATTTTTCATTCTTCCCTCATCCCCATATTTTCTCACAGTAGTACTCTGGTCTTGTGTGTGTGTGTGTGTGTGTGTTTAAACAAATTTATAATGTTTGTTCTATTCCTTGGAGAATGCCATTGGAAATTTAGCAGGGATTTCATAGAATCTGTACATTGCTTTAGGTAGAAAGGTCATTTCTAAAAAGTGTTAGGTCTTCTAATCCATGAGTGCAGATTTTTTTTTATTCCTTTTATTGCCTTCTTTGATACCTTTTAACAGTGTTTTTGGATTTGGATTTGGCCTTTATCTTCACCTTCTTAAAGTTTATTCCTATGTATATTGTTCTTTTGAGAGCAATTCTAAGTTTATAATTTTAATCTGCCATTTCATTGTTTGCATATAAAATCACTGTATCACTGTCTTCCCGTTCATCATCGATTTGCTCGAGCGGGCACCAGTAACATCTCCATATGACCTGTCTCATGCAAGTAGAGCCCAAGGGCACCTGTTTGCTCCAGGAACATAAAGAGCCTCAAATCATTCCACCGGGTCGTGGGAATGAGGTCTATAATTGTTACTGGTATTTGGCATATCAAATACGACACGGGTAGCTTGCCAGGCTCTGCCGTGCAGGTAGCATACTCTTGTAGTCATCTCAAAATCCAGCATTTATTGATGAACCACACAGCCGCTGGTCTGCTGGGTGGAGTGCTGACGAGGGGGAAGTCTGGATGTGGAAAATGGAAGCCCTCATGGAGTGGGAGGTTGTCTGGCTTGTTGTGAGGCTCTGCTGGGGTGGCGGGCCAGGGCTAGAACCTGCCATCCCTCCCGGGCGCCTCATGAGCTGCTGGACACAGGGAAAGCCAGCAGCAGCTCTGCCCCATGTCTGTGAGTCTCTGGATCAGCATACCTGGGCCGGATTAAAAAAGACCGCTGCAGGGTGGATCTTCATGTGCTGGGCTGTGATAGGCTGGTCTGCTGGGTGGAGTGCTGATGAGGGGGAAGTCTGGATGTGGAAAATGGAGACCCTCATGGAGTGGGGGGGTCATCTGGCTTGTTGTGAGGCTCTGCTGGGGTGGCGGGCATATAAAAACACAACAGATTTGTGTGTATTGATTTTGCACACTGCAATTTTTCTATATTGCCTCATCACTTCTAGCAGTTTTTAGAAGAGTACTTAGGGTTTTATTTATGTCATATAACCCACATAATGATGGTTTACTTTTTAAAAAAATATTTTACTATACCACTTTTAGATATACAATTACAAGATGTTCATGTTTGAATTTTGGTTCTACAGTGTTCCAACACCCATTCCTCCACCCCTGCCCACCTCCCATCACCTATGTCCCCATCTCCCTCCCACTTCCCGCAGCCTGCCTCCACTGCATTTTCTTTATCTCCTTTCTCTCTCTCTCTCTTTCTCTCTCTCTCTCTCTCTCTCTTTCTCACTTCCCTTTCTTACACGTTGTAGATTTCTTACACATTGTAGATCTAGAACATGATTAGTACTACTAGTCTGATGTACTGGGTCCAGACCACAAAAATGGTGGCTATTATGGTGAGCAAGTCTCATCCAGCTGCTTCCATGGCCCTACAGAGGTGATGGGCCCACTCCCAAAACCCATTTTGCCTCCTGGGAGCCTCACGGTCAGCTGAGTTAGGGGAGAGCCGGATGGCAGCTCTCCTCCATGCTTCTGAGTCTCTGCATCATGGCCGAGAACCCTGAGGCAGTTCATGGGCAGGGCCACCAGGCCTCTGGGAATAGGGACCCCAGCTCCATCTCCAGGATCACCCAGTGACTTCTGTCTCTGAGAGCCACCTACCTGGTCTCGATCGGTTGCTCTGAGCTGGTCTTGAGTTCAGCATCTCTCTTGCGTGGGTTCTGATGAGCTGTGGGGTTTGGACCCAGAATATGGCAGCTATTATGGTGACTGAGTCTCATCTGGCTGCTTCCGAAGCCCTACAGAGATGATAGGCCAACACCCAAAATCCATCTTGCCTCCTGGGAGCCTCATAGTCAGCTGAGCTAGGGGAGAGCCAGATGGCAGCTCTTCCCGTGCTTCTGAGTCTCTGCATCATGGCCAAGAGCTCTGAGGCAATTTGTGGACGGGGCCACAAGGCCTCCCGAATGGATTAGAGAGGGGAAGGGTACCACAGCTCCAAATCCAGGAACACTTGGTGACTTCTGCCTCTGAGACCTGCCTACCTGGGCTCGAACTCGGCTGCTCTGAGCTGGTCTTGAGATCAGTGTCTCTCTGACATGGGTTCTGATGAGCTGTGGAGTCCGGACCGTGATCACTGTATCACTGTCTTCCCCGTTTATCTTCGATTTGCTCGAGCGGGCACCAGTAACATCTTCATATGACCTGTCTCATGCAAGTAGAGCCCAAGGGCACCTGCTTGCTCCAGGAACATAAAGAGCCACAATCCATTCCGGAATGAGGTCTATAATTGTTACTGGTATCTGGCATATCAAATACGACACGGGTAGCTTGCCAGGCTCTGCCGTGTGGGGAGCATACTCTTGTAGTCATCTCAAAATCCAGCATTTATTGATAAACCGCGCAGCCACAAGCGGCCTCGCGAGCAGGGCTGTGATAGGCTGGTCTGCTGGGTGGAGTTCTGACGAGGAAGAAGTCCAGATGTGGAAAATGGAGGTCCTCATGGAGTGGGGGGGTTGTCTGGCTTGTTGTGAGGTTCTGCTGGGGTGGTGGGCCAGGGCTAGAACCTGCCATCCCTCCCGGGCACCTCATGAGTGGCTGGGCACAGTGAGAGTCATTAGCAGCTCTTCCCCATGTCTGTCTCATATGGACCGTGATAATGGCGGCTATTATGGTGAGCAAGTCTCATCCGGCTGCTTCGAAGCCCTACATAAGTGATGGGCCCATTCCCAAAACCCATCTTTCCTGGTCAGCTGAGCTAGGGGAGAGCCAGATGGCATCTCTCCCCATGCGCCTGAGTCTCTCATCAGATCCTGGGAAGTACCTGGTCCTAGCCTATTTGTTATCTAAGCCTCTTGTGCAGCTGTGCACTGTCTCAGCTGTGCATCTGGTCTGCTCTTGTCAGGTTCATCTGGTTGCAGAAGCTGCAACCCTACTGGCATGGAGAGAGAGGAGCCCAAATCCATGTTCCAATTCCAGCCAGGGTGGCTTCCCCCACATGACTGCTTTACCCTTGGAGCTACGTTGGTCTTGGCCGGGGTCTAAGCAATTCCTCAGAGAATCCATGGGCTGCTCCATATGTGCTGGGCAGCACAGCTGTGCATCTGGTCTGTCCCTTGACCAGTTTATCTCTATTGTTACTGTTTTTGACATATTGAATATACCACAAGTAGGTTGCCAGGCTTTGCCATGGCTCTGGGTTCATCCCAGGTGGCCCAGTCTTTTCCTATGTCAGACCATCCACCATCCAGGGCCCACAGGGCAGAGACCTAGAGGTGTAGACAAGCCTATCTCCTGTCTGTCACCTGCCAACGCAGCCAGGCATCACAGCCACACCTGCAACACCTTGAGGGGCAGGTGATAGCTTACTTTTATGAGTTAAAATCTCTATTTCTTTTTCTTAGAGTACTGCTCTGACTAGGACTTCTACGTTGGATAATAATTGTGTGCACGATCATCATTGTATGTATCATCAAAGTATGCCACCCACACGGCAGAACCTGGCAAGCTACCCGTGTTGTATTTGATATGCCAAATACCAGTAACAATTATAGATCTCATTCCCATGACCTGATGGAATGGTTTGAGGCTCTTTATGTTCCTTTAGCAAGCAGATGCCCTTGGGCTCTACTAGCATGAGGCAGGACATGTGGAGATGTTACTGGTGCCTGCTTGAGCAAATCGATGATGAGCAGGAAGACAAGTGATACAAGTGATGATCATCATACTTATAGAAAACGCTTAGTCTGTCACCACTGAGTATGAGGTTACCTATGGTTTTATCATAGTTGACCTTTATTGTACTTATAAGCAATCTTTCTTTTCTAATATTATTGAGTGGTTTCTATCATAAATGGATGTCAAATTTTATCAAATTATTTTTGAGTTAAGTGACATGATCATATATTTTATGTTTCTGTGGAATATTATACTTATTAATTTGCATATACTTAATGATTCTTGAATTCCTGAATTAATCATCCTATAAATAATCATATTAGCCCATTCTGCTTCTTTTTTATGTTTGTTTTTGGGTCACACCTAGAGGTGCACAGGGATTAGTCCTAGCTCTGCACTCTAGAATTACGGCTGGCAGTGCTCAGGGAACCATATGGGAAGCCAGCTATCAAATCCAAGTCAGCAGCATGCAAGGTAAACAAATGCTCTTCCTACTATGCTATCGCTCTGGCCCCCAATCCCTTCTGATCTTATAAGTTATGATTTATATCATAATATTTTCTTTCATTTTCTATAATATTTATTGTAATTTTGTCCCATTTTCTTTTAGTAAGTCTCACTAAAAATTACTAAATTTTGTTTTGCTTTTTAAAGGGTCAGACTTGATTTTATTGACTGCTTATATAATCTTTTACCTAAGACATTTAATACCACCAGCTTCCTTTTCATTATTTTCTTATTTGTACTAGTTGTGGTACAAAATAATAGCAGCTTGTGTTAATTTTTTTTCATTAATATTTGCTTTATAATTTCAAATAACTGACAATACTGGCCATTCACAATCTAAGAAATAACTAAAATAATTCTATGTCAATATGACAAATAGAGAACTGAAATTCTGAATGTATTCAATAAATTGCAGTATTACATTAATATCTGAAATTCCTAGTAACTTTAAAAATATTTTTAAGCAAATTGTTTCTCAAAAAATTTTTTTGAAATCGGATGGTACTGAATTTTATTTTTTAAATATATTTTCCTTATTTAGCTTTGGATACATAATGCTGGTCAAGCTTTGCTTGTCAACAGGAAGACTACTTGAGCTCCATATCCACATCCATTTTTGGGATTCTTTTTTAAGTTCCTTATTGCCAGAGAGGGATGGATAGTTTTGGTAAATTGTATGAACTTAACACATACATTTGTGTGATGCACTATTATGAAAATCTGTAGGAAGACTAATTATTTCAAGAGTGCTGACATTTATCTACTTGCAGTAAAACTGACAGATTTGTTCCAAAATAATTACTTTTTGCTGAAAACCCTCAGAGGTCTGTTTCCCCAAAGCAACCCTGTGAGCCATGTGTTGCTTGGGTAAGGGCATACTTCATTGGACACTATCATCACTTTCCAATCTGGCAACAGGTGGCCATTAATATGAAATGTTAAACTAGCACTGAAAAGAAATCCATGCATAATCAGTGATTTTGGAGAGCACAGAAGTCTGAAAACTAATCATTTTTTAAATAATAAATAAGCCTTCAATGCACACACTTCAATAAGAGAAAATGAGTCACGGGTTTCATTTATAATGATATGGCTTCTAAATTGTTTTGCTTTATCTAAGAATTAAAATCATTTGATAAAGTGATGTGTAGAAGTAGAATCCTTTTGGTTAAGTTAGGGTAAGCATTTTGATAGCCTGCCACAATTGGTGGCACCAGTGAGTGCTTTACAGGGGCATTTTATCAATAACTCTCTGAAAGAACAGTGGGCATTGTAAATGTAGTAGCAGGGGAAATTAGGCAGAGAGCACTTAATCCTTTTTGACATACCATCTGGGAGATGCTTTGATAAACGTTAGGCTTTATTCTTCACACCCATTAGTGTACTCTGCATACCCATTTTACTCCCTGCAAGCCCAAAACTAGTGATTATCCTGAGAAACACAGGTCTATGCATTAGAGTGAATTCTAGCTTGACATTATGCTCTTACTTTTATCAATGATCTATGTTTTTTAAAACTTCATAAAACTTCATAAAACAAATTGAAATTTTTGGTACTATCCCTAACAAATATATATATATGTATACTATGTATATTATATATATTATATATATATAATTTTGGTACTATCCCTAGCAAATATTATATATAATATTATACATATTATATATAATATATGTTGTTCAATTTTAACAATATAAATACCTTCATGGTACTTCCTTTTGGAAATTCTCTTCTGCAAGTTAGATAATAGATTATAGATAATCTAACTCTTATGCAAGTTAGATTATAGATTATAGATAACCTGATGTTATAGGCAGGTACCTGTTAAAAGCAGGTAGCCTTTAGCCCTAAGACTCCAGTCCCACCTTTTGGAATCAGGAACCAAGGTCTGATAAGACCTTCATCAACAATATACCCTGAGGAAGCTGAATAGACTGTCTCTGCCAAGCCCTTAATCAGATTCCGGGACGAGAAGATCCAGCAGGAAAAGGAGCAGAAGCCAAGAAAAGGAGATTTTCAAAGAAGATCACTACCAAAAACTACCTCTCTTGGCAATGGCCCTAGCAGTGAACTTTAACCTAGGTTGAAGGGGGTATTTAACCCAGGTCAGCAAATACCCTGCCCACTGGACTATCGCTCCAGCCCCGCAAATTTAATAAACCACTTAGGTATAGGTTTTTAAAAAGTTTTGAAAGTAATACTTTTTTTTATGATAAGCTTTGTACCAGTATTGTAAAATGCAATGGATTTTTTAGTTGCTTTCATCGGATTTTATCCTCAGAATAAAATCCATTCTATCCTCATCATCCAGCAATGATGTCAGTGACCAGATACTGACAGAGGACTTGAAAGTTCTCTTTAATAAAACTCAACAGTAACAACTAAGCTATATATCTGTTAACTTTGACCATGTCATCAGGTGGTCAGTTAAAGCAGAAACTAATCTTTTTAATTTACAGCCTCATCAGCATGTGAAAGAAAGGAACAAAAGCTTATGCCATGGCTATTTTTTTTTTGTTCTCTTTAACACAGTACCCTCCCTGGTCTAGGAAAAGTTTTTCTCCTCAAAGATATATCTTTGATCAATATATCTATTTCTATATCTTTATCTGTATTTTAAATTATTGTCTTATCTCATTTCTCATTCAAACTTACAACTCTGAAATCCAACAAAATATTGACTGGGAGCCATAAATACTAAGTTAGCAGGAGATTTCACACTTACATATCGGAGCCTGTGTCCTTTTGTCACCATTAAGTAGTTACAGAAGGCTCTTATAGCCTTTAAAGAACTAAAGGGAGGAAATCTCTAGAAGAAAAGTTACAGCAAGGGTTAATGAGTCTTGGGGAAAGAATAAAATTTAAGAAGACATTGCCTAGCCCTGTATAGCCCAGAGGCATGAAGAACACAGGCATTTGGGATGCAAGTACTGAGCTCTTTGGAGATAAAGAATGAAGCACCAGCCAAGGAAAGGTGGAGCCCACAGAAAAAGAGACGCTATGGAAGAGTTTAAAGGTCTTGATAATTATATGAAAGGACCTCAGTAGTCACAAGGCTCTTATACACAATGCCCAGATTAATTTATGAATGCAAAGAACTCCAGATCCAGACAATTTGGAGAAAATATGCATCTCTCCTCCAAAAGCTTCCATTGCTTTTTTTTTTTCACTCTTGAGAAGTCAGGGATCTCTCTGAGACCTCTCTTGCTTTCTTTCTCTCTCTCCCTCTTTCTCTCACTCTCTGCTTCTCTCATTCTGCTTCCTGTTTCTCTCATTTTCTCTGTTTCTCTTTAAAATTTCAAAAAAAATATTTTTCTTCACTAAAAATATAAAATAACAAGTCAATGATTTGATATATCTGCTTACATACATGATTTTAAAGATAAATTAATAGCAATGCTGAAGATATAGTACATTGGTAAGGTGCTTGCCTTGCAAATGGCCAAGCAGGTTTAATCCCTTGCATCACATATGGTCCCTGGAACACACCCAGGAGTGATTCCTTAGTGTGGAGCCAGGAGTAATACCTAAGCATTCTCCACTGTGACCCCAAACCAAAAATAAATAAGTATACGGAAGGAAGGAAGGAAGGAAGGAAGGAAGGAAGGAAGGAAGGAAGGAAGGAAGGAAGGAAGGAAGGAAGGAAGGAAGGAAGGAAGGAAGGAAGGAAGGAAGGAAGGAAGGAAGGAAGGAAGGAAGGAAGGAAGGAAGGAAGGAAGGAAGGAAGGAAGGAAGGAAGGAAGGAAGGAAGGAAGGAAGGAAGGAAGGAAGGAAGGAAGGAAGGAAGGAAGGAAGGAAGGAAGGAAGGAAGGAAGGAAGGAGAAAGAAAATTGTATAGAATCTTGGAGTCTTTATTGGTTTTCTTTTTTGGGGGAGGGGGGGTTGGGGCCACACCTAGCTATGATCAGAGCTTAGTCCTGGCCCTGTGATCAATGATAGCACTTGGCAGGCCTTTTGAACCAATGCAGTGTCAGATCTACTCCAGTTTTAGCCCTGTGCTATCTCTCTGGCCCAGTTGTATAGAGTCTCATGGAATATTCTTTTTAAATTTTTGGTCTCAGTATCTAATGAAAATGTATTTCTCCCTCACTTGAGCAGTTGTGGAAAAAAAAACACAATTTAGCATTTTTTCATTGTATCACTTCACTTGTATCACTTGTCTTCCCATTGTTTATCGATTTGCTTGAGCAGGTGCCAGTAATGTCTCCATTCTTTGGGAATGAGGTTCATTATTGTTACTTTGGCATATCAAATACACCACGGATAGCTTGCCAGGCTCTGCCATGGCTCTGGGTTCATTACTGTATTAGTTATGCAGAAAAAATCACTTCTTTTCATTTTGGAGAAAAATAAATCTATAGAGGGTGAATAAAAACAGCAATACTGCTCTTCCTACAATCAAATAAAAACGTCTCTTGCTTCAAACTCTTAAAACAGTGACAAAGGGCCAGTCACCTGGCTCAAAGGTAGAGCATGTGTGGTGATTCCTAACACTGGAAGACTAGACTCAGCAGATGATTATTGTATTATTTATTTTGTAGAGCAAACAGGAACCTAGGAAAATTGGATTAGTCACAAATAAGGCCTAAACTTTTTTTTTTTTTTCTTTTTTGGTGTCACACCCAGAAATGCTCAGAAGTTACTCCTGGCTCTGCACTCAGGAAATACGCCTGTCATTGCTTGGGGACCATATGTGATGCCAGGGATTGAACCCAGGTTGGCCATGTGTAACTCAAATGCCAGACTCAACTTTACTATTACCCTGGCCCCTGTCCTATACTTTTTGTAAGTTCATTTTGTTACTACTAATTATCATTAAATTTTAGGGGGCCGGAGCGATAGCCCAGCGGGTAGGGCGTTTGCCTTGCACGCGGCCGGCTCATGCCGGCCTGGGTTCGATTCCCGGCATCCCATATGGTCCCCCCGAGCGCCGCCAGGAGTAATTCCTGAGTGCAGAGCCAGGAGTAGCCCCTGAGCATTGCCGGGTGTGACCCAAAAAAGCAAAAAAAAAAAAAATAATTATCATTAAATTTTGATGTTCAGGATAAATAGCAAGATTTCACCAAGGTGAGGTTTTTAAAGAAATTATTCATTGGGAAGTCATTTATTAAAATTTCTTTATTTCATCGTTTTTTTAATTAAGACAGTATTTTGACAGGAAAAATTCAAACCTTTGTGGATGGGAAAACTAAATTGTTCTTGATTTCATTATGAAAAACTCCTTAGAAAATAATGTTAATAACAGAAACATCCTTGTTTTTTCAACATGATTTGATCAATCCTCCCCCTCCAGCAATGTTCTCTGTTCTTCTCAGCTCTTTCTGCTGAGGTTGCCTTCTTGTAAGCATCTTATACTTGTAACTAGTAGGAGTGTTCCTGAAATGCTCTTGTTGTAGCATCCATTTGACAGCATCTCTCTGTAGGGTCTCAACACAGGAATCAATGCAGCGTGCTGGACATCCACTTCTACAGATGGTATTTCTTGATGGTGTGCTTGCTTCACAAAGTGAGAAAGTTCATCAATGTCCTGTCCCTCTGGTTCACTGTCTGAGTCATCATCTTCCAATACATCTGGAATAACAGAACTGAAAAAATACTCTAGTTATAAGAATCATATATGCATTATTTCCACATCAAGAACTCTTTCATGATTGTTTATGATAATACATTAAAAACACATGTGGTTTTGGAAATTTTTAATGGTGAGTGATGGTAACCCTGATGACTGTTCTAAAGTTTTAAATATCACTCAAGGAGCACCAAATGTGCATTCTCAAATGAATATGTATTATTATTGGTAATGCAGAAGTGATTTAAAAGCTCATGGCTTCTAGAATCGTATGAAAGATTACCATACAAAATTCAAAATCTTAATAAGCGAAATTCATTGTATTCTTTAAGTATATGAGTTTGACTCCTCTCCAGTGTCCATGGCCCTCCTTTACCCTTGTACAACACCTTGTATTTATTTAGTTATCTAAACAAACTCTTTATTTTAAAAAAAAATCCTCAACAACTTCAAGGAATTGAGGTTCATAATTGCTACTAGTTTTTGGCATAACAAGTAAATAAAACACGGGTAGCTTGCCAGGCTCTGCCGTAGGTGGTATACTCTCAGAAGAAGGCCTCGTTTCAAGCATTTACTGATGAAACTATGGACCTCAATTCCATGACCTGAAGAATGGTTTAAGGCTCTTCCTGTCCGTGGAGCAAGCAGATGCCCTTGGGCTACACTTGCTTATGACAGGACATATGGAGATGTTACTGGTGCCTGCTCGAGCAAATCAATGGACAATGGGAAGACAGTGATACAAACAGTGATATAGTGAATTTCAAGGGGCTTCTAATATAGAGATACTGTGTTTTTAATCTCATAACTGTACAGTACATCCTGTTTTAAGTAATGTCAGTACAGTATTATTTTTAATTTCACATAATGACTGGACCACACTATTTCACAAAACATTAAAAAACAGTAAAATCTGTGGTGATTATGCAGACTATGTAGTAAAATGTGGTAAGATTGAAACAAAATGCTTACATTTTTATTTTATTTTTTTATTATATCACTTTGGGTTAGAAAATTACAGTCATTCATGTTTGCATTTCAGTCATACAGTGTTGTAACACCCATCCCTGCACCAGTGCCCCTTTCCTACCACCAATGTCCCCTGTTTCCCTCCCCACCCCACCCCAGCTGCCTCTATGTTAGGCACTTCTTTCTCTCTTTCTCTCTCTCTCTGTCTCTCTCTGTCTCTCTCTTCTTTTGTGCATTGTGGTTTGCAAAATATATCTTGATGGCTTATCATGCATATTTCGTTATCTACTTTCAATACTCAGTTCTGGTTTAGCATTACCATTTTCAGCTATTATTGGCAGACTGATCCCTTCACTCTCTTGCCTAACTCTGCACCAGACACAATTTTGGCAGATTACAACTCTTGACAGCTCCTTTTGAACGTTCTTTTGCCTAGCCTTGGGTACTAGTCTCATTTTTTTTATATGCCACGGATGAATGCAGTTATTTTATGAGTGTCCTTTTCCTTCTGATTTATTTCGCTCAGCATGATAATCTCCATGTCAATCCATTTGTAGGCAAATTTCATGACTTCATCTATCCTAACAGCTACATAATATTTCACTGTGTTTATGTACCATAGTTTCTTTATCTAGACTTCTGTTCTCAGGCTCTCATGTTTCCAGATTCTGGCCATTGTGAATAGTGCTGCAATTAATATAGAAGTGCAGATGGTGTTTCTGCTGTGTATCTTAGGTCCCCCAGGTTATATTCCCAGAGGTGGTATTGCTGGGTTAAATGGGAGCTCAATTTCTTGTTTTTGGAGGAATGTTCATATATTTTCCAAAAAGGCTGAACCAGTAAGTATTCCCATCAACAGTGAATGAGAATTCCTTTCTCCCACATTCACGCTGAAGATGCTTACATTTTTAGCATCCCTAAGCATTCATGTTTGCATGCATATATCTGGTTGTCCATATATTTGGATGCCATGTTAACAAATGTATATATGTGCTATATATAATTATATATATAATTTTTCCTTTTAACCAATGGTTATTTATTAAAAGCAAAGGGTGCACTAGGGACAGTTCTTGTCCAGCTGGCTAACAAATAATGTCACCAATTCACTTATTTGATTGAGCAAAGTATACTCATAGAAATGATTATAAAATGCATTGTAGGTAGTAATAGTATTTCATATTTACAGATTTTTGTGCCTACATAGTTATTAACAAAAACAGTAAGCCCTTAAAAAAAAGTAGGATTTTACAAACCACCAGTTACTCATTTTAGTGAAAAATAAAAACATGATATTATTGCCATCTCAAATGGATTTTCAACTTTCAGTCCAGTCAGCCTGTCAAATTCCAAATATTATCCTTCTATGATTTAAAAACAATTCAGTGCTTTTCATCTTCTATCCAGTCGTTGCACTTTTTTTTGCTTCAAGATTAGTAGGTTTCAAAGCTCACTTCCACCCTATGTCTCAAGACTCTTGACCTGGGTTGAATGAGAATCAGCCTATGTTAGAGAAATAAAAAAGAAAGAGAAATGCATGGATGGGATGGAGAGATTAATCTCGCAAGATTTCACATGCAAGAGGGTCAGATGAGAATGTCACAGCAGCAGGTAAGAAGGCTAGTATTGAGGGATGCTTGGAAGGGAAGTCTGTCCCTTGGAGCTCCTAGTTTTCGGCAGCCAGGACTAAAACCTCTGGGACAGCCCCAAGCATGTTTGCATGTGATAGAGCCTTTAATTTGAGAGGTGATGAAAGTGGTGAGAGGAGAAAAGAGATTGGGGTTTGGAAGGATACCATCTATCTATCTATCTATCTATCTATCTATCTATCTATCTATCTATCTATCTATCTATCTGTCTGTCTGTCTGTCTGTCTGTCTGTCTGTCTGTCTGTCTGTCTGTCTGTCTGTCTGTCTGTCTGTCTCTCTGTCTGTCTGTCTATCTGTCTGTCTGTCTGTCTGTCTGTCTGTCTATCTGTCTGTCTTTCTGTCCGTTGTCTGCCTGTCTGCTCTATCTATCTATCTGTCTGTCTGTCTGTCTATCTCTATCTATCATCTTTCTATCTATCTATCTATCTTCTATCTCTCTCTCTATATACAGAGAGAGAGGTAGAAAGAGAGAGAGACAGACATATACACAGTACATATACACAGTTGGGATCTGTACAATAAAACCAAATTTAAAGAAGAAAAAGTTCAAAAAGAAACCTATCATGGCTGTTTGGAACTATGATACAAATCTGGACGTCTCTAAATTTGTCAAACTGTAATTCCTAATATGAAAACTATTTCACCCCTGACTCTTATAGACAGCTCTGTTGTTGAAATTACATTTCTCAGTCACAACATGTCCCTTTGACGAAAATGAGGCCAACTGAGAAGTCTACTATCCCTTCTCAACATGATTCTATTGTTTATTTGCATTATGTTTATCTCAAATTTGAGAAGTTGGCCAAGAACAGAAGTTTATAGAACAACCTTTATCTTTAATTTGCATTGTTGCCAACCAGATTCTTATTTGTCAAAAATATTCTAGTGGAGATAACCACTCAGTGAACCATTTGTGAAAATTACACAATGCTCAGTGACTTCCAATGTGTCTGGGACCAGCTGCTGATAGTAACTCAGATAACAAGACATTTCAAACATTAATCTAGTAAGGCTTTCTAAAAATATTAATAATAAAATCCAAGTGATTTAATTTCTTTAGATGAGTATAACGCAAGCTCACTGATTCCGTGCGTCACTGGGCTCTGGTTGCTAGGAAATCCATGAATAGAACTTAATATGCATTCAGCAACAGGCTGCCAGTGCAATTTATCTCCATGGATGCTCCCTCAATTGCCTTTTAAATGACATTAAGATAACTTTGAGGCATTCAAGAGAAGCCAGTTAGTTAACACAAAGGAAACAGGCCATTTTTGGACAACAATCCCGACTTCCTGCACCAGGCTTTAAAATTTACACTTATTGGACTGTGTATAGTTTAGTATATAGTCTAGTGTTTATCATAGAGATGTTAGAGACATGGTCTTTTTTGTGAGGTGCAAATAAGGGGTTAAGCATGATGCAAGTGTGGACATCAAAGGTATGCATCTGTTCCAGGTCGTTAACTTTCTAGCATGGTATATAAATTTTTCTCAGCTTCTGTTTTCTTTCTACAAAAATGAGAGCATTGACTTGCACTTTATTCTAAAGCATTGGAAGTGTATATCTAAGACTGCTGACAGAGAACTCCAACATAATGATCACTATCACTATCGCTATCTTCCCATTCATCATCAATTTGCTCGAGCAGGCTCCAGTAACATTTCCATATGTCCTGTCTCATACTAGTAGAGCCAAAGGGAATCTGTGCCCTCCAGGGACATAAAGAGCCTCAAACCATTATATTAGGTCATGGGAGTGACCTAACATAATTGTTACTGGTATTTGGCATATCAAATACAACACGGGCAGCTTGCCAGGCTTGCCATGCAGGTGGCATACTCTTGTAGTCACCTCTAAATACAGCCTTTATTGATGAACAGCACGGTCGCAAAGCAGCTGCGCGAGCCGGGCTGTGATAGGCTCCTTTGCTGGATGGAGTTCTGTCGAGAGGGAAGTTCGGATGTGGAAAATGGCTGTCCTCATGGAGTGGGGGGAGGTCGCCTGGCTTGTTGCGAGGCTCTGCTGGGGTAGCGGGCCAGGGCTAGAACCCGCCATCCCTCCCGGATGCCTTGTGAGTGGATGGGCACAGGGAGAGTTGGTAGCAGCTCTACCCCCATGTCCGCGAAGTCTCTGGATCAGCATATCTGGGCCGGATTGAAAAAAAAAAGACTCTATGTCCTTCCATATATGTGTTCAGGACTATGACTTTTTCATTCACTCATGAGTAAACTTCTGTTGGGTTCCTCTGCACCTTGGAACTTAAATCCTGGGCTTCTACTTTCCCACTGTATCATTATGGTTGGATTCATCTGCAGCTGCTCCTCAGAGAACTTTAATTGCTGCAGGCAGCCTCCTGTCTGTCTCTTGCTGCTTCTTCTGTTGCCCAAAATGGGTGCTCTGGGTACAGCTGCTGTGCCCACACATGTCTGTGTGCATCCAGAGTGTATCCTTGGTCATGGAGTCACCTCTCAGTTCCTGCCACCCTTCCAAGCCTTCTTATTCCTATCTCTCCCCCCCCCCAGCCCCCGAAGAGGAAGGGAGGCACTTAGACTGTCTTTGGAGTGAGGGGCTTGGAGTTCCATTTAGTTGTGCATGTATGAGTAGTGAGATTCATTGACTCATAGCAGCAGAAATTGGAAAGTAGTTATGGCTATCAGTTCCGCCACTGCTAAAATAGCCACTTCTGTTTCTACTACAGCGACAACAATAAACACACTGCTATCATCTACATTAGAAATGACAAAGAAGAAAGGAATTCTCTCACTTTAAAGTTTTACACTATCATTGTAACCCGAAAACAAATTAAAATATACTATGGCAGAATAGTATCTGAAAAGCCCCCAAAGCAGTCTATTTCACTCACTCTCTCACTTACTCTAGCATTCTCAAAATTTCCCTTGTGGAGAAAATATATAAAGACACCATCCACTGGAGGACAATTTGAGGATGGTGGAACTTGCATTTTTAATTTCCGTACCATATAAATCCCAGATCTCCAAATTCACATTATGATAAACTATTGTTTATGTATTTGAGTAGTTATCATAAAAAACTAACGAAGACATTTGTTAGTTTTATATAACTAACAAAGTTAGTTAGTTTTATATAACTAACTAGTTATATATAGTTATATATATATATATATATATATATAAACTTCACTCTGGGCTCAAGGAGAATATATATATATATTCTCAAGGAGAATATATATTCTCCTTGAGCCCAGAGTGATAGTTCAGGGGTGTGGCCTAAAACCAAAGGGAAAAAAATGTTCTCCTAGGGGTCAGGCATGAGACTCAGTATTAGAATGCATGTCATTCACACATGAGGCCCTAGGTTTGATCCCTAGCATTGACAGAAAACAAAATCTACACTTAATTGGTGGAGTGATGGAGGCAGGGGTGTCGGAGGGCATGGCAGGCATATACCTCTGTCTTCCATTATGCGTTGGTCAAAAATAATTTTTAATTACTTGCCTGCTAAATGACTTGAAGAGAAACGTTAGTTCTGTTGATGGAAATACATACATTTAGAGGTTATAATGTGTATCTTTTGCCTGTTTTCAATGCTCAGTTTTAGGCTGGTATCACTTTCAACAATTATTAGCACACTGTTCCCTTCTTTATCTTACCTATTCACATATTTGTTGTAGATTCCACCTTTTATATATATATGTATGTATATATATTTTATTATACCACCGTGAGATATACAATTACCAAAAAGTGCATGTTTGAGTTTCAGTCTTACAATGTTCCAGCACCCATCCTCCGCCAGTGCCCATGACCAACATGAGCAGTGTCCTGGGTTTTATCACAAGCATCAGAGGGAAAAGTTATTCCCTAGCTTAAAAAAAAGCATAAGCATTTAAGAATTTATTGAAGACTAGAAAGAGTGTACAGCAGGTGCTTGCTTTGCATGCAGTCAACCCTGGTTCATTTCTTAGTCATCCCATATGATCTCCTGAGCCTGCCAGCAATAATCCCTGAATACAGAACTAGGAGTAACCCCTGAGCTCTGCTTTGTGTGCCCCTAAAACCAAAACCAAAAATAGCATTGAAACTTTTCTGCACTCTGCTGCCTTCCAGCATTCTGTACTCTGTTGCCTTTTAAAGCATTGAATGCTCTCCTAGTGGGATTTTCATAGAGAATAGAAATAATGCTTCACTGTTATGTTCGTAAGTAAATTAATTTTAATTGTAATTCATGTGAGAGGAGAGGGGGGATATGACTTTCTAATTCACTGGGGTAAAGGGGTGGCACAGGTCACCAAGGTTAACCGAAGTGAGTGATAACAAGGCTTTTGTTTTGAGGTTAAAACTCAAACAGGATGTGTGATACCCGTTGAGCAGCATTAATGAGTAACTGAATAATTTTTTATTTCAAACAATAAAATTAAAGGTAGTAAGCCTTCTACTCTTTCTTACTAAATTTTTGTTTTCCGCCTCTTCCCCCATAATGTTGATGAAATATCTGTTCCTAGCCCCTACCCCCTACACACCGTAGCATGCAGGTGGAAGAGAACTGAGTATATCTGTATGCTTCGGATTACTGCAATTTTCCTATCCTGAAATAGAAGCCTTTTGTTGCCCTAAGTTATTTTGTATTTGTCTTGCTATTTGCAAATGAGTGATTTTTCAGTAGCAACATTTTCCTGTCAATAGGATAATTGAAAGACTAAATGCAATGTGCCCACTTGCATTTTTTAAAGAAACCCCTCTCCCCCTCTCTCTGGTCTGGGTTCCACTCATTCTCTGGTGAAAACCTAGGCATTCAGCAATATGTTATGCTGGTCTACTGATGTAAGCCCCAAGGGCTAAGTCCAAGAGCAGTCCTGGGACAAGTCTCTACTTCAAGTCACAGCTCACAGAAGTGAGAAAGTGTTCACGTCAAATGTCTGTCTCTAATGGATTATTGTTACAGCTGTCTTCTTTTGTAGCAACTGAATAAACACAAAATCAGATTTTATTTTTTCCACTTGATTCCAGCATGGCTAGTGCATTCATAGTTCAATTCTTTCCCCATAGGCATACCCTTCTCCAACCCCCTCCATATCTCAGTGAATCAAGAATCAGACCACCTGACAACAGACTCTGGAACAATCATTTCTCATATTGTCATCTGATGAATGCCTGAACAATACTTCGTTTAAACAAAATCTGAGACTTGCCATTTTTAAAATGCTGGCACCTTTCCCCTAAGCTATTCCACAGTGGATCTGCGTTAATTCATTCAGGAATACTAGAGTTAGATATTAAAATAAAAATAGGCTGAACCAGGTCGTTCTTCTTCATTGGAAAAAAGGGGTCAATGGGTTAAACCTGGAATATAAAGAAGATGTAGTAGAGTATAAAGAGAGAAATGAGTCTTGTTAAAGCACAAAATTTTTAGAATGCTGCATATGTGGTTTTATCCACCATCTTCCTGACTGCAATAACTGTGAATCAGTATTCACCAAATTTAGCCTAGTTTTATTAATTTTTTTTCATGTGAGCAACATTTATATCAACATATGATGAGTCCTCTATGGCAGGCATCCCCATAGGTGTCAGGGCATTCTCATAGATAAGACCACACTCTGCTCTCACAGAACTGGGAATTAGCAAGCAATCGAGTAATTCAGATAATTCAAGATTTGGAAAACCTTAACAGCTATGAATAAAGTAAACAGTAAAGAGAGAAAGCTATACTATTTTCACCTGGGTGGTCTGAGACAGTCCGCTGAGGGGAGGTTAAGAACAACCAGGGGGGGAGCAGGATCTTGAGCAGGAGAAAGCAGCAGAGCTTGCAGGTTAATGAGAGTTCAAATGGAGCACCTGAAAGCATAAGGCAAGTTAGCATGATGCTAGGATGGAGGAAATGCCAACACTATGGCCGGGCAGCAGGTAGGTATAACCAGGAACAGGCCTTGAGTCAAGAGAGATGGCAGTAACCAGTTTTTCCAGGCCTCTGAGAGTCACAGCAGGCAAATGAGATTCTATCTCAAGTGCCCTAATATAAGCTGTACAAGGGTTATTATTATAGGGACAATAATAACCATAGCACTTTATGAAATCGTAAGAGGGCTTTGGGAGAATGACAGTGCAGAATGACAGAGCTCTGAAGGAGTCCACATTCACACCTCAAAGTCAAGAAGAGAACACAATTATTTTCACAAAGAGTGCCCTATATTGCAGTCTTCCTACACTACACACCCTCTAGCCACACCAGCCCCTTGCAAGGCTGAAGTTTCGGTATATACTTGAGTAACTTGCTTTTGCCTCCACTGAATTAACGTTTTGTACTCCACACTTTCTAGCTTCTTTCAAGTCTCCTCTCAACTTTACCTGTATGAGAGGGCATTTAATTTTGACCAGTCAATTGAAAAAAAAAGACAAGCTTCTTCTCTCTCCCTTAATCCTCTTGAATCTGCTTTATGCATCTTTCTCTTCCTTCATTTAGTAGTTGAATGACTTATCTTATCATCCATTTATTGGTTCCCTGGGAACAGCCAACATCTTTTGGTCCATCATTCATTCTTCTCTGAATTATTCCTTGAATCTAGGCATAAGAGGTGACTAATAAATAGATGCAGTGAGCAGGCTTATGACTTGCCTTTTTAAGATTCTTGAATTCATGCAGACACAAAATCCATTGTCAAATAATGTCACCTACAATAGGACACAGAAGTAAATGAAATGAAAATGATTTCCTACAATGAAAATCATCTCCTGCTCAGAAACTAAACTCAGAACAGTTTGTCCACAGCACACACACACACACAGCTTGTTTATTATTCTATCATTTCCTCAATGGTAGACACTGCATTATTTGCCACGGCACCCATGATACCAAAGAACCTACTAAGTCCTCATCATGTGTTTGTTAAATAACAAAAATTTAGTTTAAGGGGTCTGACTGACACAGAAAACTGTACTGTAGAGTTCCAGAACAGCTCAATTGTAAGGTCCATTGCAGGCATGCAGCCTGGAGTTCTAGCCCTGGCTCCAGCCCCATGCTCAATGTGTTCCCAGTGCAAAACATAAAGGTCACCTGCACTCAAACAGGGGTGTGATACCTAGTGAAAACAAGTCAATATGCACACACACACACACACACACCTCACTACGGAGAGTAGCACCACAGTTAAGTGTGCAAGCACCATATCCAAATGTGAGAGTACTATAATCAAATGCATCCAACACCCCTCCCCCATAATTGTTCCAAGGAAGGAAATAGAAGGTGGCAAAGAAGAAAATCCATTGGAGAGCAATTTCAGCTCAATAGGTTGCTTATCCAGGAAATCTTTACTCATCAGTATTTCTGTTGTTTATATTTGTTGTCAAACGCTATAACTTAGTAATTGTCAAATGTTTTAAAGCAAGCATTGCACATCCCTTCAAGTTTTCCATCTTTGAGAGTTAGAACTTTATCAAATAAATCTTCACCATGCCAGTCCAATACTGAAAATCATGTGAGGAAAATAAATTGTAGAAATAGTATTTTTGGTATGCTCTGTCTAATTAATCAACAGTGTTTCCATTTTTATTTTTATACCAAAAGCAACTTAATGTTTTCCTGTTCCTACTTGTGTATATGATTCTTATGTCATCATGCTTTATATATCTGTTCATTTTGCTTTATACAAAATGAAACTATTTTTCCATAATAACCATAGTGTTGCTGCCATCCAAAAGTCAGCATTTCCCATCTGGTAGCAAATCCCACAACTAAAAGTCTTTTTGGAAGCTTAGTTAATCCTTTAAAAAGATGTATTTCACAACTTAGCTTTCATATGATATCAATAAACATAATTTTACGAAATTTGGCTCAAATGTGAGTATGCTGAATTTCTAGTTTAAAAAACTAGTAGTCTAATTAGCCAAAGCCACTGAAAAGGCTTTGAATCACAATACTCTTGGCCTATACTATAAAAAAAAGTGCTTACTATCAGTTAAGTGGCCCAAGTATTTTAAGTTCCTTTTCTGAAGAAGACCCCAAAAGTATGCTTAGTTTGGATAGTTCAATTAAAAATGACAGATAGAAAGAAATAAAATAAATGTAAGATAATTTTTCCCTAGATCACTCCTATGCTTTAATATCTCTCTTCAAATACCTAAGTCTCTTTCTCTCTTGCCACTCTCAAGCGAACTACTATCCCATGTTTCTCAGGAATAAAAATAAAACAAAGCAGTGAAACAAAATTTCCATAATCTCTACCACACTGAAACCACCATTTGTTTCTACTGAATCTATCCAGAGACCATCTACTAACATTCAATTGTAAATATTTAAGTATTCTAACTCCAGTTCTTTTTTTTTTTTTTTTTTTTGCTTTTTGGGTCACACCCGGCGATGCTTAGGGTTTACTCCTGGCTCTTCACTCAGGAATTCAGGAATTACTCCTGGCAGTGCTCGGGGGACCATATAGGATGCTTGGGGTTGAACCCAGGTGGGCTGCATGCAAAGCAAACGCCCTACCCACTGGGCTATCGCTCTAGCCCCCTCCAGCTCCTTTTTATCTAATAAAGAGCACCACTGCTATAGAGTTCTTCTCTTACATAAATTTTTTCTTTTTTAAAAAATTTTTTTATTATACCACCGTGAGACATACAATTACAAAGGTGTTCACAATTGGTTCTTGGTAATACAGTATTCCAGCACCCATCCCTCCACCAGTGCCCCATTTCCACCACCAATGTACCCCACCCCCCCCCACCCCCCCAGGCTGCCTCAACAGCAGGCAGCCCTGTTTCCTCTCTTTCTCTCTCTGTCTCTCTCTGCATCTCTCTCCCTCTTGTTTTACACATTGTGGTTAGCCCTGCAGATATTTAGAGTTTATCACTTAAGTCTCTTTGTGTATATTCAATGGTGAGTTTTAATCTGCCATTACCATTTCACACATTTAGTAAAACACTGGTATCTATTTATATCCTATTAATGAATGCAGTCATTCTATATCTGTCCTTTTCCTTCTGACTAATTTCACTCAGCATGATAGTCTCCTACATAAATTTTTTCAAGTGTTCTCTTTCTCCTGGATCAATCAGCCCATCATCAAGGAAACCAATGTGGGCTTTCTGTCTCCTTTTTACATCTTTTCTAACTGCTCCCTGTGTTCTCTGCCTTTCTTTACACTATAGCATTAGAAATAATTGCCTATACTTTAAGTCATCATTTCCTCTCGATTTATTACTGACCTGTAAGATTTCTTTGTTTGTTTGTTCATTTGGTGGGGTGGGGCCTCTCTCAGCGGTGTTTAGGGTTTAGTCCTAGCTCTGTGCTCAGGAATCACTCTTGGTGGGACTTAGGGATTTAGTGCTGAGGATCAAATCAAGGTCAGCCACATGAGGGCAAGGTAAACTCCACTGCACCATTCTCCATTCTTCCTGTGAGGTTTTTAAGCTCTACAATTCCTAATGGTGAAGTTCTATTTGACTACTGATGATGCCAAGACAAATTCTAGCAACATTGACAAAGCTAGACAAGGTTTCTTCTCACAAAGACCTTTTCCTTTAACACTTCCTCATTCTATCTCATTGATTTCTGCCCCCAGTCTTGTGGGCAAACTTTTCCTTATCTTTTGAGTATACAAGTGTTCTCCTGTTTCAATATGTAGTTCCTTCTCTATGCATTTGATTCCCAGCAATACTTGGACCCCAACATTGCCATGAATGACCCCTGACCATAGAGCAGGGAGTAGTTATCTTTCCCCACCAATGCCAAGTGTGGCCTCCAAACAAACAAAAAAAGTGATTTCTAGAGGGCCTAGGGGTATGGCTTAGTGGTATTGCCTTTTATACATAAGCTCTGAGTTCAATACCCAGCACCACATACAAAACAATAAAGTGGTTTCTAGACCTTAGAAATTGCCAAATGTACATCTTTTAAATCTATAACACTCACACATCAGTATATATATAACATGCCTTTATATATATATATATATATATATATATATATATATATTAGTATTTAACACTCAGTGTAAAACCATAGGCCTGATTTTACCTTCAAAAATTAAAAAAAGGGACTGATCTCAATTTTTTTTCAAGTAAAAATATAGAATCTATTATTCATGTTCATCACACAAATTATGAAAATATGTGTTCTTGGGAACAGAGAATTATAACAACAGGGTAAGTCTTGCATTAATACAACAGACTCTATTCTTGCATGACCTGGTTTCTATCCCCAGCACCACATATGACCCCCTGAGAACCAGGAGGGGTGATTCCTGAGAACAGAGCCAGGAGCAAGCCCTAAGTACATCTGAGTATGGCTGCTGCCACCTCCTCTCTCCTCCACACCAAATAAAACTAATATAAATATGCCTCATAGAAGGCATTGTCTTTTCCTATAGAGCTCATCTTCCACATTTACAATAATCCTTGGCATGTAATATATAAATGATAAGTATATGCTAAATGAAATATTGTGCATTTATAAGTAAAAGACACTTAAAAAGATTTATGTAAGGTAATGGAGAGGAGAGAAATTAAAAATTGGTTGATTTTTAATTTGCATTTAAAGGATTAACAAGAATTCTTTGGGGAAATAGGAGGGAAATAGTCCTAGCAGAATGAACACATGAGCAACATAAACCCATAAAAAAGATGAAAAAGTGAACACATAAAAAGATAAAATATATATCTTTCACTAGAGAACCATAACCATAATATGTTGCCAAGGTATGAACTATATTTTAAAGCATACAGGAAGAAACTTCTGGGAATGTAGTTTAAATCTGGGACTTGGGGAACCTTGTCAGGAAATTTGCATTTTATTTCAGAGGCAAAGAGAGCTGTAAAGATATGTAAGATGTAAACAAATAAACCAAATAACACAAAGCTGGAGGTTTAATAGATGCTAGTAAATATGTTTAGTGACACAAAATCAGGGACAGTATAGGCAATAAATTGGTGCTATCTAGAAGTGAGTACAGAAGTAAAGGAATATTTAACAGTAATTCCAGCAAGAGATGGAACAGCCAGGTCAGAGAAATAGTATCACAGGTATGGCACTTGCATTGTATGTATGAACATACCACAGCCAGTAGTAGACTTTCTCCCCCCCCAAAATATGTAAAGTCTGCACAAAATTATACTGCTGAGAATGACTAGTAGAGACATCTGCTGAAGGGTAGATAAATTGTTGATGGCCAAAAAGGTGAAGGATAATCAGGCACAAAAGCTTAGCAACTAACAAATCTCCTTCCCTGGCACCCCAAAATCTTTTAGAACAATTGGAGGCCTGGTGTCCTCATGTATTGAAAGCAAGGTCGATAAGGAAACCAGTTCTCTGGAAAGATTCTCTCCAGATATCAGGTGGGAGTTTGATTCCCCTGTTTACATTTGTTTCTTCTGTGTAATCCCATGTTGAAGCAAATTAGCCCCCACTAACTGGTATGACATTTGTGTTTCACTGTAGAGGACTTACTGGAAGATAATACAGGTAGCACACAAAAGAGTGGAGGTAATAGAAAATTTCACTATTACTAAATTTTCTCTATAGTCAGTCTGAATTCCAAGAAAGAAAACTCTTGGTCTCTCATTCTGTTCCATATGTCTTGATTCAACTCTAAACCTTAACTCCTGCTTATCAAGTTAGTTTTTATTGTTACATATGCATTAAAAAATTTAGATACAGAATCTGGCCAGAAAAATTCAATATTATTCCTAGAACTATTTGTATTAAGAATATATTGGGTGCAAAACTGAATTTTTAAGTAAACTTTCAATACTTCACCATTTAGCATAGGAAATGGAATGTCTTGCACCTTTTTTTTGATTCTTGTTTTCATGTCTGTCAATTACTCATTATTTCATAGATCCTAAGAGGGCACAAAGTTAATAATAATTATACAAATGATAGAGTGAGTAATTAAAATTTAGTTTAATAGGTACTACATTTGTGACAACTATTATGATTATGAATAACTATGATTATAGCAGCTATTGTAATCATAATAAATTTAAGGATGGTTTAATGCTAATTGCTCTATCATAAAGAAATTAGGAGATAGAACTGCAAATGGATATAGTTATGATTGTAATGTATACGAATATATGAGGATATTAGTTATTATATAGTAGCATTCTCCATGAAATTGAAGAAAATGAAAATGTTGATAAATTCAGATATGGTTTAAATATGTTTTAGATCTCCTGGGGTGTGGGAGAAGGAAATCATTCTTGAAACTAAATGACATATATTGAATGTCATTTGATATTTAGGGATTTCACTGATAAGATGCTGGGACTTTATTTAATCCAAGCAGGCTAGGGATAGAAAACAACCCCATGGACCATAGTCCAAGCTTATTAATGAAAGCAACTGCACAGCCATCAAGGTTAAATGAAATATAAGAGACAAATTTCCTGAGATCATTTCTACTGAAAAGGCTAGATCTCTCTCTTCATCTTCCTTCATACAGAATAATAATTATACAAATGGTAGAGTGAGTAATTAAAATTTAGTTTAATAGTTACTATATTTGTGACAATTATTATGATTCATACAGAATAATGTTAGGTTACTCTGAGAAGCCAAGCAGTCTAACGACAACAAACTATATGTGCCAGGCAATGATAGAAATAGTTTGCTGAAAATCTACCATTTTAAAGTGCTATCAAAATCAGCATACAAATCAAGAAACTATTTGTCTTTAACTCTGCCTTACCCTGATTTCTTTCCTATCCCCAGATTTGCTACTTCCAGTATGGCATGAGAAAGTCAATAATTTGGGGTAAATTCACGCATCTTTGCCCATTCAAGGTAGAACAGAGCTAGAACAAAAAGTGAGCTAGCGTTGTCTTCCACTTCATTTGTATCACTTGTCTTCCCATTGTTCATCCCTTTAGTTCGAGTGGGCACCAGTAACATCTCCATACGTCCTGTCAAATGCTAGTGTAGCCCCAGGGCAACTGCTCTCTCCAGGAACATAAAGAGCCTCAAACCATTTCTTCAGGTCATGGGAATGAGGTCTATAATTGTTGCTGGTTCTTGGAATATCAAATACGACACGGGTAGCTTGCCAGGCTCTGCTGCATTGTATTTATTATTAAAAAAATTAGCATTATGTTTTAAAAAGAAAATAAAATATTCTAATTTTCACACATATTTGCTACATATGGAAATTTTATTTAATGATGGTTGCTATGAACCACATCCAAGGCCTGTGAATACCAAGAAGACATCATTATACATGAATCTATCTCATTAATAAAGCAGCCATAGAGACACCAAGAATAGCATGAAAATTGGTTTGCACATATGCTTATTAAATATATGTTTTACAATAAGGATACATTAGTTAGGTACATTTAACCAACATACAAGGTATTGTAGTCAATATACATTAAGGAACCATAATAAAAATCTGTATAATGAAAATTCCCAAAAGAGTTAAAAGTAATTTTTAACAGTAAAGTTCTGAAGGAAAAAAAAAGGGAAATGAGGGTTTATTTCTGATTTTCAGTAGTATAGCAATAAATATACTTCTATTATATCATGGGTGTTGAACATAAGAAATATTGTATTGCTATCCAGTCTTTATATGTTTGCATATATGTTTGCATATAAACCCCTGGCATATAAATATGCCAGGGAAGAATTTTCCAAAAGCTCTGTTGGCAATCTATTGTGAGGTTTGTCCAGTCTCAGGACCCTTCCACCAGTAGAGGATGCTATTCTTCCGTGCATAGTCAGCCCCCACCTATCTCTCCCCATCCAATCCATCTGGAAAATATATAATACTAGGAATGGATTTCTGTCTATTCGTTTTGTAAGTGCAGATTTGTTCTTCAAACAAAGAAAAAAAAATGTTCACTCAGCTAAAGTCAATTTAAATATTTTAGTTGTGATTTCTAGGAAAACAGAATAAAGAGATAAGAATTAGCAATGCAGTAACCCCTGAGCATTGTCGGGTGTAACCCTAAAAAAGCAAAAAAAAAAAAAATTAACAATGATGTTGCCTAAAATATAAAATCAGATGCAGTTTTCTCTTTCCTGACCTTCTATTCCCCATTTTGAGGGTCTCAAATCAAAGTGATTCAATGAAAAGAAGGTGCTTCTCGTTGACTAGCTTTACCCCCTGTGAATATAAAACCAAAGTAGAGATTATGAGCTATAGAACAAATGTAAGCACAACAGTCATTCACATTAATAGCTATTACTATAAATAAAATTTAATACATTATAATTCACTATAATTAATAATCATAAAAGTTTGAAGTGGAAATATTATCTCCAAGGGAAAATGAAAGGGAAAAGAGTGGATAGAATTTATTAAGAGGGAAACAAATAAAATACAAGGTCCTCAAAATTGGTATAATATAAAGAAAATAACTCATTTTTCTGAAA
This sequence comes from Cryptotis parvus, assembly GCA_021461705.1. Taxonomy (NCBI): domain Eukaryota; kingdom Metazoa; phylum Chordata; class Mammalia; order Eulipotyphla; family Soricidae; genus Cryptotis; species Cryptotis parvus. The sequence goes on from JAJIBD010021723.1 coordinate 37,819, forward strand.
TGATCTTGTAAAGATACTAATAGCATAAAATCAGACCAGGAATTTTTTCTCGCTGTAAGTAGTTTTTGTTCATGTTATTCATTTGACAATAATTTCTTGAGTGTCAAGAATTTGCAAAACACCACAACAGAGCTAAAAAGCACCTTGGTCTTATTTCAAGGAATTTTAATATATGAATGAAAACAAACTATATAGATAGTATACTGTAAAAATTTACTAAATGCCATGAGAAAACTTTGTATGAAGTATCACACGTGACTCAAGAGGGATGTTACCCCTCTATTGATGAGTGATTCAAGATTAGTCCCATAAAAGAAACTAGTTTTCAGGTTGAACATTAAAGTCAGTTTTCAATAAGAAGATCTGGGATTTCCTTATTGAAAACATAATTAAAAGTTTGGCATTGGGAATGTGATTGTTTTTCTGAACTGTGAAAGGAAAAGGATGCAAGGTTGATATGATGAGCTCTTCAAAACCAATCCTGAATGCCATAGAGGGTCAGGGGCAGAAGTGGTGACCATATTACTTCATTAAAATTTTCCTAGTTTGCTTTATGTGTAATTATTATTTCTTTATGTATGTATTTATTTGTTTGTTTGTTTGTTTGTTTATTTATTTATTTATTTATTTATTTGTTTTTGGGTCACACCCAGCAATGCTCAGGGATGTGGAATGCTCAGGCTTTACTCCTGGCTCTTCACTCAGAAATTACTCCTGGTGGTGCTCGGGGGACCATATGGGATGCAGGGAACCGAACCCAGATCGGCCACGTGCAAGGCAAACACCCTATCCACTGTGCTATCACTCCGACCCCTATGTGTAATTTTCAAGAGGCCCACAAAATCCTTTATGCATTTTAGTGATTGTGCATTTCTTTCTGGAAAGACAAAAAAATTTTTTTTTAATCTGATTCTAAAATGAGTCCCTAACTCAGTACAATTCACACTTGATCTTAGCCAAAAGGTCAAGAAGCAATAACTCAGTACAATTTAGAACACAAAGAAGACACCTTTGGTAGGAATCTATTCATAATGGCTCTTCTTTGGAGAAGAACTGCTGTTCCCGGTGTTATCCGTTTTCACTCAGCAAAGCAAGTGAAAAAACTTGTTTTTCACTCAGCAAAACAAAGCTTATTTCCATTGCTGCCATCAATCTGGACCATTGAAGGATGTGTCCTCTGAGCTATATCTTCTGACCTTGTTGGAACAATCATCATAGAACAATACAGGATTGTTTATTCTTTTTATGCTAAAATGACCTGAAGTTAGTTCAATCGATACTAAACATGTATAGGTGCGAGCGAAGAAACCTGGAATCTGAGACATGGGAGTTAGTAGAATTCTTGAGAAACTATTCATAAAACTTATTTTCAAATCTGTCACTACTTTAACTTTTGGGTTTTGTGAGACTAGATTGTTCAAATCTTTCTTGAATTCTGGGGAGACAACTCCGGTTTCCTTTCAATAATATTTTATTATCTTTTTTCCTTTCTTTGGAATGATTGACGAAACCAAATAATTGATTTCCTTGTTGATTTCTTTCAAATTCCACCCAAAATGTATTACTCTATCTCATTTTTAACTAAAAGAACTTTGATATAAAAGTGTATTTCGCACACTGAAATAAAGCAGTGAGAAAATATTGAAATTTTTGCACAGGGGCAAGACATTATTTAAGAATTATTTTAGAAACCCCACAGTGATATTAATTTTTTTCTCTTTCCCCAATCCTCAGCTTTGAATCAACACTATCTTTTAACCATTTTACCTGCACAAGATGTCAAGTATCCATTCCCACTGCAGCTATCCTGATTCAAGTCCAAATCATTTTTCTTCTGTACCATTAAAATGAGCTTCAGAATGCTCCCCTTAACTCCAATACAAATGATTTTCTAAACACTCCCTTAATCCATTTGGCACCCTGCTGTCAAGAGTGCTTTGCAGCTTATATAAGGTCATACACATCTGTTTAAAATTATCAGACAACACATTTGATAAAACTCTTGAACAGAGTTTTTTTTTTTAAATTTTTATTATACCACCGTGAGATATACAATCACAACGATGTTCATAATTGGGTCTCAGTCATACATTTTTCCAGCACCCATCCCTTCACCAGTGCCCCATTCCCACCACCAATGTCCTCACATTCCCTCTCTCCTAGTTCTATAGCAGGCATTTTACCTTCCCTCCCTTTCTCTGTCTCTCTCTGTCTCTCTCTGTCTCTCTCTCTCTGTCTCTCTCTTGAACAGAGTTTTTGTTCAGCATCAACATTATCACATTCATATAAAACACTTAAGTGCACAAATTCCATTTCAGATCAAAATTTTGATTTCAGGTGTTTGCATACGTGTTTCTTTTTATTTGAAGTATATTCTCTTCTTTTCATTCTGGTCATTAAACATAGGTGCTGTATCTTTCATTTAGTCCATATCAATCATTTAATTTATCTCATTCAGTCATTCTGTGGGTTTTTTTTATTGCTAGGGATTGAACCCAGGGGCTCACATATGTAAGACAAGTGCACATTCCTGGTCCTACAAATGTATTGTAGCAGTTTGATTTGTTATAGCTTTTTTTTTACTTTTGCCTCTTTGCTATCCTAAAACTTATTCCAGAGCCTATCTTATTTACATTTCTATGATCTAACAGAATAGCTTTTCAAAAGTAGATACCTGGTAAATAAGGGATATACAAAAGAAATTCAAGGATATTAATATTAATAAGGGCAATAGACAGACACATGCGGCGAAAGAGAGGCGACTGGTCTGTAATGTGGGTGATCTCAAAAGAATTCAGGAATGGGGGAATCAGTCAATAATTCCCATGTTTAGAGAGATGGAAGGAAATCATCATGTCTCCTAAATTCAATGCTCTGTTCCTAGCATGATGAAAGAAGTTAGTGTGCTTGGATATGAGGAGGTAGGAAAAAGGTAAAGCAAAACACGCCAATTATTCTTGAAAAGTAGGAAAAGAATTTAAAAGTAATGAAAGAACAGACCAGCCTTTATTTGTGAGGGAAATCAGAAAGCTCCTAGAGAAAGAGATAAAAGTTGGGGGAGTTGGCACTGTTAAATGAGAAAGAAACTCCCTCTTTGAACTAAAAAAATAAGTCTGGATGCAATGATTATTTGTGGGGGACATAAGGGGTGGAATGAGCTATCTTAAGGACAAGAAAGGAATAAACAGAAAAGCTACTGTTCCTGGTGTTATCAGTTTTCACTCAGCAAAACAAGGCGTATTTCCGTTGCTGCTATCAAGAACTCTCCCCAAGCAAAGTTCATCTAATATAGAGTCAAGACAAAGGTAGAATAACCATAATTTTGTAAAGGGGAGATGTTAAAGACATAAAGGCAGCAAAGATCACTTAAATTATATCCGTTTCACGTCAAGGGCGCCTTCATAATCACATTTAGATACACATGGATGGGCTTTGGAAACAGTCAGGTGGACCTTAATTTAATTTAACTAATTGATTTATTGGTTTCATTAATTGCTGTCAAAAGATACAAATACTGTCCCCAAGGGCCACAGTTTAGTTGGTCATCACCACAGCTTCTAGAAAAGTAATTGGATTTCTTAGTTTAGCCCTCAGGTGAGCTATCAAAGAGCTAGCAGGATTTAACAACATAGTGCCATGGAAAATAAAGACAGAGAACTACCTATTGAAATAAACAGTGTCTCCTTCCTTCTCATTTTCCTCTGTGACAAAGTCTTATTCTATTAGTCTTTTAAAATTTCTTTTTATCAGAGTAAATTACTTTCATTTCTTCCTTAAGCATTCTGTCATCTTTTTGTGTTTCCGTTTTCAACTTCAGCCTCAGTTTTTCCCCCTTACCTTAGAAGTCATCAATTCTTCATATATAAATGGAATATTAATCAACAAATAGTAAGTAAAATTATTTACTCAGAAGCTTCAACTGACTTGTTTTTCCTAAATTTCAGGCTTGGGACATAATGCTAAAGTCCAGAATCTTGACTAATGGCTGTTGCTTTCTTCATTTTTAAAAGGTAAATATTAAGTAGGAAGAAGAAAATAAAAATAATTTCAGGTGCATTATTTTTGATCTTTTTCTCTGTATGCCTAAATCTACTTCTCAGGGGGAAATTTTCTCAAGGAGGAAAGCTTTAAGTAAAGCATTAAAAACTGTTTTACTATGGTACAATTCTCTCCCTATTTCTTTCCCAGACTTGGCATCTCTAGGTTGCTAAAGAACTTATATCAACACCTAACAGGCACCAGACACTGTAGCTAATATAACTCAGAAAACATGGTTATCACTAGATTGGAAATTATCATTATGGGCAGGGGAGTAGGAGGGAAGTGAGCGAGTGTGAGAACGAGGTAGGGAAGGAATAAGGGCAGGGACTGTAATGTGTACCATGCACAAGAAGAGCAGCAGTTCAGGAAGAAATCTGTTCATTCCTACACATAGGAGATATTTCCTGGTGACGATTTTCAAAATATCTGGCAGACCAATAGTCATTTTAAGCATTTCAAATACAACGTCAATTACAGAACTGAAATGAACCAATTTAGTTTGAATCATAATCACTGATGTGATCTTGTTTATCTGATATGATCCCAGGGACATTTAGATGTTAAGATATTCTTAGTACTTCAAGATGTAATGAATTTCACAATGTTTTCTTCATTGTCCATTCACACACACATATTTATGCATATTAAAAATGCAGGCTTTTTCTTTCAAATATTTAAATTTTGATTTTAAATTAATCTGGGACTCTATTCTGTGAGTATGTGTAGGAATTATATTGCATTAACAGATTAAGGCAACCATGATTAGTGCAGCAGTAAGAAAGATGAAAAACACAGGTACAATCTCAATGTACCGATGTCAACTCACACTCTAGAAGGAAGATTTTTATAAGAGAGACTCTCTGATGTCCAGAGGACAGCTAGAATCAGAAATAAGCATGATTTGTTTAAATCTCACCCTCTTATTTAGTTTGTGGTTCAACACTGTCTCCCCATGGCACTATATACTTGAGTAATTTCATTGTATGTAGACCTGGGTGCCTTTGCTGTTAAGCCCTACTGTTGTTATGCTATTAGGGAGTGATTGAAATACAAGAACACAGTCATGACCAAAAAATATTACTTTAACTACCTATAAAATATACTTTGCTTTCTATAGTGACACTCACACTGAATTACAATACAATTTTCCATCCTATGGTTTCTTAAGATCCTTAGTGTGCTTTTTAGCTTTTATGACTATGATTTGGTTTTAACTGTACATGGAAAATATAAATATAGTCACCATAGATGGTATGTTTCATGCAATGAACCAAATTATTACAGTGTGCTAAGTTTTAAAGCTAAGAGTCAGAAAACTGAAAACCACCTCAATGTTTGCCAGACAGTGACTTCCTTATCAACACCACTATAATATCTTGTTAGTTGAGGGCCTTTTTTTGCAGAAGAACTAGTTAGGAGATTTCTGATGGAAATACCACTGCAGTAGGGTTCCAAGTGGCAGTGCAGTAACCTAAACTCTCCTCTCTAGGGTAATCAGCTATTTCAATAATGATTTTGAAAATTGTTTTATGGACTCTTAGAACTGAAAGGTGTTTACAGATGATCTGATATAGTTTAACTCCTCAGCTGCGCCCTGCTTCTAGTCACACAATGGATCTGTCTTTAGTCCCATCATTTTTCTTCATTTTGTTTTTACAGTTCCTTTTTCTGTCTGTTCAGAATCCAGAGCTATAGCATCAGTCTGTTCCAAATTTCATTTAAGGTTCATTCAATTGAGAGCTGGCATTTCTGTGGTGTTGTCGCTATTATTTAGCATGAAAAATAGGAGCCATCAGAAAGGAAACTGAACTAATCCAGAGGCATTTTGCATAAGAAATTAATATTGTCCAACTCCAAGGGCTAGCTGCCTACTACCCACACACACTCTCTGTTTCCTATCCCTTTGTCTCTCTCTGTATCTCTCATATCTGTCTCTCTTTTTTCTCTCTCTGTGACTCTACAATATAAATTCACTAAATCCTCATTCTACAAGACCCAGATTAAATATCTGATTCTCCTTACTAATATTAATAATTATCTCATTTCCTGTGAGTCCCAAACACTTTGTATACAATACATCTCTGCTATAGTTGTTTAAGAGTCTGTCCCCCAGTGAGATTATGGTTTTTTTTTAAAGGAAAGTGACTCTATCTTATCATTTTCATGTTCCAGCTCCTGCAATGGCATTGCCGTTTAGTAAATGTCTGTATGTGGAAGAAAATGTCAAAAAACCATGAAGAAGATAGCTCTTTTTTATTGAACATCAGAGACCATCAGAAAAAGAAGTTAAAATGCATAAAATCTCATCTCTTCTTTCTATAGTCAGAAAAAGCTTATGAACAGAGTCAGACAATCCAAACCAGTGTAGTAAATTCATTTCTGAAAATGAGGTAAGTTTATTTCACCTCCGCACCTCTGATAGCTCAGGGCAGTGTTATTTAAATTGTTTATTATCAGTTCAGATTTATTTCAATGCCATGCATTCTCCAATATTATTAACTAACTGCACACTCTCAATATAAAGATGGATTAGAGGGGGGAAATACTAACATGTTCTTTTGCAAATACTGTACATGGAATTGTCATTGAAAGGCATTTCATTAACGTCATTTGAAAAACAGATTAACTTCATGAGCTATTGTCTGTGGTATTTTCCTGCTGTTTTCCTCTGCTCTGCATTCTGTACTGTAGTCCTCACAAAAGAACACTAGAGGGATCTGCTTCATATTTTTCTGAGCTCTTTGTGTTGCTTGAGCCAAGTACAATTATGGCTCTTCCTAAAAGAAGGAAAGAATAAGGTTGGCAAGAGGGTGTTGCCACCTAGAACCTCACAAATAGCTGCAAATGTAACTCAAAATGGCTTTCTGGGCCTTTTATAAACCCAGAAACCTACATGGCATTTTCTACTATGACTAGAGGCATAACTTTGGGAAATTACCTTTAGAAAACTGGTTAGAGGTCTATCCGAGCTTTGAAAATAGCCTGCAACCTGGAGAGGGGCTGAAGGAATAAATAAGCAGATTTGTTATTTAATAAGGCTGCCAATTTTTTTTTTCTTCTAGAGGACAAAATCAAGTAAATGTCAAATTTTTTCCCAGCTGGTAAACACATTCGATTTCAAACTAACATCCTCCAAAAGGAGCAGGGCTAATAATAAAGAAATCAGAAGAAATTAATTTCCGATTTGTAAACAGCATTGAAAAATAATTCAGTCAATCTTTGTTTGAATATTTGTTCCTCTTCACTTTACTAAACAGCGGTCATGAATAAAGACATAAAAGGATATAAGAATATACAATTGATGTGTGTGGCTATCTAGCAGCAAAGTAATCAAGCCAGAGACACAAGTCTGTGAAAACTAACAAGATAAAGGAATAAAATAAAAGTAAAGGGAAAAAAAACCCACCTTTTGTCTATTATGTTACACAGTGGCTTTAATTTGTTGATTCCAGACAAGATTGTCAGATCCTAAATGGATTTGGTTAGTGAATTACCTAACTTGCTCATCTTCCTGGTCCCTAGGGTTTGTCCTAATTAAAATAAAAACCACACTGCTCTAATAATTTGTTCATACCATTTCTCTTCTTAAAACTTTGCAGTAGCTTTTAATTGCTCTCAAGCCTAGAATCCAATTTAAAATCGATATTAGGACTCTAAGTCCATATCTCAAATGTTCTCGTGTCTCTGACCCCACCACTGGCCTCTCTGCTCTACACAGCAAGGGATGTCACTCCAGGCAGTCAATCTGCTTGACTCCAATAACATCCTGACATGATTCCCCTTTTCTTGATTGTACCTTTCTCTTTCCCAATAAATAAACACTCAGCCAGAGTACAGCTGCAAAGCTCTATTTTTGTTGGCCATGCCAGGTTGTTCTTTATAGGATGTGATGCGCAATATATCTTGCCTTGTTTCTTCAGAAATCACAGATTCGTCGTTGTTTGATTTCTCCTTATGTCCACAGCACTCACAGGGCATCAGGGCTGCATAAAACAGTTGGTTGTTTCCTAGGAAGAGAGGGGGAAGAAAACTCAAATCTTTTCTTAAAAAGTAGAGTGATCATGTAGATTCAAAAATTTTTGGAAAAACTCTATGGGTCTTCTGCCATCCCTGTTCAGCCCCTCATTTGGTTCCTTCCTGGTCTGTATTTTAAAAAAATATTTTTTTTAAATCAAGAGAGAAAAAGAACCCTGGCTTTTTTTTACAATGGAACTTTCCAACAATAACCTTCCATAAAAGGAATGGGTCTTGTTTCAAATTCAAAGGCCCTGCCTCCAGCAGTTTGGGCTAGCATGATGGGCTTTTTGTTGGACTTTTTTTTTACTTTTAGACAACGTGGAACTGTCTGGAATGGTGCCCTCAGTCCCAGCCCCTCCTAGAAATTACTCAGTGTTTCAGAGTCCTGCGCCAGTAACCACCTCCCAATCACTGCCCATCCACCTCTGCCACGTTAGCTCTGAAAGAGAGCTGAGTGAGCTGTGGATTCAGGAAAGCAGGGTAATGGAGTCGCCTATGCAAAAAAAAAAAAAAAAACCTCCTCCATAGGATATAAAGACATTTTCAAGAGGGGAAATATACCCTTCTCCTGATTTTAGTTCCATACTTCCTACAGAACTGTAGCCAAGTGAGTGTGTTATTTAGATCTCCCACCCACAATCGCCAAAGCTAAGGAAAGCAAAACCCTCAAGAGCATGGCTTAAGTTCACCCATCCAGCTACGTTGGCCCAAAATAACATCCTCCACGTATATAAGAATCTACAGTTTCCTTTTTCTAAATTTTCAGTCAAAAAGCAAGACATTGGAAAGCACCATCTGTGACGTTCCTTCAGTGGTAAATGCTTTGTTCTAATATTTCCTCCTGAGTCAACTTTTGCTGATTCCTTCCAAGTGAGTGAAATGGGTTTTCACAAACTCAGAATGTTTGTTGTTATTTTTATTTTTTGGTAAATGTTTTGGGAAGTGGCATACTGGTCCCAGATCTAGTGTTTGAGACACAACTGTAGCATCTGGATTGGTAGACACTTCCTAACAACACACACTTCAGTTTAACCCTGGAGTTGGGGAACTGGAACCAGATATATATAATCAAGGGAATTTCTAACAAAACTAATGGGGAAAAGAAAGGTGTGTCTTCTGGCACTGTGGGATTTATTTAAAAAGGATATCAGATTCTAAGTAACCTAACTGGATATTTTTTGTTCCTCTCCCTTACCTGGAAATTAGAGTGTCTTTAACACACACACACACACACACACACACACACACACACACACACACACACACACACACACACACACCTCAGTGTGAAAGAGAATCTTGGTGAATTTAAATCTTTCTTGCCTCTAACACATTTTTTTTTTGCTTTTTTGGGTCACACCCGGCAATGCTCAGGAGTTTCTCCTGGCTCTGCACTCAGGAATTACTCCTGGCGGTGCTCGGGGGACCATATGGGATGCGGGAGATCGAACCCGGACCTGCATGGGCCGGCCACGTGCAAGGCAAACGCCCTATCTGCTGGGCTATTGCTCCGGCCCCTCTAACACATTTTTTGAATGTACTATTACCATAAGTTTTGTGATTCCATCCATATAATAGAGTAAAACTCATAATCTAAACTACTCATTATTCAGATTCTAATGATAGAATCTTCCCATGGGCAGGACCTCATCTGTTATGTGCTCTCTTTGATACCTAAAAAAAGTGTTTAATGTAATAAATTAAATTAAATTCACACAATGTTAGCAAAACTTACTGTGATCTCCAACATCATCTCCACACAAACAAGCTGTAAGTAACTGCAAGTGTCCAGAGCTGCATTGGCAATAGAGTCTTCATCTGGAAAACAAAGGGCTACGGTACAAAGATTTTAGTATTGCAACCTCTAGCTTATTATTCAGCTAAACTTTTATTATCTTAGTCACATTTCACATAAAAAAAATCCCATTCAAGCTTTCAAAACAAGCTAGTTTTAGCACACCCCTCTACTAACTAACTAGCTTTAGGAATTGGGAAACTCTTCAACCTTGCTGAGCCTCTAAGCTTTTTCTATAAGATGGAGTTAGTAGTAGCATTACCCTCAAGCAGCTTTGGAATGAGATTAAATTCATTTACAGAATCAGAATGTATGATATAGTAGACATTAAATAAAATATCATAATTGAGGGGCCTGTATAATGGTTTTAAGCCCCAGTCAACCAGGAGGAATCCATGAACACAAATCTGGGAGTAAAATTTGAGCACCATGAGGTGTGGCCCAAAAACAAACCAAAGAGTCATTAACTATATGTTACTCATTTTCATAATTTTAAGTAAAATCATCATTAGTGCCTGGTACTGAGATATTCAAAAAGTTGTATACTTTTTATTTAAAGCTTTTACCAATAGTAGTCTAAATTTTATATAGATAGGTCTAACAAAGTACAAACAATAGGATAATAAACTTTCTGATTGTAGTATCCATCCTATTTATCTAGAATATGAGAGGTAGTACATCAGGCAAGGAACTTGCTTTGCTAGCACGTACCTAGGTTCAATATATGGCACACCCATATGATTTCCTAAGCCTGACATGACGTATCCCTGAGCACAGAGCTAGGAATAAACCCTAGCACTGCCAGGTCTTGTCCCCAAAGAGCACCAACAAAAGAATAGAGTAGGACTAATAGCAATTTCTAAAAATCACAGTATATCCTTATACTGATCATAAACTCACAATTAAAGCACGATTATTCCAAGCATATCCCATCCTAATCTCATACTTATCTTCCTGAGTAGAATTTTTTGTTTGCTACATTTAAAATGCATTTTTGTTTTGTTATGTATTGTATGGGGGCCACACCCAGCCATGTTCAAGGCTTGCTCCTGCCTCAGCACTCGGAATCACTCCTGGTGGTCCTAGGGGAGCACATGGGATGACAGGGATTAAAACCGGGTTGGTCACATGCAAAACAAGCACACTTCCCACTTTTTCCTTCCATCCCCATTTAAAATGCTTTAAATTTTTTCTTCATTCAGAATATTGGGCATGAAAAAATATTGCCAACTTATGTTGTCTATTCTTATCACTATTACTAGAATTATCCTAGCCACCTAGTCAGAATGTAATTAATTTGTCCTATGGTGGTAGATGGTCATTATGCTATTCTGAGCAGAGTTTATGGAGAGTGAAGTTGAAATAGCTGTGAACTATGGATAACCCATATATTCCTACATGGTTTTTACATTATTATTTTTCTCACAATTATTCTATGCCCCTAAAAACCAGATTTATTTGGAAAAGCTCAGAACAATGAAATAAATACAGTACTGATTTCAAATGCAAATGTCATGTCACTTCTAAATGAGTCAACCTTCAAAAGACAATGATAAATCAACCAGATAATTTCTGCATGTCAAAGAGTTTTAAAGGTGATAGCTAGTAAATTGGAGTACACATTAAAGTTTCTCAAATAAAAATGTTAAATATAAGTTACTTCTTCATCCATATCTAAAACCTGTCAAGTAGAGAGGAAAATAATCTGTCCCACCCCCACCGTTAACTGAACAGATCACATAAGTAGCTGATGTTTTTCCACCTTTCCAGAGTCTCCCCAGATAAAGTTCTAGGGTCATAGGTAGAATGGAAATTCCAAATGGAGGGACATACTTCTCCCTTTATCCCATAGCATCAATCTTGCAGGATGGCAACTAGTCCAAACTCCATAGTAGCAAATGTCTAGGACAGAATCAGAATGACAGATTCAGCTGCTATTTCTGGATCAGTCAAATCTCTAAACTGTTGGGTTCTAGTTTAGGGTTCATCTCAGCCAGAAGGACAGTGAGTGATCTATGAATATATGTATACATCCCCACCTCTCGAGATGTGCTTGCAGTAGGCATCTCTAAAATACTAAATTTCTTATCACAAACGTGTGGGAGTCAGAGGTTAGGTAAGACAGAAAATGGAACAGGGTGCTAATAATTGTCGAGGTACTAATGCCAACCTAGAACTGAGCATTAAATAGAGGCAAAAGGATACACATGACAACCTTTTAATGTATGTTCTGTAATCCATAGTCTGGAAGGGAAGGAAAAGAGAAAGAGAGAGAAAGGGAAAGAAATAAAGAACCTGCCATGGAGGTGGGCTGGGGAAGGGAGGAGGGAACCGGGGACGTTGGTGGTGGGAGATGGGCACTGGTGGAGGGACGGGTGCTGGAACACTGTATGACCAAAACCCAAATATGAAATTTTAATTGTATATCTTTTTATTTGTATATCTCACGGTGGTATAATAAAACACTTAAAAAATAAATAAATACAGTGAATCTGAAAAAATAAATAAATAAATAAAATACTAAATTTCAGCTAGCCAAGTTTGCAGGTCTGGGACTTTAAAGTGTGGGTGGAGGTGCACAAGTTAGTGATGATCCCTATTTTCACAATTCGCACAAAAAGCTTAAGGCCTGCAGGATACATATATCATACATATTTTACAGAAAGATCGATGCTGCCTGTTGTTAATTGACTGAGTGGGCTGAGAATTAAGGAGGCAGAAAAATTGTGTGACACGAAAATGATTTTTCCTCCTCCTAAGGATCAGAACTTTAATCCAACCATAAATTCTCATACCCCATATCGCTGAAGCAGATGGTCTTAATTTCAGAGGCCTTGTAAAATGCAGTGTGTGCTCCTTCATTCCCGAGTAAAGAGAATTTTGAGTAAACTATTGCCTTTTCATGGGATATTTAGCAAGGACACCCACATAAAACAACACAGCTGGAAATTCAAGAGGAGCAGTCCATTTGCTTGATAGCATCCCTCCCCTCTCAAACTAGAATCCATGTGCGATGCCTTTAAGACGGGGCGGGTGGTGGGGGGGTGGGGGTGTTGCTGGCTGAACTCTGCCCTGGGAGCCGTGAGTCAGTCTCTGCAAGCTCAGACAAATGGAATCTCCCCAGTGAGATCCCACTGGCGTCCACTGAGAAAAGACTGCAGAGTATCAGAGTGCCAGAGGGCCAGATTTCCCCCTGTGAAACTGACCTCGACCTCGCAGCTTGGAGGAGCTTGTTTGTTAACTCAGAGGGCCTGAATTGTCCTAAAAGCTTGTAATGATCGAAAAGTGTAGATCTAGATGCTGGTAAACAGACATACTCTTTCTCAAGCACTGTTTCAAGGAAGGAAGGAGAGAGAGAGAGAGAGAAACTGAGACAGAGAGACAGAGAGAGAGACAGAGAGAGACAGAGAAAGAGAGATAGAGACAGAGAGACAAAGACAGAGAGACAGAGACAGAGAGACAGAGACACACAGAGAGAAAGAGAGAGAGAGAGAGGAGAGAGAGAGAGAAGACTGAAAGAATGACTAAAACAAGGTTCCTCTCTTCTCTCCTACAGCTCTAGATTTTTTTCTTTGGCAGCTCCAACCTTGCTAATATTCCCAAGGGAATTTTCAAGCAAAGTTGGAAAAACCCCCAAAATTCAGTCTGACAACACATGTAAAACTTTCTAAGATCCCTTGATGGCAGGTTTCAAACTGAGACAAGACCTGTGACTTGAATGCCACTCTTAAGAGTGTTGACTTGACTCTTCCATCCCTTCTTCATGCGTGCTGCACCTGCACCCAGAGATCCCCAAGAAAGGTAACTTGTCCCACATCCAGCCAAAGAGACAGTTTGGATGACTATCATATCTGAGTTTGTAATCGTTACTTTTCCATTCTTCAGGTATGCCTAATAGTATTTGAAAGAAACAAAAGCGGAATGAATCAAATATGAAGAGTTTGCTAAGCACTCATTAAGTGAAATGCCTTCATTTTTCATTAAATTGAAGAATATGATTGTTTATAGAGTAAAAGAGAGCAAAAATAAATTTTCTAAATAGCAAAAATTAAAATTTTCTTACATTTGCTTCACAGAAGTTATGTGCTGTACTAGTTTGATATCTGTGTAGTTTGTGATCCTTAAACATTTTTATATAAATTTTTAACTCTAACATGGCAGTTAAAGAGCTGCTGATAGTTTATTCATAATTAAAGATATGACCCAAAAAAAGATGTAGCTTTAAACAATTTAGATTTTATTTTATAACAATAACCTTCTTTAGTTAATCTTGTTAGCCTAGTAACAAAAATATAGCCACTAAATAAAAATATTGGATAGTAATGTTTGATAATCCAATGGAAAGTATAATGCTGAATGAAATTAGTCAGAAGGAAAAGGACAGATATAGAATGACTGCATTCATTTGTGGGATATTAAAAATACCAGTATGATACCAATATCCAAGGCCAGGCAAAACATGGACCAGGAGAACTTGTTAGTGGGTGGAATCTACCACAAGTGTGTGGGAGTCAGTGGTTAGGTAAGATAGAGAAAATACCAGTGTGCTAATAATTATTGGAAATTGTAATGCCAGACTACTGAGCACTGAAAATAGGCAAAGGGGTATACATGATAACTTCTAAATGTATATATTGCAAGCCACAATGTGTAAGAGAAGGAAGAGAAAGGGGCAGAGAGAGAGGGGAGAGAGAGAGAGATAGAGAGAGAGAGAAGAGGCAAAATGCCTGCCATAGAGGCAGGCTAGAGGAGGGAGGAGAGAAACTGGGGATATGATGGTGGGAAATGGGATCTGGTGCAGGTGCTGTAACACTGTATGACCAAAACGTAAACATGAATATCTTTGTAATTGTACATCTCACGGTGGTATAATAAAATAAAATAAAATAAAATAATTTATCAAATAATGTTTAATTATTCTGAATATTTGCATTGTATCATTAAATTTCATTTCCTTTCTGATGAGATTTCCTTTCTGGAACTAAAACTTACTTCAAACTCAAAGTGTTTAATGAACTTTCTCACCTTTCCTTCCTTTTTTTAAACCATTCTTTCTCTTTTAAATTTCTCTGTTATCTTTGTGATATTGAAAATAGCAGAATATATATCCTTCCCTTATTTTGCTTATGCTATTTTTACAGTTTCCTTTCTCTGAAATTACTCTTCATGTCCCGCTCACCCCCTGTGTAAAATTTTCTCATCCTCCAAAGCCTAACAATTCATCAAGTTCTTACAGCCAAAAATGGTATATTTGCTCCATTGTGGCAATCTGTTTTTCTCAAGCATCTCAGAAGATAATACTGTGTTCAACTCATTATAACACTATTGACGCACTATATCTAACATGATGTCACATATTTTGGATTATTTTTGGGGGGGTGGTGAGATCTCACTTGGCAATATTAGGGCTTACTCTTATCTCAGTGCTCAATGATTACTCCTGCCAGTGCTAAGGGAGTAAAACCAGGTTAGCTACTTGCAAATCACATGCCTTAACACCTGTAGTGCCTCTCCATACCCTGCCACATGCTACAGTTGACCCTCCGTTTTTTTCTTCCCTCCCTCCCTCTCTCTCTCTCTCTCTCCTTTTGCACCTTCTTGTTTGCAATATAGAAACTGAAGGGTTATCATGTGTATATATATATATATATGTATATATATGTATATATCCCTAACCTACTTTCAATATTCAGTTCTATTCCAACTATTTTTGTCAAACGGGTCCCTTCTCTACCTTATCCACTCTCTGCCCACAGATACATGTTATAGAATCCAACCATTAACATGTTCACCTGCCCCTTTTTTCCCTGTAGTGCCCTTCTTTTTAACCTTTTGCATGTCTTCACGCACACTGTTTTGTTTGCACTTACTCTCTCTCGCCCTACACCTTTCAGCATCCTTTTTATTCCTATCTTTTTGGCCAGGGTCCCAGATGGGAGAAACAAAGGGCATGAGAGATGAATTGGTCATTTAGCCCTTATCCATGTTCTCAGTGAACAAGAGACACACTCCCTAAATGTCATTAATATGCAACCAAGGAACTTTTTTCCAATTTTTATATTTAAGCACTTTGATTTACAAAGTAATAGAATTTCAGGCATACAATGCTCCAATTTCAAACCTACTATCAGCCTAAGGCCCCTCCACCAATGACCCAAAGTTCTCTCCCATCTACACTTAACCTCCCTAGCAAACTCATTTTAAAATTTTATTATTCTATTTTATATGGCATGGTTACAGTAGTGTTGACTTAGATGTATTTGAAGTGCACAGTTACCTCACCACTATGCCACCAACATAGCTCTTATCGATGCCCTTGTGAGGTTAAAAAGAGAAAGCATTCTACTTGGGAAAAACTTATGTATTTTGGGAAACATACATTTTGGGGGAAACTACATATTTATATGGAAAAATATATCTTTGAAAAACGTCTGTTACATGTTAATCAATGTGTTTCAGACATGTTGATTTACCTGCATAAAATTAAGGGGGATAAAAGTCAAAACAGTGCTCAACTCTTCCAAAACTGAAAGCTAAAATGCTGACTCCAAAAGTATAAATTAATGCATTTGGGGCCTGAGAAATAGTACAGAGAGCAGGGTGCTTGCTTTGCATGGAGCCAACCCAGGTTTCATTCTTAATATCCCATATGGTCACCAAACACCACCAGGAGTAATTCCTGAGTGAGGAGCCAGGAGTAACCCCACACATTTCTGAATGTGCCCCAAAATACTAAAAACAAACAGAAAAGAGCTTATAGAGCTTATAGCATTTCTGTCTCTGAATATTGTCAATGATAACACAAATCTGGTAGTCTATGCTAACAAACAGGAAGTAAGTTTGGTACCTTTGTCATAAATGCAAGATAGTTACCTATTTTTCCTCCACGTTTGACATATTTATTTAAATTGATAGCATTCTAAGTTCTGTTTGGTTTCTAGAAGTTTAGCATACAATGGAGCACATAAAGCCCCATTGTAGGAATATACCATATTTGTCTTGTGTGTTCATCAGTTGATAAACATTTGTGTTGTATCTACACTTTTAGTACTTTTCACTACTCCTCACTCATAGTCTATTCACTACTATGAATAGTCACCCTAACCCCACACTTGTGGCAAGTGTCCAACAATGGATCAGTCCTCTAGACCCCTGTTTTGGGGACCTGATATTAGTATCATACTATTTTTTGATATCTCATAAATGAGTGCAATCATTATATAACTGTTCCTCTTTTGTCTGACTCTTTTTACTCTTCGTGTCCATTGATAAGAAAATTTCCTGACTTCATTTACAGTTTTAAAAAGAGCTAGCAACATTTTTTTTTACATTTTAATATCTTTATGTCACCTTTTAAACCTGTTCAAATCTCTTTAGCTTAAAAAAAAGAAAGAAAAAGAATCCATTTCCCTCCTGTAGCTATTATCTTTCAATTCCTCTCAGAGAAATTCCTTGGGAGAGTAAATAAAAGCTAATCCTTCTTTCCCAAGTCATTAAATTTTGACATTCCTCCAGACCCATGCCAATGGGTCATTTTCTTTCTCTTCTCTATTTTGTTTTCACCATTGATACTGTCATTCTTTCAGTTTGTTTTCAAATTGCACCTAGCACCACCTTTTCTAAGATGATCAGATACAGATCATACTATCCTTATAGTATGGAAGTATCCTTCCATACTATTGGAAGATTTCTGTTTTTGCTGTGTAAAACAAAAATTTCTCAATCTACTTGGCACTACGCTATTTCTTTTCTGGTACTACGTCATTTTAGGAACCTAACTACATGGCTTCCTTTTCAACATATACCTTTTTGCTCACCATTATATAGGTCTTCACTTTACCTTCTCTATTCCAATAGCGTCACTTGTCAATTTCATTCTTTTCAACTATGTGTTAATCTTTTCTAATGGTTCTTATAACATTGCGTCTTCATCAGTTCAAACCTTCATAATAAAATTAACAAACTGAGTGCCTTAGACAAAAAAAAGTTTGTCTCAGTTCTAGAGTTTAAGATCCAGGTGCTCACAGATACACCGGTGAGAAATTGCTTTGTAAGAAACCACCATCACAGTATTCTTCTCCAATGCTAAGACCAGAGAGAAAGAAATCAAGCTTCCTCTCTTGTTTGTTTAGCAAGAGAATGGCTTCAGGAGGGTTCCACTCCCATCACCACATTACTTCCACAAATCCCCATATCCAAATTTTCTTTCAGATTTAGACTTCAACATAAATTGAAAGGTCATAAATTTTTAGCTTATAATGACTATAATGAGCTCAATTTCATCATTCCAAAATTTTATGTCGAGTTTTAACTACGTTAACTCAGAATGTGACTATATTTGAAAACAGAGACTTTGATTAGAAAATTAATGTTGAATTAAATCATATGGGTAGAACATGATTCAGGTTTACTAGTGTTCTGGGATCACACAACATGCAAGGGACAGCAATGTGAGTACACTGCAGAAAGCCTGTTATCTGTGCCTCCTCAAAGAAAGGGCCTTTGATCTTGAACTCTCAAACATGTAAAAGAAAATTAACTTCTGTTCTTTACTCCACCTGCGATATTTTATAATCGCAGCTCTTAGCAAACTAATACAATCACCCACTTTCTTTCTATTTTTCTACATGACATCCTGATTATTACGACAGTATCTTCAGAATTACCTCACTTCACAGGTCATCTATCAGTGATAGCTCTGGAAATAAGAGGAAAGAAAAGAAGTTTTTTTCTTTTTTTAAAGATACTATGCTCCTACTGAAGCATCTTTCCCTGAAGCAGCAATCACCACTTTCACTTCACTGGTCAGATTATGGCCTCACCTTTCCCCATAGTTGCAGAAGAGGTTGGGGGACTGAGACCATCAAGCCAACTGCTCCCCAAATAAAACAAATATCTTGTGGCTAAGGAAGAGAAAGTATTATAATTTTTATGACTGCTAGCAATCTCTTTAGTGGATGTCACATAACCTACAGAATTTAGAAATAAATACACAAACGATGAAGTTAACTAAACCCATGATATTAATTTGAGTTACATACTTAGAATTTTGTGTTGTTTGGTTTACTGGACCACAACCAGCAGTGCTCAGTGCTTACTATTGACTGTGCGCTCAGGAATCATTACTGGTGGACCGGGAGACCACATGGGATGCCAGGGAAGGAACCTGGTCAGCTGTGTGTAGTACGGTCAAATGCCCCTGCAGCTGTACTATCGCCTTGGCCTCGTGTTTGTTATTTTTTACATTTTCAATAAAGAGAATGTGGCATGTTGGTGTATAATGGGCTAATTCTGAGACTTCCATTTCAATTATGATTAGAAGCTTTATTAAGTTTTTAGTTTCAAAGGCACAGAGAATTTTACTGAGCTTATAAGTAGTCCTAAGGCAGCTAAAAATTTAAATTTCCTTGTATTTGAAAGTTTAATCAATTGCATTTCTTAAGATTTACTTATATACTTAGAAAAATTTGCTTGTTAGTTACATAGTTTACTATCTTAAACATTTAAAAATAAATTTATAAATTTAAAATGCTTAATTATTAAGCATTTTAATTAATTGGGTTAGAAATCTTGAAAGTGGTAGCTAAAATATGCTAGTTTTAGTATAACAATAATATTTCTAAATAGAATATAACACCAAAATTATGTGTCTCTTTAATATATTATTAATTAAAAACTCAGGTGAGTCACAAATTAGTCTTTTCTGTACACAAAAGATTCTCTAGGTGTTGCAGGTGTGGCTGCAGTGCCTGGCTGCATTGGCAGGTGGCAGACAGGAGATAAGCTTGCCTACACTACCAGGGCTGTGCCCTATGGGCCCTGGATGGTGGATGGTCTGACATAGGAAAAGACTGGGCCCCCTGGAATGAACCCAGAGCCATAGCAGAGCCTGACAAGCTACCCGTGGTGTATTCAATATGCCAAAAACAGTAAAATAGAGATGAACTGGACAAGGGACAGACCAGACGCACAGCTGCGCTGCCTGGCCGACATGGATCAGCCCATGGAGTCTCTGAGGAATTGGCTATTCCCCAGCAGAGACCAACGTAACTCCTAGAGTAACGCAGTCATGTGGGGGGAAAGCCACGCTGGCCAGAATTGGGGCAGGGATTTGGGCTCCTCCCTCTCCATGCTGGTGGGCATGGCTATGGGCTCACAGCCTTGGCAACCAGATGAACCAGACAAGGGACAGACCAGACACACAACTATGACAGTGCATGGCTGTGCAAGAGTCTTAGATAACAAATTAGACTAAGACCAGGTACTTCCCAGGATCTTTCACATCTGTACACCATAATCATTGTAGTTGTAACAAACTGGGGAGGTTGATAAGGAATACGGAACTATAACATCACACTAGAACTCACTACTGAATAAACACATAGATAATTGCATCATAAACTGTAAGGCAAGTCACAAGGTATAGGAGAAGAGAGAGAGAAATACGGGAGACAGAAACAGAAATAGAGAGAGAGAAAGATGAGAGACTCAGATGCATGGGGGAGAGCTGCCATCCAGCTCTCTCTTAGCTCAGCTGACCATGAGGCTCCCAGGAGGTAAGATGGGTTTTGGGAGTGGGCCCATCACATCTGTAGGGCCTCGGAAGCAGCCGGATGAGACTAGCTCACCATAACAGCTGCCATTTTCATGGTCTGGACCCCACAGCTCATCAAAACCCATACAAGAGAGACGCTAATCTCAAGACCAGCTCAGAGCAGACAAATTTGAGCCCAAGTAGGCGGCTCTCAGAGGCAGAAGTCACCGGGCGTACCTGGAGATGGAGCTGAAATACCCCCTTCCCCTCTGATCCTTCCGGAGTCCTGGTGGCCCAGCCCACGAACTGCCTCAGGGCTCTCAGCCATGATACAGAGACTCAGAAGCATGGACAAGAGAGCCATTTGCCTAGCTCAGCTGACCACGAGGCTCCCAGCAGTCTCTGATGAGACTCGTTCACCATAATAGCCGCCATTATCACAGTCTGAACATCACAGCTCATCAGAACCCATGCAAGAGAGACGCTGATCTCAAGACCAGCTCAGAGCAGCTGACTTCGAGCCCTAAGCCTGGGAATACATCAGCCAAAATGCAAGGAAGAAGGATCACTGTTGGTGACAGTACCAAGCTTTCAAGATTCTCTGTCTGCTTTTCAGATTAATATACCATTATCATCTTGGATTGAAGAGGTGCCCTGAACTATGATGTATGCCCGACAAGGATATTGACAGAGAAGCTCTTGAAAAAATACATTTTATAAGATTCTCTATAATGAAAATAGCCTTACCTCAGCATGATTTTTTATTGAGTGTATTACAAATAACAAAAAAGAAACATAATCCTGATATCTTCTATGTATTTTTTCTGTATATTCCTACATAGTTTTTGTAATATGCTCACATTTAATAAAGTTATATGTTATGCATACATAGAAAAAAAGATGCTCTAAAGAATACTAGAAAAGAAACTACAGATTGATATGCACATGTTGATAATAATTTAAATATGAGTTCTAAGTCTCTGAGAGTTCTTTTTTGTTAAAGTGTGTGCTTTGGCAAGCTTTTTTAAGCAAAAGAATGTCATGATCACATTCGTGTTTTAAAAGATGGCGATGGCATGTCCTTGGCTATTTCCTGGCAAGGTGAATTTCTATTCAACATTTCAATCACCAGCTCCAAGTTTACATATCTAACGTCCAGTTGAACACCATAAACCCAATAGTATTATGAGCTTCTTCCAAGTATGTCAACAACTCTGCTCATCCTATGTTATGACCATTTCATTTTTCTTGAAGTCACTTACATCTGTCCGCTTTAATAAAACCTGTAACAATGCTATTTTATCAATTTTCATATTTTTGTGAGCCTAACAAGATGCCATATATATTGCAAAGCTTAAGACTTTAATTTGAGTTTCAAACAATCCCACCAAACTATAGTAATTACATGACATCCTACCTTAGAGGTGATATCTCCTTTTCTCCTGTTTTTGAATTTTACTGTGATTTTAATTAAAAAAAATAACAAGATAAAATTTGGGGCCGGGAGCGATAGC
Organism: Cryptotis parvus; assembly: GCA_021461705.1. Lineage (NCBI taxonomy): Eukaryota > Metazoa > Chordata > Mammalia > Eulipotyphla > Soricidae > Cryptotis > Cryptotis parvus. The sequence goes on from JAJIBD010021723.1 coordinate 59,720, forward strand.
CCAGTGGGTAGGGCGTTTGCCTTGCACGTGGCCGGCCTATGTCGGCCTGGGTTCTATCCCCGGCATCCCATATGGTCCCCGAGCACCGCCAGGAGTAATTCCTGAGTGCAGAGCCAGGAGAAACCCCTGAGCATTACCGGTATGGCCCAAAAAGCAAAAAAAATTAATTAATTAATTAATTAATTAAATAAATTAAAAATTAATAATCGCCCAAGATACATCTATTATTTTAATAATTAATAATTTTAATAATTATTAAAATTAATAATTGCCCAAGATACATGAAAAAATGATTCTTCCAATATTTTCTCACTTGCAAATGATTATACATTCACAGGAAAGAAATGTGTTGGTTGGAAAAAGTCCCAGAAGGCCCTTTGGGTGGGCATTTGATTCCTTGATAAAAAGCCTAGTCTTGCGTCTGGAAAGGAGGGAAATTAGAAAAGGGGCAAAAGGACTGCTGGCTTCAAGGGCTAGCATAACAGCAATTTCAGCAAGAACTATGAACAGCATGATAGCTAAATTAAATAGTAGAGAAAAAAAAGTGCTGTCCAAAGCTTCTTTAGCTATAAACTAACTTAGAAAATAACTTCAAAATCATTTCCTACTCCACAAACTTATTTTAAGAATATTTTAAAAAGCAAATTTGAGAGGTTTGAGGACTTTAACGTAGAAGATTCCACTGTTTTAGATCCTGTAGATTAAACAAATATCAATCTAATACTCTAATAGCAAACAAGGATTTGACAAATCTTTTAATCTTGAGATTATATTTTATGTGTAATTTCCTTTTTTCTGCATGAGTCTTCTCTCTCTTACTCTCTTTCTCTTTCTCTTTTTAATTATACTGTAAAAATTATTCAGCAGGAACTCCTTCTTAACATTTCATTGTTATCCACCCTGGCTATTACAAATTCTTATTATAAATTTTTTCTCTATATTGCCTATACTTCTCCAGCACATTAATTATCTTTCTTCTGACAAGACCATAATCCATTTTTTCTGTGAAATCTGTAGCACTTAATGAAGATTATTCTCACTTTGTAAAGGCTTTTGAAGGGACTTTTCAGATCCTGTCTAAATGAGGGCCTCTTAAGTCATATGATGAGCTTAGATTGGAGCCCCGGTCTCTCAGATTTGATTAGCAGGTCCTGATGGCTTGCTACTACTTTGCTCAGCTCTATGATTTTAGTAAGAAAAAAGCATAAGGAAAACAAGAGTAGCTATCTGGATAATAGCAGGAACAAGTTGGAGAAGGGAACATTCACCTGACATATGCACTATAACTGAATACAGTCATTAGCCACAGATGCCTGGTAATTTAAAATGGGGTCTTTCTGCCTCTTCCTCTAGCTAGTCTGAGTGGAGACCAGTATATATAAATAAGATACTATTCATCTTCCAGTGAAGCTTAGAATTACTGACTCGGCCATAGGCTTTTACCTTCCTGTATCTCCATGACCTTTCTGCTTTTTTATCAATACTTCATGATTATTGTATGTTTCAGTCTGCTTCCACTATTTCCCCTCAAGAAGAAAAACTGTGTAATGGAGTAAATCTAAATTCTGAGAAAACAAGATCCATATCTAAAAAATCAGGTGTCATTTTGTCACTAAGAGAGTTTTGATTACATGTATCTGATCTTCTCACATACTTGGGGAAAAGACATATTCCAGCCTTCTGCTGTCAGGAACAGATATATCTTCCAATGTGTCACTTAAACTTGCAGTTTCCAATATTCAGTTATTTCCCCAAAGTAGTGACAAATCTATGCCATGAGTTTTAAATCAGTGGTAAAAATCAGTCTAAAAATTTACAGTAACCTAAAGTTGGAATGGTAGTAGCAGTCTGAGAACAGGCTGTAATTCTGTAATTAATATAAAGAACAGATATATTTTTTTCAGTGGCAGTGAATAAACTTGTTTCTTCCATATCTTTAATCAAATGATACAGGAGCAGTAACAAAAAAAATATGCAATCCATTTATGTTGCATGTTCTAGCATGTTCCTTTCACTAGTTCTTTGAATCATAATAACAAACCCTTTTTGGAAGACTTCCTTTCATCTTCGGTTCTTGGGACATACCAGTTCTGCTCAAAAGACATTACTGGTAGTGTTCAAGGATCATGAAATAAGAGGAATATTATAATATTCAATATAAAATAAGTAAGGATTAAACTCAGGTGTCTCTCTTGTGGGAGATTCATTGAGTTCTCTCTCTAGCTAGGAAGATATTTTTTATTACTTTAATATTAAATATATGTGGGGAACAATTTATAATGCAGTACTAACTCTCCAGCCCCATTGGGCTTGAAAATAAGAAAATTGATAAGCTAGGTTTTATTAAATCACCATGTCTTCTCATCACAGAACAAAATCCTTACCAGATACCCAGTAGGCATTTTACACACAAACCTTCTTCCAAATTATATGGAAACTCAGGCCTATGACAGAGATATGACAGAATTTACTTGCCAATGAGCACAAAAGAGGCAAAAGTAGTTTATAAGCTCTTGGTGGTGGAAATGAGTCATGACCTTGAAAACAAACAATAGGTACACTGCCTCCATGTCCATTTTCATCTACGGTTGATGGCAATCAAGATCCTAGAAAACAACCTAAACTCTCCTAAGGTTCTATGCTCTAGTCTCCATGCATACTGTTCTTCTGCCTAAGGAATTCTCTTTCATCTCAAGTACCCCGCTCCATTCCAACATTAATTTCTCTTGGAAACTCTTACTTCAACTGAAAACTAACTTCCCCCCATTCTCTAGTCCTCATTCCCCAATCTTAATCCAGGAGTGAGAAATTCCCATTGTGGACTGCAGTGATCCTATACCTTGCTTATTATTAAATTATTATATTCTTGTTATTTTGTTCTTCCTGGGTTGAAAAGTCTATGAAAGTTGTAGAATCACTTCTGTTTATTGCCAAAGAAAAGTTAGACCCGCTATGCTAGCTGTTGAAATATTTAATGAGTTATTGAATGAAGCAGCAACACATCTCTCACCACTATGGTGAACCAAATTATGAAATACCCTTTACATATTTGAAAGGTAGTATTTAAAAAGGTAGAACTGTCCCTTTTCTACAAACCCTAAAATGCAGGACTAGTGGTTATGTCTCTAAGAATAGTCAATAGGTTTTCATAGGTTCCTTCTAGCCCAATAAATTCTTTTCTTCAAAAAACAAAAATGCCAACACTATTTAGATTAATAATAGTAGTGCTGTCATTATTTCACCACTTCAGTAAATGAAGTGCCTGAGATGGAGGGGGATAGCAGGACTAGCCTCCATCTAATCAAGTGCTAAATGGCACTTGTCTCGAGGTATGACGGCTACCATTCCTCTTCTCACCATTATTGCCATTAGATAAGAGAGATTTTCTTAAGTAGAAGTCTTTAATCTGTGCAGTTCTACCCTTATCACTGATTAGTTTGCCAAACTCATCTCTTTTTCCCCAGGGCATAAAAAATTAAGAAATAAAAAATCGAGGTCCAATGTCAGCTTTGTGAATTTCGCACAAATATTTCAGTATGTTCAACTGATAAAGACAATTTATAACATTCCATTTTTAACAATTATCTCTGTTGATACTTCCAAGTAATTTTTAATTTCTTCCAAAAATTAGTCAAATTTAATTCACCAATTTGGTGAATTCTGTTTTGTTTTGTTTTTGTTTTGTTTTGTTTTGTTTTGTTTTGTTTTGTTTTGTTTTGGGGTCCCATGCAGTAGTGCTCAGGGCCTAGTCCTAGCTTAGCACTCAGGAATCGCCATCTGTGGGGAGACAACAGGGAAGACTCAGGAGACTATCGGGATACTAGGGATTGAACTCAGAGTGTCTACAAGGCAAGTATTCTACCAACTGTGCTATCTTTTCAGCCCATTAATTTTTTAAAATTATTTGTTTTACTTTAGGGACATACACAGCTGTACCCAGTACCTGCTCCTAGTTGGCTTTTATGCTCAGGGATCACACTTAGTGCTGGGAATGAAACCTGGGTCAGCCATGTGCAAGGTAAATGCATAGACCATTGTACTATCTCTATGACCATGGTGAATATTTTGACATTAAGTCTTCTATATACATTATTTGATTGAGGCTATTTTGCATGGAAAATTATACTTTTCTCGGGGGCCCTACGGCAGGATTTGAAACTTTATTATTGAGTTTGTAAAATGAAATATTCAACAAAAACTAAAAATATAGAAATAAAGAGCATATTAAAAATAGTCCTTCAAAATACCATTATCCCTTAAGGAGCTAAGTTTACTTAATCTACGTTGAATGATAGATGATACACTAAGAAATCAAAGTCATAATGCATTTTATTAATCTGACAATAATTTCAATGTTTTTCTTGACTGTCTTGACTTATTTAGAAAAGAAAACATAAAGGGTCTAAAGAATAAACTGAAGCATAATTTTTATGTACATAAATAAAAGTGAAAACTTTCAACTGTGAGGTTTTTGAAGACAAACTATTTTGTCTGTCTTAACCTTCCAGCTCAGTGGGCACTGATTAATTAGGCTAGTGCTTAATACAAATCAAATAAGTGAATAAATAGTGGTGATACACCCCTCTGCCTTGGATTGATGTTTAAATACTTAACAGAATCTGCCTATCAATTACCTCCACATAATCATCTGCAACATCTCTTTCTTGCTGACTATAGCATACACAACTAAAACTTACATTTTTCAAATATGTTTTGCTTTTATTTGCCTTGGAAACTTTAAACAAGTTATGCCCTTGGCTTTATACATCACCTATCAATGCTCTTTCCTTCTCTTTTACTCATCACCTGTAAATGCTCCTCATTTCAACTTTAAAAACATTTCCTTTGGGAATTTCTCCCTGGCATAGTAAACATGCCATCCAAAACCCAAGCTTTATTTTAGGGACTATGGGGACTCCAACAGCTGCCCCACCTCTTTTGGGACTATAGTAGAATTATATGTACTTGAGAAAAGGGACCATGTATATTTAATATTAATTGGGTCTTTTTTTAATTACAGATGACAGAAAAATCTACTGAAACTTCTAAACCAGAGACAATTCATTAGCTATCTATTCAGGTGCTTGCTCCAACCTCTTATTTAAATTTGTTAAATCACTTTCTCCTTCTCCACTTCCTGTCTCTCATCTGTACTTCTCCATATATCCTAGTCTTCTAAGTCTGACTCCTTTCCTTTTCCATTTATATCTATTCATCTCTCTTCATTTCTAGCTCTTAACTTTCACATTATTTTCTTTCCTGCATCCATGTTTTAAAGCATTAGTCTTCTTTCTTACTATAAATAAATTCCTCCATTTGTCAGTAAAGAAGAGAAGTGGGGTGATTTAGCTATATTTATCAGACTGATTAATGTTACAAATTAATTGTCTTTATCAGTTGAACAGTTGAACCAATCACTGTAACCAAGGAAAATAAAAATTATTAATCAATTATGTTGCAAACATATTCCAAGTCTTATATCCCGTGCCAATTATTCATATGATAGGCATTCCTACTAAAATTAGAACTGTGGAGGGGCTGTTCCTCAAGTAATAAGGTCTACTGTTAGTAGGATAGAGGCGAATGCAATGCTGTGTTACTGTTAACAGGATAGAGGGAATGCAAAGCTGTGTTAATGCTATCATATGATTCCACTCCTGCTTCAATAATATTGAATTTCTACTCTGAAAAAACAAAGTCTGGCCTATGATTTTGATTTCCAATATTGAACCATGAATAAATAAATTAAAATAGAAAAGGGATTTGGAAGACAATGTGTTTGGTGTATTAATATTTTTAATAATAAAACTTTTCACTGAGGATGCAAAGAAACACAAAAGATATTTCTTCCTACAACAGCAATTTAAAAAAGCAGCTTATTAAAATTGACTTGAAGAGCTGACTGATAGGGGCCAAAGAGATAATACACTTAGTAGGAAGTTTTCTTTTGCATATGGGCAGCCCAGGTTTGATTTCAGACACTCCATATGGTTGCCCAAGCACCACCAGGAGGTGACCTCTGGGCAGACCCAGGAATAAGCCCTGAGTATTGCTGCGTTCTCCTCCCACCTTCATTAATATGGTATGTGAAAGATTTTCAGAACTTTTATGCTTAAAGTCACATTACAAAATTGTATAGTGAAAGATGAATATGTTTTGATGACTATATAAAGTCTGGCCTTATTTTTAGACCAGCTAGGACCAACTCACAGATGAGGCCACAACAGTTGCCTTTAAGTTCAGATCTACCTTTTAAGCAGGGTCAATAGATATTATAATCTTGGGGAAGGGATTATATATAGAAACCTGAGTAATTCTGGTCTTCTATCTAAGACAGAAGGTATTCTTGTGACTTCAGTGTCTTTAAGATAATACCGACTTTCTTTTCTATCTGAGCTTCTCTACATTGTTCTTGCTCTCTTTTTATCCTTTAATGTCTTTTCATCACTGGCTGAAGAAATTAATGTTTTCTAAACTTTTCTTCTATGTTTTATTCCTGATTAAATTAAAGGATATGCCCAAAACCAGTAATAAGAATGTGTATCTTCCCGACTCTGAAAGAGCCCTTAATACAGCAACACTAAGAAAGAAGAACAAGGAGTGCCTGATAAAATTTCATGGTCAAACTAGGCTGCCAAAACGAAGAAGGACTAAAATGACTGTCTGAACTTTCAATGCACGTACGCTGGCATTGGAAGCATATATCGAGGATCTGATGGTCCAAGCGCAAAAGATCAAGTAGGACACCATTGGTCTACTGAGATGAGAAGGTGTCAATTGAATCACGCCGTATTTTTTAACTCTTTTTTATTAAATATTTTATTATACCACCATGAGACATACAATTACAACATTGTTCATGTTTGGAGGTTTTGGTAACATAGTGTTCCAGCACCCCGCCCTCCACCAGTGCCCATTTCCCACCACCAATGTACCCAATTCCCTCCCTCCCAGAGTCTGCCTAAATGGCAGATTCTTTATCTCTTTTCTCTCCCCCCTCTCTCTCTTTTACTTCTCTTATACTTTGTGGGTTGCACTACATACACTTAGAGGCCATCATGTGATTTTGTTGCCTGTATTTAATGCTCAGTTCTAGGTTGGTATTAGCCCTTTTGACATTTATTCACACATGTTCCCTTCTCTGTCTTACCTAACCTCTGACTCCCACAAGTTTGTGGTAATTTCCACTTTTGGTAAGACCTCCTGATACACGTTTTGCTTGACATTGGATTTTGGTGTCATAATATGTATATATATATATATATATATATATATATATATATATATGTCATGCAAATAAATGCAGAAATTCTATAGTCATTCTACATCTCTCTCTTTCCTTCTAACTAATTTCTCTCAATATGATCCTTTCCATGTCTGCCGTTTTTGACAAGAGAAGAACTCTTCCTAGGAACATGCAAGGAAAGAAGTGTCCGTGGCGTTAGTGTCCTTGTCAACACGAACATGGCCTTGAACATTGATTCATTTGAATGCCTAACAAACTGTATCAGATGATTACACTTAAAGAGATGAGGCCCACTGCCAAAAATTTCTATCTTCTTTGTCTATGCACCAACATCCACATACAAGGAAGAAGAAATTGAGAAATTCTTTACATGGAACTGGAGGAGTTCTATAAAAAGATCACACCTTCTACAAGATCATAGTTGATGATTTTAATGCCAAGATAGTACCAAGATCAGCCGAAAAACTCTACATTGGGACCCATGGCCTAGAGTGGAAAAAAACAGGGTGAGAAACTATCTGAATTCATCCTGTCCACCAAGACCATTCATGGAACTCACAGTTCCAGAAGGCTGAAGCAAAAACGTTGGACATGGAAATCTCCTGGTAGACAGTTCCACAATAAAATTGACCAAATCATCTTTTTTTTTCCTGCTTTATGGGTCACACCTGGCGACACTCAGGGGTTACCCATGGCTCTGCACTCAGGAATTACTCCTGGCGGTGCTCGGGGGACCATATGGGATGGTGGGGATGGAACCGGGCACAGGCTGGCCTCGTGCAAGGCAAATGCCCTACCCGCTAGGCTATCACTCCAGTCCCCTAACCACATCTCTTAAATAGAAGATTTTGACTGATTGATGTTGTTGTCATCCCAAAATTACAAACATGATCAGACCACCATCCCTTCGTGCAAAATTCACTTCACGCAATGGGGAGAAAAGGCTGCAAGTTTAAGAAGAAGAGAACTAGAACAACCATCAATTGGGAACTGTTTGCACCATTGCGCAACATGGGAAGATACCATCATTGATGACATTGATGAAGAATACAACCTACTGGTTCAGCACCTACATTATTGTGCGAAGAATGCTGAGAGAGAAAGAATGAAAACCACAAAAGGGCGCCTGTCTTCAAAAACTCCTCAGCTAATTCGCCAACGGGCAAGGCACGAGCCTCAGGGCACCAAATGCTAACATCCAGGCTTGCAAAGTGGTGCAGAGAAGCGATAAAGGAAGATCGCAAAGAGAGAAGAGCAGAAATACTGGAAGATGCAGCAGAAGCCGGGAAAAGCAATCACACCGCCTGCCTGTCTTTCGCCAACACTAAAACCAAGATGACTGCCCTCCGAAGTACTGATGGATCTATCATATCTTGCAGAAAGGCAATGGAGAAGATTATCCATGACTTCTACTCAGATCTCTTTGATAGTCATGTCCACCTGCCCACATACCAAATTCCGCAGTATGGATATGTCATTCCCAACGTTCTCCCTTCTGAAATCCGACATGCCATTTTGTCAGTAAAGAAGGGAACAGGATCAGGCCCAGACAAAGTCACACCCGAACACCGAAGAATCTGCCTTCAGTACTCATCAATACATTGGCTGGGCTCTTCACACTACCTGTCTAAATCCAAGGTGCCCTTCCAATGGAAAACCAGTAGAAAAGTGCTATTGTTCAAGAAGGGAGGTTTCACAACATTGGCAACTATCACCCCATCTGCCTGTTGTTGTTCATCTACAAACTGTTCACTCGAGTCATCCTGAACAGGATTGGCAGAGTTAAATGAAGGACAACCATGTGAGAAAGCTGGCTTCCGAAAAGGATTCAGCACAGTCGACCATATCCAGATGGTAACCAAAGCTCATTCAATTTGTAGGGAGTTCAAGATGCTGCTCTGTCTCACATTCTTTGATTTAAAGAAAGTCTTTGATTCTGTTGAGACTGAAGCATTTATGAAAACCCTATCCAAAAGGATGTTCAAACCCAATGCATCAAGATCCCTTGTAGGCTGTAATACGGATTCACCACCAGGATCTCACCATTCTACAAGGAAGTGATCATTGATGTCAAAAGAGGGGTTCAGGGGGATACCATTTCACCAAAACTCTTCAGCTCCACCCTTGAAAACACCACATATGACAATTAGAATGTGAAGGGAATAGGAGTGAAGATAGATGGTCAGCGACTACACCACCTCAGTTTCGCTGATGTCATTGTTCTAATAACACCAAATATTAGCCGAGCAGCACAAATGTGGCTGACTTTGCTGAGAATGTGGAAAGATAGGTCTACAGCTGAATCTGAAGAAAACTATGTACATGAAAAATGAACTAGTTCCAGAGGCCCCATTCACTGTCAATGGAACAAACATCTCTGAATCGCAGTTATGTGTACCTAGGTTGAGAAGTCAACATAATAACAACCTAAAACCTGAGCTGTGCAGGAGGAAAAGAGCAGCATGGAATGCGCTTCAAAAGCATCGAAGAAATAGCTAAAAAGGACAAAGCACCTCCAGCTCCAGGCACAACTCTTAGACTCCACCGTTTCTCCCTGCATTAACATACGCCTCAGAGACCTGGGCCCTACCCAAAAGCAGGATGAGAATGCTATTCGGGTCTCCCAAAGAGGAGTCGAAAGAGCTATGCTTGGAATATCATGCCTCACTCAAGTGTGAGAGAGAAAAGAATCCGGAGTTTCAACTCTCTGCCGCCTTCCAGAGTCAGGGTGCTGTCTCGATTGCCAAAGCATCAAAAATCATATGGGCTGGACATGTAATGCGATTTGGAGACAACCGCTGAACTAGAGCCATTAATGACTGGATTCCATGGGACGTCATAAGTTCACGTGGCTGCCCACCCTCAAGATGGTTAGACTTCTTCATCAAGACCCTGATAGAATGGTTGAGGCTCTTCATATTCCTGAAACAACCAGATGCCATTGGGCTACACTGGCAAGTGAAAGGGTCAAATGGAAATGTTACTGGTGCCTGCTTGAGGAAATTGATGAACAATGGGATGTCTAGTGATCTAGTGAAATTAAATCAACTGATCCTGAAATTTAACTCAACTTGGGTCCTTTTCCCTAAAATGGTTTTGTCATCCAAGATCCTTTTATCATGCTCACCAATTATAGATGAACAATTCCTGGACACAAGTTTCTTTTGACCCATAGGTTAGTCTATTACTTGGCATTCTGATCTGTTTTCTGCTACTCACTCTTATTTTAGTTTTCCAGAATCTATATATTACATGTTATTATATAATACTGACCTTTCTAACAGATCTCCATTTAATAATGGTTTCTATAATATAATTTAGAATGATTAATCTACCACACCGAAAGTATAACACTAATTAATTTAGTCTCAAGGAGATATATCACTTTCAATGAGCATTAACATAATTTCCAGAATATGCATGTCATCTCAAGATGTAGTTAAATGTCTGTATTTATACCATTAAACATGTCTTCCATAGGTGTATCTTTTTTAAATCATCTAAACCACTGTAGCTTGCTTTGGAAAACTTTTATTTTAGGATGGCAGGCACACCATGAAGGAAAGCTGCAGCAATACTGTGGTTCTGAAGGAATGAGTGCTAAAATGACCTCCTCCCTCTTGGAAGCAAACCTATATCATTTGGAAAACTGTTATTCATTATGCAGAAGTTAAGTGACACTGACATTCCAGTTGGTTTCGGAGATGTTTCCAAGCGCCACATCCACTTCTATCCCTTCCTTTTTCCTTCACTCTTCTTTAATTTTATTTCTTACTGTGCATATTTTTCTCCATTTTGGTTCATTTTCCTTAACTTATGTCATGTGAGTGAGCTTCTATTATCATTATTTTTTATAGTTTGTCTTCTTTACTTTTTGGAGTTTTATTTTGTTTGTTTAGGTCTTTGAGCCACATCCAGAGGTGAGAGAGATGCTCAGGGGATCTAATTCTGCCTTCAAAAATGACTCCAAGCAGGTTCAAGGACCTCACAGGGTGACAGGGAGCCATATGCAAGGCAGACATCTTATAAGGTCAGCTACATTTGACAAAAGAGTTAAAAGCATGAAATGGAACAAAAGCAGGATCTTCACCAAGTGGTGCTGGGAAAACTGGAACTTCTCAAGAAGATAAAGCACTTGCTTTCAGTTATAACATCAACATAATTTGCAAAATATGCGCCATTTCAAGATATGTTAAATGTTTGTATTATGCCATTAAGCATGTCATTCATAGGAGCACCTTTCCAAAATCATAGAAATTAGTTTCAAAATGTGAACAGGAGTTTGGCCAAGCAAACTCAAATACCCCTAGCTTTCTGGGTGGCACTCCTATTCTTGATTTGAGGGGGGGCAGGATAAAACAGTATAGAGTGACTGGTCAGAAATGATAAAGAGCTCCATATTATTGAGACTCCTTATATTGAAGAGAAATGATTTTTATAGAGGAGGGAATTTTAAAAGAAATACAATTAAATTCTAGCTATAAGAAGAACCATACAAAATCCTAGTAGTTTAAAACAAAAGTATGTTCCCCAGACTCTCCAATTATTCATAAGTTTTAGTCTCCTTAACAATCTCCCTAGTAATGAGGCAGGAGATAACACAGCAGGTAGTCTGCTTGTGTTGCATGTGACTGACCCAGGTACTATCCCCAGCACCCCATATTGTGCCCTCAAGCCCATCAGGAATGACTCCAGAGAGCAGAGCCAGGAATAAAACTTGGGAACCTTCCCAAAAAATGCCTCCATAATAATACAGAAAAAAGAACCATTATGAGTATCAAATTTCTGTAATGCAGTGACACTGGCATCTCTGTAATCACAGAAAGTCATGACATATGATATATATTAAGTTCAAGTTTCTGCAAGACATTCTCCCCTACCACAAGGTGAGGGGGTGGAGGGGGATAAAAAGCTAGAGTATGTATCAATGTTACTTAAGAATCCTTGGTTTAAATTTAAGTATAGTAGTGCATTGTTTCAGATATATTTTGCTAACGAATCAAATCCCCAAAACCTCATCAAGGAGCAATTTGAAAATAATATGGAAGTGATGGAAGGAGATAGGGGAGGCAGAGGGGCAGGAGAGGTCTGCTTAAAGAATGCTCAGAAATCTGAGAACTATTCCTGGTGATTCTAGCACTTTCAGTTTAGTGCTAGGACTCAGGCTGTGAGGTGTTGGGAATCATCAAGGCTGTTGGTGATTGACGGCTGTTAGGCCACAACCAGTGATGCTCAAGAGGCCATAACAACCTGGGAGATACCCCAGGTTGTCAGCATGCAAACTACACATTCTACCCCCTGCACTATCTAACTAGTCTCCAAAATACACACAAATATACACACACATACATAGTATTATATCGTAATAATATTAATTAAATTAATATGCATTATAATACATTATATATACACATATGTGCATATTTTAATATATGAATTTTCATATAATTTTTATATCTATTTTAATTTTTTCCTATTCACTTTGTTGTGGTTACTCTTGCAATAGCTGAGAGGTGTCGGGGAATCACGTATGCATTGTTTTGGTGCTTATACACTTGATATAGATAAAGCTCTCCGTTGGCCCCCAAACAACAAACTACCTACATTTTATTTGTGTTATTCACATCTGTGCTTTGTACTCCTGACCTCAGTGCTTGTACATGGTCAATGTGTTGCACACTTTAGTGTGAATGTGAGTGGCACCAGGATTGAACTCATAATCTTACATTTACAAGGTACTTTTAGATGCTGAGCCCTCACCAAGGCCCTCAAGACTGTTTTTCTCATTAGGAAACTTACTAATAATTTGTTGTACAATGCCTCAAAAAAATATTTTGGGGAAACCGCCTAAGTGTGAATGTTAAAACACTTGGCCAAAGTACCAAAATTACAACAATTGTTTATTTTCTACCTCTCAGCTTCCATTATTCTCTTTTCTCTTTCTAGCTTCATAAATAAACAATAAAAACAGAAAAGCTCCTTTCTGTAGAACTCTTTTAGTTAGTCATATAATCACCTCTTAAAAGCTATAAGTAGTCACACACATAGAAGGTATGGTTTGGATAAAATATTCACCTTAACTCTATAACGAAGCAGTCTTTAAATACGGATTAAGATTACAGTTAAATAACCATAATTAAACTGAATTTTTTAAAATGACTAGTTAACTTGATAAATTAAGTGTGTTTTATTCACTGGTTTCCTTTGTGAAGGAAAACAGAAAATGAATCTTTCTCAGAGTTAAAAGCATTGAGCATATGAGATTAGAAAATAAACTTACTTCTAAAACCTTTCACATGTTTATACTAAAACACTTTACATGTCTAATATTTATATTAAAATATTGAGATGGCTATGATCTTTTGACCATAATAGTAAGACACAACAAAGCTCCCAGTTCTAAGAAGTTTTCAGAAACTTGACAACAAAAGAGTCGCTACATTTATGTATTCTATTTTTGCTTTTTCATGATAATCTAACACTAAAAATTAAAGGTCTATATCTTAGAATCACAATAACTGTAATCTAGACTCTGTGTCTTTTTGTAGATTGGCTGGACAGAATAACGTATATGTGATGAAATACAGGGCCAGAGAGAGAGAACATATGAGGCAAGCATTTGCCTTGTCATTGGTCCACCTCAACTCAAATCTCTGGTACCACTTACAGTTCCCTGAGGCACTGGTAAGGGTCATGCCTGAGCGCAAAGTCAAGAACAGCTCCTGAGCACTGCATCCCAAAATAAATAAATAAAAGAAAATTCTACAGTGGGTAATGGAGGTAAAAAAAAATCACTACCTTCTTCACAAAAAGCCAAAGAACCATGATAAAATCTCTAATACTTCCCATATGCAACTAAACCTGGTCCTTTCTTATGGAAACCCATAGCCCCATATTAGGGTGTTCAGTTTCTGGTGTATAACCAGGTGTATTCTGATGCACCACAACTAAATGAGTGTGACCCACAGTGAGCAACACAACCAAGCATGTGTGACCCTGGGTTATTAAATTACAAAATACTTGGAGGTCAAACTTGAGTGGTATAACATGATGGTGGGAAATGATCAGAGTTTGTTTACATTCAGAAACTTAGAAGGGTGAGTATGATGAAGGGAAATGCAAAGAACCAGAGCCACTGGAATTATAAAGTTGTCACTAAAATAGGCAAGGAAGATTTCAAAGGGGAAAAATTCTGGAGCTGAGTTTGGGATATGAACTCCAGAGTCCTATTATTACAAGAGTAATTATATCAACTGCATTGATGAGCACACAACTATGGAGTCATAGTTGTGTGGACAGACTTTCCTGTTTGTCATAGTTGTATGGACAAACTTTCCCTATTTGTCCAGGTCAAACAGGAAATTGTGGGAATGTCAGTATAATTTAGCATGCATGGCATTTGAATTCCTTTTCTTAAGCTTGATCACTTGATCACTTGACATCCCGTTATTCATCGATTTGCTCAAGCAGGCCCCAGTAATATTTCCATTTGACCTATCACGTGCCGGTGTAGCCCAATTGCATCTGGTTGCTTCAGGAATACAAAGAGCCTCAAAGCGAACTACAAGACACTGCTTCAAGAAATAAAAGAGGACACAGGAAATGGAAACACATTCCCTGCTCCTGGAAGGCGAGAATTAACATTGTCAAGATGGTAATACTCCCTAGAGCTTTTGTAACAGATTCAATGCGGTTCCTATAAGGATTCCCATGACATTCTTTAAAGAAATTGACCAAACACTTCTGAAATTGTATGGAATAACAAAGCCCACGGATAGCTAAAGCAATCCTGGGAAGAAGAGGTGGGAGGCATCACCTTTCCCAACCTCAAACTGTACTACAAAGCAGCAGTAATTAAAACAGCATGGTACTGGAATAAAAACAGACCGGTGGACCTATGGAATAGAGTTGAGTATCCTGACACCCACCCTCAAAGATATGATCAGTTAATCTTTGATAAAGGTGCAAAAGAGTCCAAACTGGAGTAAGGAAAGCCTCTTCAACAAGTGGTGCTGGGAAAACTGGACAGCTACATGTAAAAAATGAATTTGGACCTGTGTCTACCACCTTGCTGGCCAAAATCAGATCAAAATGGATTAAAGATCTCAATGTCAGACCTGAATCCATAAAGTACATTGAAGAAAATATAGAAAAACCCTCCACCGACATCGATGCTAAAGACATCTTCAAAGGTGAAACACCATTAACAAAAGCAACTAGAAGAAAATATAAATATATGGGACTACATGAACTGAAGAGTCTTCTGCACCTCGAAAGAAACAGTGACCAAGATAGAAAAACAGTCGACAGAATGGGAAAGAATATTCACTTATACCCACACCCATCTGATATGGGGTTAATATCCAGGATATATCAGGCACTGGTACAGCTTATAAGAAAAAAGAGCCAACCCCATTAGAAAATGGGAGAGGAGATTGAACAGAAACTTTTGACAAGGGAGAAATCCGAATGGCCAAAAAGGCATATGAGAAAAATGCTCATCATCACTAATCATCAGAGAGATGCAAATCAAAACAACAATGAGATATCACCTCACCACAGAGAATGGCCCATATCCAAAAGGGTAAAAGCAACAAGTGCTGGCGTGGATGTGGGGAAAAGGGGACTCTCATACACTGTTGGTGGGAATGTCGACTTGTACAACCTTTCTGGAAAACAATGGACATTCCTCCAAAGACTAGAAATTGAGCTCCCCTTTGACCCAGCCATACCGCTCTTGGGAATATACCCTGGAAAGCCAAAAACACACAGCAGAAACACAATCTTCACTTTTTTATTTTCATAGCAGCACTATTCACAATAGCCAGAACCCTGAAACAACCAGTATGCCCGAGAACTGATGACTGGATAAAGAAACTGTGGTACATCTACAATAATGGAATACTATGCAGCTGTCAGAAAAAAATGAAGTTATGAAATTTTCCTATAAATGGATGGATATGGAAAGAATCATGTTGAGTGAAATTAGTCAGAAGGAAAGAGAGAGACATAGAATGACGGCATTTATTTGCATGACATAAATATACTAGGTGATCTTACCGAAGTGGAAATTACCACAAGTGTGTGGGAGTCAGAGGTTGGTTTAGATAGAGAAGGAACATGTGTGAATAAATGTCTAAAAGTTCTGATGCTAACATAGAACTGAGCATTAAATACAGACAAAAAATGCAAAATGATGGCCTAAATGTAAGTGTACTTAGAGTAATACTTAATGTGTGGGAGAAGGGAGGAGAGAGAGAGAGGAAGAGGAGATAAAGAACCTGCCATTTAGGCAGGATGTGGGAGGGGAGGGAATTGGGGACATGGGTGGTGGCTGGGGGGCACTGGTGGAGGGCGGGGGTGCTGGGAACACTGTGGGGTCGAACCCCTAAGCGTGAACAGCATTGTAATTGTATATCTCACGGTGGTATAATAAAATGTCAAAAAATGACAATAATG
>JAJIBD010021724.1:0-65265 GCA_021461705.1 Cryptotis parvus
AAACACATTCCCTGCTCATGGATGGGGAGAATTAACATTGTCAAGATGGTAATACTCCCTAGAGCTTTGTATAGATTCAATGCAGTTCCTATAAGGATACACATGACATTCTTTAAAGAAATTGACCAAACACTCTTGAAATTCTTATGGAATAATAAACCCCCACGGATAGCTAAAGCAATCCTTGGGAAGAAGAAGATGGGAGGCATCACCTTTCCCAACCTCAAACTGCACTACAAAGCAGCAGTAATTAAAACAGCATGGTACTGGAATAAAAACAGACCTGTGGACCTATGGAATAGAGTTGAGTATCCTGACACCCACCCTCAAAGACATGATCAGTTAATCTTTGATAAAGGTGCAAAGAGACCAAACTGGAGTAAGGAAAGCCTCTTCAACAAGTGGGGCTGGGAAAACTGGACAGCTACATGTAAAAAAATGAATTTGGACCTGTGCTAACACCTTGCACAAAAATCAGATCAAAATGGATTAAAGATCTCAATATTAGACCTGAATCCATAAAGTACGTTGAAGAAAATATAGAACAAACCCTCAAACGACATTGAGGATGTCTAAAGAAATCTTCAAAGGTGAAACACCATTAACAAAGCAACTAGAAGAAAATATAAACATGTGGGACTACATGAAACTAAAGAGCTTCTGACCTCAAAATAAATAGCAAGATAGAAAGACAGTCCACAGAATGGGAAAGAATATTCACCCAATACCTATCTGAAAAGGGGTTAATATCCAGGATATATCAGGCACTGGTACAGCTATATAAGAAAAAACAGCCAACCCCATTAAAAAAGGGGAGAAGAGATGAACAGAAACTTTGACAAGGAAGAAATTCGAATGGCCAAAAGGCATATGAAAAAAAATGCTCATCCTCACTAATCATCAGAGAGATGCAAATCAAAACAATCAGATATCACCTCACACCACAGAGACTGGCCCATTTCCAAAAGGGTAAGAGCAACAAGTGCTGGCGTGGATGTGGGGAAAATGGGACTCTCATACATTGTTGGTGGAAATGTCGACTTGTACAACCTTTCTGGAGAACAATATGGACATTCCTCCAAAGACTAGAAATTGAGCTCCCTTTTGACCCAGCCATACCACTCCTAGGAATATACCCTGGGAAGCCAAAAACACACAGCGGAAACACAATCCTCACTTTTATTTTCATAGCAGCACTATTCACAATAGCCAGAACCTGGAAACAACCAGTATGCCCGAGAACTGATGACTGGATAAAGAAACTGTGGTACATCTACACAATGGAACACTATGCAGCTGTCAGGAAAAAACGAACTTATGAAATTTTCCTATAAATGGATGGACATGGAAAGGATCATGTTGAGTGAAATTAGTCAGAAGGAAAGAGAGACATAGAATGACTGCATTTATTTGCATGACATAAATATATCAGGTGATCTTACCAAAAGTGGAAATTACCACAAACGTGTGGGAGTCAGAAGTTAGGTAAGACAGAGAAGGGAACAAGTGTGAATAAATGTCAAAAGGGCTGATACCAACATAGAACTGAGCATTAAATAAAGGCAAAAAAAATGCACATGATAGTTTTTAAGTGTATGTAGTGCAACCCACATTGTGTATGAGAAGGAAAAGAGAGAGAGGAGAGAGAGAAAGAGACAAAGAACCTGCCATTTAGGCAGGCTATGGGAGGGGGTAGGGAATTGGGGACATTGGTGATGGGAAATGGGCACTGGTGGAGGGCGGGGTGCTGGAACACTATGTGACCGAAACCTCCAAATATGAACAATGTTGTAATTGTATATATCACGGTGGTATAATAAAATGTTTTAAAAAATTTTTTTCCTACAAGCAATACATTATCTTTGTCATAAATGTGATCATAAATAGTATTTTTCTCTACTTAAGAATTTCACAAGGGGCTGGAGCGATAGCCCAGTGGGCAGGGCGTTTGTCTTTCATGCGGCCGGCACTGGGTTCGATCCCTGGCATCCCATATGGTCCCCCAAGCATCGCCAGGAGTGGTTCCTGAGTGCAGAGCCAGGAGTAACCCCTGAGCATCACTGGGTGTGACCCAAAAAAAAAAAAAAAAAAGTTCACAAAAGCAGATTTATATTACAAAAGAATTCAGTCAAAGAATAGGTAGGGGATCAAAGTATACTGCAGTATTGAGACTGAGTATTAAGAGATGCACAGAGCCCCAAAACAGGGATGAGTTACATACATCTGAGAAAGCTATGTGACCAACTGGGAGATAATTTTAAGGGATCCCAGAGTTGATGGTTTTCTGAGCTTCAATAGCTGCATTTTCTAGCTCTGTTTCTTAGAAAAATGTGAATTTGATAAGCATCACAGCAGAGAATTACAAGCTTGCTTAGGAGGTGGAAGATGAAGACTAGGTGGTTGTGTCTGCTGGGTTATTTCCTGTGTGTTTTCTTGAAACTAAGTGACTTGGACCTGGATGAAGTCTAAAGGATCTTTATGTTCAAGAGGAACTATGTGCAACTATTACTAGCTGAAGCAAACATTTCTATAATCAAAGAAATAACACAGAACTGCATTCGTATGGTAAAGATTTGAATAACGTAAAATTTTATAAAGTAAATATTTATTCCCTGCTGTTTTCTTATTTTGCACAAGACTATCAAGTTTTTATTTATTATATCTTGTTTTTTGTAAATGTGTGTCTATGTAGGCATTTATCCAATGAACCCAGAGCTACGGCAGAGCCTGGCAAGTTACCAGTGGTGTATTCGGGTATGCCAAAAACAGTAACAATAATGGACCTCATTCCCAACAAATGGAGACGTTACTGGTGCCTGCTCGAGCAAATCGATGAACAATGGCAAGACAAGTGACAAGTATTTTTTCCTGACAGTCTTTCATTTCCTATTGACACTACAGTTTAGTTTTTTTTTGTTTTATTGATCTTAATTATCTTTCTGTTCCATTAGCATTTTCCTTTGTTTTTCTATTTAGATTTTCATTAAAATTTTTCTTAGAAATGTTTGTTTTCTTAGAAATGTTTTATTTTTTCCGTGGATAAGGGGGCTTGGGTTTGGTCACATCCAGGGGATGCTCAGGGCCTAATCCTGGTTCTACAGTGAGGGATCATTCCTGGTTGGATGTGAGGACAAAGTGGGTTGTCAGCGGACCTTGTGGGGTGCCAGGGATCAAGCCTGGGTCTGTCACATGCAAGAAAAATACCTGCATGCTGTACTATTGCTCTGGTCTTTATTTCTTCCTTTCTGTTTGTCAAGGCAAAAGATTAGATTATAAATTTCGGGTCAAGGGAGATAGTTAAAAGGACTGGAGAAGTGCCTCATACATATGAAGTTTTGAATTTGATCCCTTGGTCACCACTGGATTGGGCCATGGTGAACTTCAGTCCCTACCCTTAGCATTGGTGAACCAAAGATACACCATATTGCCAAGCAAATACTTTGAAACATCATGCTCATATAACTAGTCTAAGTATTTCCAGGTCTGGTCCCTACACACCCCTGCCTCCCTGAGCACTGGGATACCTCTGACAAAAAAATACTGAATTTTTATTTCCTCCCTTAATTATGTGAGCATTGTACAAAGAAATTTCATATGACTATTAGCCAAATATAACAATTATTGGAACAAGGGATGTTGTACTTAAGTGGTAGAGCACATGGATTCCTTTGTGCCATTCTCTGAGTTCAGTCCCTAGCACTGTATCACATAGTTCACCAAGAAGCACAGGGAGAGTGTCTTCAAGATGAGGAGACGAGAGACACTGCTGGGAGTAGCTGCGAGCAACGCCAGCCAAAACTCCTATTAAACATTATTAATGTTCTGGTATCCCAACAGTACACCCATCACTAGAGTGCCCACTTGCCAAGACTAATGTCTCAAGGGGGCCCCGCCAAGTGACCCCAAGCCTCCCATCTAATCCCAGTTCTATAGCTAAATCTCCGGTTCTGATAACTTTGACCATTTTTTTTTCAAATGTTAGTTCCCTTGCTATGTTCCTTTATATCCCACATACAAGAAAGATCTTTTAAATATATTTGTTGTGGAAGGGGTGATACCTAGACACATGCCTGTGGTTAAAGCTATATTCCTGAAGTTACACAAAATTGTAAATCTGTTAACTTGACAAATATTATCACTGTTATAAACAGCACTTTTTGCAGATATATACATTAAAATGCAATAGTATGAATTATTATATGCTAATACATTTTAAAGTGGACATGAAATAGATACATCTTACAATATGTGATTTAGTAAGAGTGAGAGAAAAGGACTAAGAAAATTTTAAGGGAAATTTGAACAGATCTATAAGAGCATTAAACCATGTTTTATATTAAAATGTAATATTGACTTTATATTAGAAAATATTGTTAGGAAACGATATCTGTTGAAAGTTATGCCTTAGTGAACTCTGGGTCTCTGCAGCCTCAAAGTTATTTGCATCTGCTCTGAGACTAGCCCCTCATGCACAGATTTGCCCCTCTTGTGCAAATCACTTCTGCAACAAGCCAGAAGACCTCCCACTCCATGAGGGCCTCCATTTTCCACATCCGGACTTCTCTCTCGTCAGACCTCCACCCAGCAGACCAGCCTATCAGCGCCCGGCTCACGCAGCTGCTTGCGGCCGCGCGGGTTCATCAATAAATGCTGGACTTAGGAGGTGCCTACAAGAGTATGCTACCTGCACGGCAGAGCCTGGCAAGCTACCCGTGTTGTATTTGATATATGCCAAATACCAATAACAATTATAGACCTCATCCCGAATGGATTGGGGCTCTTTATGTTCCTGGAGCAAGCAGATGCCTTGGACTCTACTAGCATGAGACAGGACATATGGAGATGTTACTGGGGCCCGCTCGAGCAAATCGATGATGAACGGGAAGACAGTGATACAGTGATACAGTGCAAATCACAATAAGAGATTGGGGGCAGAATTGGACAAGGCAGCTTGATTGTAATAACTCTTGGAATAGCATTATAATTTCTGTCATGATTTCTATGTTAGCTAATTGTGGCACTTTTCTCATAACCCCCATGGGCCACCACATGGGACAGCTAGAATTTTGCCAGATAGAAGTCTGGTAAATAGCTCTGCTAAGATCCAGGAAGGAGTTATGCTAAGTTTTCTTCCAGTCAAGAAAACTTGACTCTCAATAAAACTAAAGGCATAGCATAAAAAAGTACTCTGGAGCAGAATAAAAAAATGGACCTTATGGGTGTTTGGGGAAATACATCTGCCTGCATGAAGTTATGGCCCTAAAATTATGTTTTTCCCCATGGGTTAATTCCTGAGTTACTGTCATTCTTAGGTTTGTTTCCCCCCCCCCTCTCCACAAATGCTTTGCATAAGAATCAACTTGGGAAGCACGGACTCAGGGCCCTGACATTAGAATATATATGGGGCTGTACTAGCAAACATCTCAATAGAAGCTGTATATATATGTATATATATATATATATATATATATATATATATATATATATATACAGTGTGTGTGTGTGTGATGAAGAGAAAGTTTTTTTTGTGTCTCCCTGGCTTTTGGAGGGTTTTGGGAGATGAAAGGTAGGTGTGGGAAAGAAGAAGATAGTCATCTATCTTGGTGAAATAGCTCAGCCTGAGCACATGGTCAGAGGTTTGGCCAGAAGCTAGAGGTTTGAGAGTTTCACCCATTTTTGGATTGTTATAGCAGAGCTTGTTTAATTACTGGTGATAAGTAAAAGCTTTTTTGAACTGTTCTTAATTTGTGGTCTGTCTGTCTGTTACACGTCCTTGAAGTAAAAAGGGATCCCTGGTACTGTCAGGGAATCCAGCCTTCCCCAATGAATATAATATTTTCTTATGCTTGAAAATATTATATTACAGATAATATTTAAGTATCTGCATGAATAAATGAAAAGTTATAACATAACTCCTTATAGATGCAACAAAATAACCTAAATAGACATAGGACAGTCACTATAAAAGAAACATTAATTCATTATAGAAAAAGTATAAAATCCCTTATCAAGCTAGAAATAAACAGACCTTTCTTAATCTTGCAGAGAACCATAGGCACCATGAGCAAATGCCAGACTCAATGCCAAAGCACCGAGAAGTTCGCCTTGTCTTTTAAAGAAACTCCTTTAGACACTTCTTGAAAAACTGTTTCAAAGCTATGAATTCCTTAAGCCTATGAAGCTTTTTTTCAAATATGAATGATATATTTTTCAAATATAGACTTTTCAAATATGAATGATATAGTTTAGTTTAGTTTTTTCTATACTATATATTTTTAATTTTTAAAAAAATTTTTATTATACCACCTTGAGACATACAATTACAAAGGTGTTCATACTTGGTTCTTGGTAGTACAGTTTTCCAGCACCCACCCCTCCACCAGTGCTCCATTTCCACCACCAATGTACCCCCACCCCCTCCCACCCACCCCCAGGCTGCCTCAATAGCAGGTACCCCAGTTTCCTCTCTCTCTGTCTCTCTCTGTCTCTGTACCTTTCTTCCTATTCTTTTACACATTGTGGCTAGCCCTGCAGCTATTTAGAGTTCATCACTTAAGTCTCTTTGTGTATATATGAATTATATCTACTGGATAAAGTATCCCTAGTGAGGTATATTTTTGTTTAATTTTTTTTAACTATTCTCCCCTCATTCTCTACTGTCGATACAATCTCATTTGAAGATCTGCTAATGAGTCTTCTGGGCTTTCCCTGGTATTTAAGTTTCTTTCTTAATCCTGATGCTTTCAATATTCTGTTTCTGTCTTTGACTTTTGCCATTCTGATTATAATTTGTCATGGAGTTTTTCTGTTTTGAGTCTTTTTTCTCTGGAACCCTTCTGTTTTCTTGAATCTTGGTGCTACACATTTCAATTCTGGGATATTCTTAGCTATGACTTCTTAAATGAGTGGGTGTTCATTAAATCTACCTTCTTTTATTCAGTGATTCTTATATTGTTACTTTTAATTGATTCCATAGTTCTCTTATATTCTGCCAATTTGTTTTTAAAACTAGTATCCATCTTTTTCTTTGTTTATAAAGATTTTCTGCATCTCATCTTGGAGTTCCTTCACATTTTCTTCAGCTGCTGTCATTCTACTGCCCAGAACTTCCATGTGTTTTTACATCATGTACCATACCCTTCATTTCTGTCACTTCAGAATATAATTTTCTCATTTTCACTCTCATGCTTTTTATGCTTCATGACTATCTGTACCATGGTTTATTTGAGCTCATTAAACATACATCCTCAGCGTCAAGTCACTAAATTCATTCTCTGAGATTTTATAGAGCTGGTTGGTTGCTACTGGTAGAACTTTCTGTGTTAATATTTTCACTCATTGAACTTGGTGGGTTTCTATGTGTCTTCCTTGTTGGATTTGCTGTCCTCATGCTATGCTGAAGGTAAATATTTTTAGTTAGTCCCCCTAGGAGTCTCTGGACCTCATTCCCATGACCTGAAGGAATGGTTTGAGGCTTTTCCTTGCCTGGAGCAAGCAGATGCCCTTAAGGTTACACTTGCTTTCAACAGGACGTTTGGAGATGTTACTCATGCCCGCAAGAGCAAATTGATGAACAACGGGAAGACAAGTGATACAAGTGAAGGAGTCTCTGATGGATAAGCCTGGGTGTTGTTATTCTCTACTTGTTTTCACCCAGTGACAGTATAAGTGTGAGCTGTATGATGTACAATGAATAGAGCTGTTGTTTTTGAGGTTAACTTGGCCTGAGTGTTGGTGGGGGAGTATAGGTTCAGTAGATAGGGAGGTGGGCCTGCTGAGAAGATCAGAGAGGTGGGCAATTGTGAAGTTGCAAGAATCCAACTGAAGAAGGGGAAATCAATTTCTGCATCCCAAATATCCTGAATCTCAGGTGAGAGGTTAACCTCACCCCTCATCTGCTGGGTTAAAGGAACAGTTGAGGTTTAGAGGCATGGAGCTGGGTATGAGAATAAGACAGAGAAATAGAGTATCACTTTTGAATGTTTCTGTTTCATAATCCTAGTTCCTAGTGTTCTCCAACCAGAACTTGACTTCTGTGAGAAATGAACCTGTTCCAAATTTCTTTTATTTATCAAAATTCTAACCTATTGTATGTTTTATTTGGTGGAGGGTACATGAGAACTATTCCCACCGTATATTTTGAGGATATAGATTCAGTATCCTGTCCTGATATATTTGGATTGGGGGGGGGTAGGAAGAGAGGGAGGCTCCTAAACAATCATTGGGGACTCTAGGAACTACTCACAACCATATTTGCTCAATCAGGCAGGCATTCAATGCCAAAGCACAAGAATAAGGTGTTGCTCCTTGTCCTATGATGCCAAGGACAACCTTAGCCACATCCAATGGTGCCCAGGGCTGATGCCAGGGATGGAGCACTTGTGGTACCTGGGATCAAGCAGAGATAAAGTGTATGTGATATCTTCCTGCTCCATATTTGAATGTTAAGGGCTCTCTTTCCTCTATAAGCTAAACGAAGCAAAAGATCTTTAGAGAAAGAAACTGATACAAAGGTGGTAATGAAGACATATTTGTACTATCTCTCATGTGAGCCAGACCCTAAACTTAGGAGGCCAGAAGGTAAGAACTAGGTGAACAAAAACAAGTTGCTTGATCTTCCATTTTTTAAAATATGTATCTGAGAATAGAATCCTATAAATTGTTACTGAAAACTTAGAAGAGAATATTTCACTGTGCAATAATTTTTTTGGAAATACTGCATAATATATCCTCTTAAGAAGAGACACATAATACTTACTAAAGTTATGAGATGTCAAAGTAAATAAGTTTTACTTTGAGCCCATGTGTTTCAAATAAGAACATGTTTTCTCATAATGCTCTAATTCTGCTAATAGTACTTCAATGAAGGAAATCTGTGTATAGAGGTATGTGTTATGGAACAGATTGTGTTCTCAGAAAAATGTATATTGAAACATCCTTAGCACATCAGTACATGTGAGAAAGCAAATCTTTTGTTCTTGTCTGTTTTTTCTAATTTTTTAATTTGCTCTTTTACTTTAGTTTTTGATATTTCAAAAATTTAATTATATAAGACTATGGTAAGTGTAATAAAATAGTTGGATTTTTTTCTAGTTCTATGTACTGTCCTGCAGATTTAACTTTTTAAAAAAATTGAGTATGTCTTTTGGAAGATCTCTTGGTGTAAACTTAATGAAAATATGGATCATCAATATGGCTTAACAAGATGCATTTGTGACACATAATTAATTTTGAATAATTTCACATATTAAAACAGCATAATTGAAAGCACAAGGGCCCCTCCCTTTTTCTTTTTACAAGGTTATTTGATTAATTTGTACCAACTTAATTTTTTAAAATATTTTATTATTTTTATTATACCACAATTAGAGAATTATTCACTAGAATAAAGAAAAACCACACAGAGATCTAGTCTGATTTTATAAAGCAGAGATGTTCTAAAGAGTCTTAAAAATAATGAAACATAGTTTATTCAAAATAAGAACAATACATATTATTATAAATTATTTAATGATAGATAAGTATATAACACATATTTAGTCCCTGCTAATAATTACTTTAGTTTTAATCTGGTGCTAGAGTTGAACACAATGTCTTATAGATGTGAATAACTACCCTTAACAGATGGAGTCCCTTAGAGAAAAAAGATACATTCATAACATATATATATATATTTGATATATAAATTTTTAAAATAATATATAACCATAAGAAACAGTTTTACATGTAAAAATCTCTAGGAAAAGGGATAATAAAGTATTATCTCAGGAGTCGCAACTAGTTTTGACAAAAGGTTCCAACTTCTATAGGGATGAAAGGATAAACTGACATTGGTGATTGAAACCAGTTCAGAGAATTTAGAAAAGGCAAAGTCCTAGACAAGTACACTTGTCTTATTACTATCTCTGTCAAAACTTAAACTTTCTTTTTGGTTAGATTTTTGGATAAGATGACAGGGTGTCCCTCAGAAGATCGGCCCAGAAAATGATTTATTGTTTACTTGGAATCAACCAATTGAAAACAAAGCTTTCTTCCCTGTTCTTTTCCTATTAGAAAAGCAAAACAAGACAAAAAGAACTTTCTTGTAACTGCGAAATTGAGGTGGTTACTTTGAGGATATTGGCCTGCCATTTTACAACCTGATGATACTTTTTTTTGGCCAATAAAGCTTTTTCTTAACTTGAAAAAGAAGTTTTAAAATGGGGTCTCCTTATATACTTTCTGACCCATTCTTTTGAGTGTGAAAACCCTGAACAGCACCTGCCATTTTGATAAGCTTTTCATTTTCTTTTGACAACAAAATCTCAATTTTGTTGGTCTTAAAATTCTCATTTCTTGGCAGATGCCTATCAAAGTCTCATGTCTTTCCCCCAAATTTCCTACAACATTTCTAACTGCTCAAGCTTGTCAGAACATTTCTACTGAGGCTAGCTATCTTCCAAATTTCATTTTGATAGCCCATCTTATTAAAAAGTACTACAGAAATCTCATGTTTATTTATTATTTGAACATGGCTCATGAAGCTATCAATCAAATCTCTGAATGCACTCACTAATATATTTTATAGCAAATATATCCATAGGCTTTTAATATTCTTATAATGTCTCTATGTGCCTAGTCATATATATTTAATGAAAAGCTATCATATCATTTTCTGGAAAATTTCAAACATCTGTAGATTATCTAATGTATACTCACAGACTTTATGTGTAGTTGTAGACAATCTTGCATTATATTCTGATTATATAAATTGGGAATAAATCATTGAGCATTATAATGCAGACTTTTCAGAAATATTTTAACAATTAGGAAAGCTGACGTGGTTAAAATGCATCAGTCTAAGATTTACTGTTTTGAAGCTGTGAATAGTGGATTTGATCTTTTGTGGGCCGTTAGGTAATCTTTTCCCTATTTTACTGATTAAAAAGGAGGTATAAACTTTGTCTCTGTCTTCGCCTTTCTCTTCTTTTCTGCTTTTCCCAAATATCCAGACTTGTGAGAGTATAGGATATACTTGATACAAGAAAGTCTGTGGACAAATACAGATGGACATTTTGGTGTCTGATGGGTTTTCCTGAGAGGCATACCTCCCACATTAACCACTACTAATTTTTGCATTTTTATTTAAGTTTTAAGGGGACAGTGGATTTTCCTTTGTTGGTGGGTTCTTCAGAATTGTATGAAAGTTTTGCATACAAAACTCGGAAGATTGAAAGTTAGTTCATTGTGCAGAAAAGATAGATGATTCCTGGTCGTTTTCCAAATGTTTGGCCTCTCTATTACTCATAAACGACATCCTGGTCTGGTCTCTGACACTTCCCAGTCCAGTGTATGACTGCCCAGTTCTGTCCCACTCAGTCTACTGGCCTCCCATTTACTCCTGTACCTGCACTGCCCTCTCTCTGTCCTGTGTATGCTTTCCCGGCCTCCCCTGTCTGTATCTGAGCTATCCTGGGCCTCCTAGCTCACCCCTGCCCTGTACCAATACTTGCTTAGCCTTGTGTGGCCAACCAGTACTGGGCCCTATAACTCGACATGCTACCCTACCTGATCTGGGGAGTCTTGAGAGCATGGAGAGAGAGAGAGAGAGAGAGAGAGAGAGAGAGAGAGAGAGAGAGAGAGCAAGAGAGCACCAGAGAGACACACACATAGAGACAGAGAGATATATATAGAGAGAGACAGAGACAGGGACAGAGACACAGAGAGACACACACAGAGATAAAGAGACACATACACAGAGAGAGATAGAGAGAGAAAGAGAGAGAGACAGAGAGATACTGGGAGTACCCTTTGTAGGCAGCCAAATACCACCCCCAGGAGTCCCCTTTATACATTCTGATTGGCAACCTAGTTCATGGGTGTGATTTGCCACCTGTGACCTGGCGCCTTCTACCTTAGCTCCTGCTGTATCAAGTCATGATACAGCATGATGCATGATACAGCATGATACTAAGACATGAAGATCTGGAACTCTGCAACAGAAACTAATGAATAGCTTATTGTTTTTATTATTTTTGGATTTGTGCTAATATTCAAATCCACAAAATGGAGGCATTCTTTTCCCTTCTTTTTATTTTTATTTTTGGGTCACACCCAGCAATGCTCAGGGGTTACTCCTGGCTCTTTGCTCAGGAATTACTCCTGGCGGTGCTCAGGGGACCATATGGGATGCTGGGGATCAAACCTGGGACCCTTCTTTTCCAACCTCTGCATCGCTTTTATTCTAACTTGGGAATTTCCACACTTACATGTTTATCTTTCATACCCCTTTGATAGATCCCTGACCTTACCTGGTACAGACAGAGGGACAGAGAAGAGTAAAGTGGAGAAATAGGAGAAGTTTATTGAGCTGAGCTCTCTGGCGGACCCAACCAACCTTTGGCGAGGCTGGAGTGGAGCCAGTAATGGGAGAGGCTAAGCAAGATTTCAAATTGTCTTTGGCTGGAAAATGGAACCTGAGAGAGTGATAAACTGCTAAGCACTGATTATAGCTTGGGGGGGTCCCAGTCCTGTCTTTAGTGCCTGGGGAGGGCGATCTTGATTCCAGGAATGTCAGTAATTTCATCAGCATTCCTCTAATCAAGAACACTGAGGTTTCTTCATCATTAGGTCCCCAGCAAACAGTACGCTCTTCTCCATGTCTTCTGCAACTCTAGTTTAAATAAATGGAACTCGTTGTAACCCAGCTCAAGGTCCTGCCTAATGAATCTTTATACTCCCTTTCCAACTTCTGTCCTCCTTGTCAACTATCTTCTATTTGAATCAGTGTTGAACACCTCAAAGTGACCCTACGGATTGGTCTCATACTCATGTTGGAACTCTTCATTTCCATTCCCATCCATCTTTTTTTCACATTTTAAATGTTTTTTTGAGTGAGATTTTGTGGTTTATAATGGTTTCTAATTCACGTAATTCTAATACCACACTTATCACTTCCCTTCCCCAAGGGCCCTAATGACCCTCCCATTCAATTAGCTCATCCTCTCCCACCTACTCAATTGAGTGGATAAGTTCTCCCTTGGGCCTTTATTGTTATCTTGCTTTGTGTCTTTTAGTCCCATATATGAGAAAGATCTTTCTGAGTCTGTCCTTTTCCTTCCAACTGACTTCACTGAGCCTGATATATTCTAGTTCCATCCATGTTGCTATTTTATCTCATTCTTACATGTGTACTATATATTGCATGTAATGTAATTACATATTAGAAGAGGGAAGACCCTGTGAGCACCAGCTAAGAGATAGATGATAGAGCACCTTAAAGTATTGAGTAGAATAGAGCACCAGCATGATGACTATTCCTGAGCCCGTCACACGAACTGCATGTTTAAATGCATATTTAAAAGACATTTTTACCAACTGATATAGTTTATCCTACAAAAAATTAGAGAAAAATTAAAACCTAGAATAATCACCAAAGCTGCTAATTTACTCTGTACTTAGATTTTGTAACATAAATTTACATTGTCATATTAATTGTGCTATATTTGCTAGGTAGATCCTCTGTATGAAATAAAGGAGATAAATTTCAAAGTAGTTTTAATATTTGCTACATTCAGATTGTCCCTATACAAAGTAGAATTAATTGCTCAATAATACAAGCTTCAAAGTTCTGTGGTTTGCTTAATATTTTCATTAACGATGTGAAAAAGGATGGGGCTAGAGAGATAGTACAATAGGTAGGGCATGTGCCTTGCATGCAACCATCCCAGGTTCAATCACCAGCACTTTGTGTGGCCTCTGTGCACTGCCAGGAATGGTTCCTGAGTGCAAAACCAGGAGTATCCATAAGCAAAATGAACACTGTCTCCATAAGCAAAATGAACACTGTCCAAAACAACAATAAAAATTTAATGTGAAAAGGAAAGCACACTGTATACTTTTTCTGTGGAAGAGTTCTTGAAAGATGGAGAAAATAATTGTAGCACCAATTCGAGTTTATAATAGCACAATTAGAAACATTTTTGATTATAGTAAAATATACTCTTCTTGGCAAGAATGTACTAAACAATACACAGAATGTATACTGGGGCAAAAGTGTTATGAGTTTTTTGAAATACTACATTTGATCTTAGCCAAAAGACCAAGAAGCAATTTTTGAAATAACATGATTATAAATGAGAGTCTTCTACCGAGAGTATACCACCTACAAGGCAGAGCCTGTCAAACTACCCATGTTTTATTTGCCAGAAACTAGTAACAATTATGGACCTCAATTCCATGGCCTGAAGAATAGTTTGAGGCTCTTCCTGTCCCTGGAGCAAGCAGATGCCCTTGGGCTACACTTGCTTGTGACATGAAGTATGGAGATGTTACTGGTGCCCGCTGTAGCAAATTGATGAACTGCGGGAAGACAGTGTTACAGTGTTAATGTAATTATCCAATGAATTGATTTCTCAAAATATTTTCCAGAGTGCTCATATAAAAGGAAGCAATTTGTGAAAGCAGCAAATTGTTCTACTTCAAATACTCAGAGTAAAGTAGATCTCAGAAATATGCATGTTAAACTTGTACTGCATATTATATTTATGCACATTGGCATTGAAAACTTCTGGTATTGAAAGAGGAGGAGGAATAAACAGCTGGAGCTTGCTGACAAGTGAGCCTGGACTGGACAGAGGAGCACACATTATTGAGGGAGGCAACAAAGAAAGGGACCTAATCTCCTACCCATATAAGGTACAGAATACATTAATATCCATTTCTCTGTTATACTTTGTTATCTGTTATCCCTCTGTTATAAAACAGATATTCTGTTATCCCTCTGTTATAAAAAAACAAAAGCCCCCAAACAAGCAAAAACCACATGGCCAACAGCTCAGCACACCTGGGGGCTTATCACACAACCTGCTTCCTCACTGTTTACAATATGCCCACATCACTTCAATTCACTTTAAGACACCTTGGCTGCTCCCAGGGATAGAAAATCCCCCCTAAACCAACAAATACACTGATTTCATAATTTACTTTTAAATTATAAATGACATTGATGAAAATTCAAATACCAGAGTACAGAGGCACGTGGTATTTTCTTTTTCATATTACCCCCCAAATTTAAGAATTTAAGTAGCTTCAGAAACTCTAGAAGCCTCAGTCACCACATTTCCTGTTTGTAACTGAACAGAGTACATACAAAAGATTTGAGAAACCAAAGAGAAAGAGAAAAAAATCAACCCCAACACAACCCCAACACACAGCTAAAGACAAGTTTTATTGCCATACTGTTTCTAACACAACAAGGGAGCATTACTTGGAAAAAGAAAAGTTTGGGAGAGCATTTTTAATCAATATACTTGGTTACATGAGGATTTCTCTAAGGAAAGAAGTATGTCTACAGCAGGTAAGTGGCGTTTCATTTTTTTTTGTTTCATATCTTTGTCTAAAACATTTACCTCAAAATTGGAAAGCCTTTATAAAAACACACTTAAGATTTAGAAAGTAAATTTGTTTACACAATTAGTTCTTTAATGTTATAAAAAGAGTAGATGTAATATTTTAAAAATTATTAATAATAAGAATAAAAATAAGAAAAAATCTTATTTTCTTAAAATTATGAGAAATAGTCTCATTATATTATATAGAAATATAATATTCTAAATGATAAATATTATAAGTAAATCTGTATTTTTCAGGTACAATTTTTTTTCTGTTTAGTTTTCTCAGAATTCCTAAACTTTAAAATGGTATGCAATTGTAAAGCATTCTTAAATCATTAAAGAAACATTGAAATTAATGGATTCTGTTGGATGAGTTTACACATCTTTGACATCTTCAGAAGCCCTAATAAGGCATTTTACCCCTTGGGAAATAATAAATACATAGAGTGGAATGCTACAGAAAAAGAGGTTCATCTACAGCACACATTTTGGCAGCATTGTAATCCCAACAATACTTCTCAAATTTACCAATCACCAGTAAATTTTGTTATAAAAGTATAATATTGAAAAAATAACCTACACGCTACCACAATGTCCTAAAAGCTCTCCTCCATCTCTCTCATGTGTATGCTTACTTAAGTGTTGACTAAGAGGAATCATGATATACTACAAAGAGTACCTTGATATCATGGAAATGGAACCTCGAATTCCAGTTTTACAATTAGCTTCAGTGATTTGTAGAAAGTCACCCAAGTATTAAGTTTCTTCGCTCACTTACCCCACTATTCATCACTAGGCACTCCAAAGTCCCATATTTTTATTGTTCCTCTTCTCATCACAGGTTTACCTGACAGCCTTCTGCTCATAAGAGACTCTCATTTAAAGTCAGCAGCTTTCAAATTTTCCACTAAAAAACATTCTAATTCTAGAAATGTTCACTTTAATATACTGATATGACTTTTAAAAAATTTTTTGGTAATTTCATAAGCACAATATGTTCACCTTTTATCACTTTGAGTATAAGTAAGTATGCTCATATATTGCAAAATATATATTGCAAACCTGGGACTGGATTTGAGAATCCCTTCCAGAGCTCCTATGACACCAATGCCTTTGATGAGTTGATGGGGTAAAGTGGGAAGGTGAGATGTATTCAAAGGTCATGAAAAATGTGACTATCTTGGCACTAGACCATGAACACAACAAGAAAAACTCAGTTTATAAGTTACATTCTGTGGGAATTATAACATCATAACTTTCGCTCTGAACTTTCTAGTGTCTAAAATGAGATACATATTAATGGAAAGCAGAGATAGTTACTGTTCTGATGAGTTTGAAAGTTAGAGAGAAATAATCAAGACTATATTCTATGTGCTGTAACACCATATACTTATCTCCACTACAGATCTCCCTGAAGGAGAAACACTTATGAATGGCTTTTATGGCCTTTCAATTGCTAATTGTTTAAGTATAGACGTTTGTATCTATCACACCTGCTAACTGAGAGACATTACATTTGTTTAGCTGGACTTCCTTCCAAAGTTTATATAATTATAAATTTTGAACAGAGCTTCTGCCAAGTATTTTGTCTTTAAGGAAGTCATAGCTCTTAAAATAAAACCTACTACTATTAGTCTCTGGAAGTTAAAAGCTGATTAGAAATTTATATAATCTTTGCAAATCTGTTACTACCATATTATTAACTTCTGAAAAACTTTTGCATTTTTAATGAGGTAAATAGAAAATTTAAATTACATTGGATTTAAATAGATTTAAATTTAAATTAAATAGTATTAAAATGGTATAAGTGAAAAGAATTGAATGAGTTGCTTTTGTTGGACAATACATTTTTTCTACAATAAATAAAGGCTTTTATTTTTGCTTTATTGGTTGATGAAATATTTTTCCTATTTTCACCTGCCCAGAGGTGAAAAGGGTTAAAAATAACCACTGGATTAACTAATAATAGTATATTCAGAAGAAGAAACATGATCCTGTCTCACTGTATCACTGTCTTCCCGTTCATCATCGATTTGCTTGAGCGGGCACCAGTAACATCTCCATATGTCCTGTCTCATGCAAGTAGAGCCCAAGGGCATCAGCTTGCTCCAGGAACATAAAGAACCTCAAACCATTATATTAGGTCATGGGAATGACCTAACATAATTGTTACTGGTATTTGGCATATCAAATACTACACAGGCAGCTTGCCAGGCTTGCTGTGTGGGGGGGGGCATACTCTTGTAGTCACCTCTAAATACAGCATTTATTGATGAACTGTGCAGCGTCTTGCAGCCGTGCAAGCCCAGCTGTGATAGGCTCGTCTGCTGGATGGAGTTCTGACGAAAGGGAGGTCCAGATGTGGAAAATGGCCGTTAGCCCTGGATGGTTAATGGTCTGACATAGAAAAAGACTGGGCCCACTGGGGTGAACCCAGAGCTACAGCAGAGCCTGGAAAGCTACCCATGTCGTATTTGATATGCCAAAAACAGTAATAATAATGGACCTCATTCCCAAAGAATGAAGACTTTACTGGCACCCGCTTGAGCAAATTGATGAACAATGGGAAGACAAGTGATACAAGTGATGTTCAATTAAAATAGAGAAATGTGCATGGAGAAAACTCAAGATGTTGTGCATGCTTTTCATTTGAAAGTTCCAGATTTAAACTCTTGTACCCTTTAGTCCCCAAAGTAACCCTGAGAGAAACACCTGAGTAGTAATG
The DNA here is from genome assembly GCA_021461705.1 of Cryptotis parvus. Lineage (NCBI taxonomy): Eukaryota > Metazoa > Chordata > Mammalia > Eulipotyphla > Soricidae > Cryptotis > Cryptotis parvus. The sequence goes on from JAJIBD010021724.1 coordinate 18,100, forward strand.
TGGGTGAATCCCCACACCACTTTAGATAAAAGAGAGAGAGAGAGAGAGAGAGAGAGAGAGAGAGAGAGGAGGAGAGAGAAGAGAGAGGAGTAGGGGGAGATAACTCACATAAACATCACTGCTGATAGTTCAACAACCTATCAATGTTAACAAGTATTCAAAGGAGGCAAGAATTCAAAGATAAAATTTGTTATGTGCAAAGTTAGTAAAGAGACTGAGAGGCATTAAAAATATTAGGGACCTGGGGGCGGAGTGATAGCCCAGCGGGTAGGGCGTTTGCCTTGCACGCGGCCGCCCATGCAGGCCTGGGTTCGATCCCGGCATCCCATATGGTCCCCCGAGCACCGCCAGGAGTCATTCCTGAGTGCAGAGCCAGGAGAAACCCCTGAGCATCGCCGGGTGTGACCCAAAAACCAAAAAAAAAATATTAGGGACCTGAGTACTAATTATAGCACCACATGATGTCCCCTCACTCCACCTCTCTCTCTTTCTCTCTCTCTCCTTTTTGTGCATTGTGGCTTGCAAATATAAACACTGAAGGGTTTTTCATATATATCCAGAGAGAGAAATAAGGAGGGAGAGAGAGAGAGAGAGAGAGAGAGAGAGAGAAGAAAAGCACCCACCATAGAGGGAGGTTGGGGGTAGGGAGAGGGGAAACTGGGGACATTGGTGCTGGTAAAATCTCACTGCTGGAAGAATGGGTGCCGAACACAGTATGACTGAAACCCAATCATGAATAGCTTTGTAATGGTCTATCTCATGGTCATTCAATACAAAAATTAATGAAAACAAACAAAAAAATGATTTCCCTTTTGTGTTTGTTTGCTTTGTTTATTTGGTTTATTTGGATTTCTTTGAAAACGTGTAAACTGATCTCCTATCTTGGGCAATCAAATAGTGAGAAAATTGAGACTTTGAAGAAATGCAATTTCCATAGTAGCAGTTTTCATTTTACATTTATAATGGTCTATTTATGCATTATTGTTTTCAGCTAAACAAAATGCACCGAGTGAAAATATTCTGTTTTCATTACTGCATATACAGCATAGTTCCTACAGAAAAGAGAGGTCTTATTCATATTAGTTGAATACATGAATGTATAGACCTCATTCCCATGACCTGATGGAATGAAGCTCTTTATGTTCCTGGAGCAAGCATATACCCTTGAGCTCTACTAGCATGTGACAGGACGTATGGAGATGTTACTGGTGCCCACTTGAGCAAATCGATGATCAACGGAAGACAAGTGATACAAGTGATACATGAATGTATATCATAAAATTATGTTACTTTTCTTGGGTTAGTCTTATAGGGGCCACTAAGTAACTGACCTAGTTACATATATGCAATACATTTATCACGATCACGATCACGATCTTCCCGTTAATCATCTATTTGCTAGAGCGGGCACCAGTAATATCTCCATATGTCCATTTATATTGCATATATATTTATATATGCTTATTTACATATATATGCCTATATATGTATATATATGAGAAACAGATACACAGGGCAGAGCTGCTACCTACTCTCCCTGTGATCAGCTGATAATGAGGCATCGGGAGGAAAGGTGGGTTCTAGCCCTGACCCACCATCCCAATAGAGCCTTGCAAGAAGCTAGAAAAAGCCCCACACCATGAGTGCAGCTATTTTCAACACCTGAACTCCACAGCTCGTCAGAGTTCCACCCAAGAGAAAAGCCAATCTCTCCCCATTGTGCAAGGCCACGAACACACGAACTGAGAGCCTATTACTGAGAGTATAACACCCGCATGGCAGAGACTGGCAAGTTACCCATGCCGTATTATATACCTCATTCCCATGACCTGAAGGAATGGTTTGATGCTCTTCATGTTCCTGGAGCAAGGCAGATGCCCTTGGGCTACGAGCATGTGACAGGACATATGGAGATGTTACTGGTGCCTGCTTGAGCAAATTGGTGAACAACGGGAAGACAAATGATACAATTGATACATATATGTAGACATGTATATTATATGTAAACTATATAAAATATATTAAATATATTCATAAAAATTAAATTAAAAATCACAGTCTGTAAATGATTTGAATGCAATGCATAAATACTTACAGACATTTTGTCTTCATAATTTATCAGCGCTCATTATCTCAATCTATAGAATTATTAATTTCCCTCTATAGGTTTTCCTTTTTATGATCTGCTTTCTTTCTCATCATTTGGATGAAGTTTTTATTGTTTTAGTGGATTTTTTTTAGTTCTTAACTTTCAGACTGTCCTGTATCACCATTCCAGGTCTTCATGACTGAAGTTTTATTGCCAATATTTTTATGTCTTTTTATTTTTTAAGACATGAGCATAATTATGTAATAAACATTGACATAAATAATCAAATTAGTGCCACACATCTCACTCAACCCCCTTTTGGCTCAATAATTAAAATTGAGCCAGAGAAACAGTACAGGTATTATGGAACTAGCCTTGCACGTGGCAGACCTAGGTTTGCCCCCCCAACACTTTATCCCTTATGTGCCCTGAGTAATCCCTAAGTTCAGAGCTAGTAGTTATCCCTGAGTATTGCAGAATGTGACCCCCCAAGTTTCCCCCAAATAAAAACAAAACAGAAATAAAAAAATGAGGAATTCCTAGAAGAAACGTGAAATGTGTAGACCCTCTACTATCTTTCATGGGATTCTGAATAGCGTGGAAAAAAAAAGCTCCCTGTGACTCAATCTTGAAAATCTGGGCTACCATAACTCTCAAATTATTTATCCAAATATATTTCATTGTATATTGAAGAAATTAATAGGATTAAGTGAAATAAAGAAAATAGTCTGATCACAGTCTGATGATATATTAGTCTAAGTATAAAAGGAATGAGGGAAAGCATATCAGTTCATAATTAAAGGTAAATTTGAACATTCCTATTTGTTCAGGGGCAACCACTATTACTGGCTCTGTGATTGGTATTACTCCCAACAGTGCTCAGGGAACCATATATGGTACAAGGGATTCAAACCAGGGTCACTTCCTGTACTTTATCTCTGGTTTAATGTCTTGAGCGTGAACTAAAACATTTGCAATGTTATTAGTTTTCAAATTTCATTAGCCAGGTTAAAATTTTCATCCATTTCATAGGCACTTAAATGAAGGAAACATGCTTACTTTTCCCATACTTAATGTTGAAAATTATTTCAACATGAAATTGTGAAATTTATAAGAAGGCTTTCACTATTAATATTCATTTCTTGGTAGAGAGAGAATCTGTACCTGATTATGAATATGCTCATGGTTCTCTCTTCTTACTCTCTCTCTCTCTCGCCTCCCATCTCTGTTTCAGTTCTCTCTCTTACCCCGGCAGTTCTTGGGCATATCAATGGCCACATCCAGAGAGCTAAGGTAGGGAGCATGCAGGACCAGTGCAGAGTTCAAACTAGGGGATCTCACATGCTAGACAAAAGGTTTATCACTTTAGCTCTATCCCTAACATTATGGTTAAATTAAAATTCATAGTTTTAATTATGGGAATACCCACTTCAAAAAGTGAACAACAGCTACTATATTATTAATATTTTGCTTTTATTTCCAGGAAACTCTGAATGCCAGCTTTATGTCTGGGCAATTTTAGCCTTCTTGGGTTTAGCTCTGGTGATATCATTGATTTTCAATGTTTCCTACTATGTGCAATCACATCGAAGAGGTAAGACAGTTTTTATTTTTGTTTGTTTATTATTTTTTAAATTTTTTATTATACCACCATGAGACATACAATTACAAAGGTGTTCATAATTGGTTCTTGGTAATACAGTATTCCAGCACCCATTCCTCCACCAGTGCCCCATTCCCACCAGCAATGTACCTACACCCCCTCCCACCCACTCCCAGGCTGCCTCTATAGCAGGTACCCCCTCTTTTCCTCTCTTTCTCTTTCTATGTCTCTCTCTGTCTTTTGTCTCTGCATCTCTCTCCCTCTTCTTTTACACATTATGGCTACCCTTCAGATATTTAGGGTTTATCATGTAAATCTCTTTGTATATATTCAATGGGGAGTTCTAGTCTGACATTACCATTTCCCACATTTAGTAAAACTCTGGTATATATTTATATTCCATTAATGAATCCAGTCATTATATATCTGCCCTTTTCCTTCTGACTAATTTCACTCAGCATGATAGTCTCCATGTCTATCCATTTGCAGGTAAATTTCATAATTTCATCTTTTCTGACAGCTGCATAATATTCCTTTGTGTAGACGTACCACAGTTTTTTTTAGCCAGTTCTCTGTTCTCAGGCACTAAGGTTGTTTCCAGATTCTGGCTATCGTGAATAGAGCAGCGATGAATAATGAAGTGCAGATAGTATTTCTTCTATGTGTTTTTGGGTTTTCAGATGCAAATCAAAACAACAATGAGGTATCATCTCACACCACAGAGACTGGCACACATCCAAAACAGCAAGAACAACTGGTGCTGGTGTGGATACAGGGAAAAAGGGACTCTCATCCACTGTTAGTGGGAGTGTCAATTGTTTGATCACTTGATCACCTGAATCCCGTTATTCATGGATTGGCTCGAGCGGGCGCAAGTAACATTTCCATTGGACCCTATCACGTGCCAATGTAGCCCAATGGCAACTGGTTGAATATGAAGAGCCTCAAACCATTCCTTCAGGGTCTTTACAAGGAAGTCTGACAATCTTGTAGGTGGGCGGCCACGTGATCTTTTGACATCCTTCGGGATCCAGTCGGTAACGGCTCTAGTCCAGCGGTTGTCTCCAAATTGCATTACATGTCCAGTCCATCTGATTTTCGATGCCTTGGCAAACGAGACAGCATCCCTGGTTCTGGAATAGCGACTGAGGTCAGAACTCTGGATTCCCTCTCTCACTTGAGTGAGGTGTGATATTCCAAGCATAGCTCTTTCAATTCCTCTCTGGGAGACCGAATAGCATTCTCATCCTGCTTTTGTAGGGCCCAGGACTCTGAGGCATATGTTAATGCAGGGAGAATGGTGGAGTCAAAGAGATGTGCCAGGAGCCAGAGGTTCTTTGTCCTTTTAGCTATTTCTTCGATGCCTTTGAAGGCATTCCATGCCGCTCTCTTCCTCCTGCGCAGTTCAGGTTTTAGGTGTTTCATCATGTTGATTTCTCGACCTAGGTACACATAACTGCTGCATTCAGAGATGTTTGTTCCATTGAGAGTGAATGGGGCCTCAGGAACTAGCTCATTTTTCATGAACTAGTAACAAAATGTCAATTGTTTATTATTTTTTTAAATTTTTTAAACTTTTTATAAAATCATTGTGAGATAGACCATTACAAAGCTGTTCACGACTGGGTTTCATTCATACAGTGTTCTAGCACCCATCACTCCATCATTGCACATTTCTCAGCATCAATATACCCAATTTCCCTTCTCCCCAGCTACCTACCCTCCCAATCAACCTGCCTCTATGTCAGGCACTTTGATAAGACAGTTTATAAATAGCCAATAATACTTGCTTGCATAGAGCCCAAGTCCCTGGAAAACATACAGGAAATGATAATTTTATGAAGTTTTATCCAATTGGATAACTTTTTTACCATAGACATCATTGGATACATTTTTGTTACTTTTTCCTCCTCTCAATTAAAAAATGTGATTATATTACTAACCTAGACATTTTCCTAATCTCAGCTTTATCACCTGCCATCTCCTGATACAATGTATTTTCTTCCTCCAACTGAAAAACCCATGAAATTATAATTTATTCTGATATGGTCATACAGATTCTCTCTGACACATGATGGAAAACAGAAAACAGCTTTTTGAAGTTCCGACTCAAATTTATTCAAACTTTTCATCCACTGGGATCTCTAGAGTGCGGCCATATTGTTTAGAATGAGAAAGGCACTAAAAATCCAAACAATCAAAAACGACCAAATGTCTGAATTGTTACTTTCTACCAAACACTCCCAAGGTCTGGAGCATGCAGATCAAAAAGGAACTGTAACTTGTTGTAATTTAATTTCATTAAATTGGACAGAGATCTTATTTTTTTTTTGAAATTTACCTTAGGGGTCATGGCTTATAAATCATTAGTATAGGGTTTCATGCATGAAACATTCCCTCACCACACCCTCTACCAGAACATCCAAATCTCTCCACCATAGTCCCAGTGTCCCCACCCCCAATTGCAGCCCCTCCTAGTGGTAAGCTTTTTATTGAGGACATGCCTTTGACCATTGTTATTGCCTCGTGGTATTTCTTTATATCCTGCATATGAGAGATCATTCTGTGTGATCAAATGTCAGAGATCATTTCTTTTTCTTCTGACTCCACTCAACATGACACTTTCCAGATTCCTGTGACTTTCACCTTGGTGTACATGGTTAAAATACTGAGTTTCCCATGAACTGGAACAATCTTACACACCCTGTAGCTATTCAACACATGTGGGAATACAAGGATAGATGGGTGGAAGAATAACTGATCAGCTATTTCTGAGAAGAGCTAATATTTATAACCAAAAAATCATTGGGGAGAAGGACATTTAAGTACCTATGAATGAATATAAAAGAGATAACAAATACACTTTCTTTCAATAGACGAGAAAAAGTAACAGACAAGAAAAAACAAAATTTGACACCATGTGTCCAAGAAAAGCTCCAAGAAACTAATTTTGGACAATAAACAGATTCTGGGAAGAATCCTTCATTCTTTTAGGAATATTTTCTTGACTTGATACTAAAGTAAAATAGAACATTTTACTATTATTGCAAGCTTAAGGCAAAATTGACAGATAAAAGCAAATGAAGTGGCGCCACTGAAGATACAAATATATTTCAAAACTGAGGATAAATGCCCAGTTTTTCTAATTCAAAACCGTTCCGACCAGGAAATGTTACTTTTATATTGTTGCCCAAATGTCCTAGATAGAGCTACAACACTCTTTTTAGAATCTAGGGCAAGATCAATAGTGTAGCGGGGATCCTGGGTATTTGCGTTGCATGAAGCTGAATCTCCGGCATCACATATGTTTCCCCTAGCATCACTCTGAGTAATTTCTGAGTTTAGAGACAGGAGTGACCCCTGAGCATTGCTGGGTGTCACTCAAAAAGTGAAAAACAGAATCCATATTATATCCCTTTACAATTTATATTATATTCCTTCTTTGGTCAGATTAAATTCTAGTTAAGAAATGCTTTCTTGAGAGAGAAAGGGAAAGAAATAAAGAACCTGCCATGTAGGCAGGCTATGGGAGGAGGGGGGGAACCGGGACGTTGGTGGTAGGAGATGGGCACTGGTGGAGGGATGGGTGCTGGAACACTATATGACCAAAACCCAAATATAAACTTTTTAATTGTATATTTTGTAATTGTATATTTCATGGTGGTATAATAAAATAGTTTTTAAAAAATGCTTTCTTATTTTCAATTTTTTTCTGTAATAATTTTAAAATCACTATCTTTTTAAACAAACTTTTTTAGTCACATAAATCAGACATTGTCCAAGAATATTCCTTTATAGAATAAAAATGAATCAGATATCACTGGTATTACAACAATTGGTTGTTATTATATTTTTCAATAAATATTTTCTGAGTTCAGACAATTTTGCCACCTAAATTAGAAAAATGTGATTTGAAGATTATCAAGGTTAAATAATAATAAAGAATAATCATTTGTGATATTGCCTTCCCATTTCATTAATGCCACTGGTAATCTTCCACCAGAGTTTTAGGTGGAGCCAGGGGCCAGGTAGGTTTCTATAGCCCAATATTTGGAAATATGTGCATTAAAATTTATTTCTCTAAACTCATGCTATTTATGCATCATGAAAATTCTTTTTGTGGAATTGTTCGCTTATAAAGGTGAGTTGACCACTGTTACAAGACAATAGCTTTTGTCCGTCTCTGTTTTTTTTTTTCCTCAGGACAAATTTACTTTTTTCTCTTACTGCCTTAAGTTTTTATGCAATACATGGTGATTTAGAACAATCAAGCCATGAATAATTCTGCTACTAAAATGAGTGCAGCAGGAGGATTTCTTTAAAAACAGGAATAGTAAATTACTCTTTTGATGCACTTTTAAGTATCAATTTCAGTTTCTACAATTGTTTTAAATATCGTAACTCTCGAAGTCAACCTGATACGAATTAGAACTTTGGTTTCAGTATTTTACCAAGAAGATCTTATATGAATAATTGAGATCATTCGAATTTCACTTTTCTTTTCTTAATTTTTTTGGGGGAGTGGGGGTGGAGGAAGTCAGGGTGCTTTCCAGGCAGAGTTCAGTTGCCTGGATCCCAGCCAAGTGCTTCAATGTTAAGGCCCAGCAGTGCTGGGGACCACCAGAGCAACGCAGAGGGTGAAGAAGTGCAATGCACGTGCATTTCCAGGGCTAGAACTCAGGGCTTTGCATACGTAAGCTGTGAGCCCCTGAGCCCTGGTTTGGTTCTCAGTCCTGAGTTTCTGTTTTCTTATGTATAAAATGTGCTTAATTACATGTACACCAGAGGGCTTTTTGTGAGAATTATCTAAATATCTTGGCATAGTGCTGGGATTTTAATAGCTTGGTTCTGGACCACATCAAGTTTTTCAGGTGGCCATGGTGCTTCCTTTTGTCTTACCAGAAATATTTATTAAGGACTTACTATGGTTACATGTTATCCCATTTAATTTTTGTTTTTTCTCATCATACCCAGCGGTGCTTAAGACTGACTCCTGGCACTGTGTTTAGATCATTCCTTGCAGAGCTTGGGTGATCTTATGGGGTGCCGGACACAAAATTTGGGTTGGCCAGGTAGAAGGCAAGCTCCATACCTACAGTGCTCTTGCTCCCATCTCTGTGTTACTCAACACATCTTTAAAACAGCCTGGATTTTTAGCAATAACTGCTGTGTTTAGTAGCTGATATTTAGAATTATATGATATTAGAATTATATACAGCAATTTATAAGAGATTTCTATAGGCTTTCATAGAATGAATTCTAAATATCAGCTATTATCACATACAGCTATTTACAAGAAGTTTCTATAGGCGGGGCCGGAGTGATAGCACAGCTGGTAGGGCGTTTGCTTTCATACTAAATATAGGTCTATCAAAAATGATTTCATGCAGTTATGTGCATCCCTGTGTTTTGCTCTTTATGGGCGCCCAACCCTGCCTTGGAGTAGAGTTTATTGATACCCCCAATTGTCTTTTGTTTGCGCTGTCTTTCCTTTTTACTTTGTACCTCTTTCCCAATAGACCAAATTCTATCCATATCTCCCCAAGTGTTAGTAAAAGCTGCCCTCCTTTCTATTTCAGCTGAGCAAGAAGCATTATCTTTCTTCCTCATCTAAAGATACCAGATGAATTGGGCTCAGCTGTGCAAACTGTTTACCTCTTTTCCCGTCTTCTGAAGATTTATCCTTTCCTGTTTTGTTCGCCCTAGGCAGACAAGCAATTTATATTAGCCAGCTTTTCTGCCACTTGGTCGGTCACACAACATCCCTGTAAATGATGTCATGCAAACCTATTTTTGCACTGCCCTATTGTTCTCTGTAGTTAAGAAACTTGAAGATATGGCGGCACCTTGGTGTACACAGAGTGAATGAGTTTGTTGGTGTATTAAATAGCTGACACAAGAAAATCTTTCACGGCGACAGTATCTGCGCATTCAATCAGTTAGACAAGATAAGCCTTTTCATGCTTTCTGTAGTGCTGCTAGGTAGAAGCTTTAGAAATGAACTTGACCCTTTTCACCCCAAATAAGTATTTCATACTTTATGTCATTCTTTATATAAATCTGTTCTTTAGAATGATTATATTCATTTTTTTCCTGATGGGATACATTAGTTTTTTTTTAAACCTCTGCATACCCCAATATATTCTTTTTTTCTCACTTTATTTAAACACGGTGGTTTACAAAGGTGTTCATGATGATTTTATATAGGATCTCAATATTCAAACACCAATCCCAGCACACGGTCACTTCCCTCCACATTGTCTCCATATTCCCAATCACTCCTCAAGCCTGTACCTGTAACAGGCCCACAATATTTTATATTGCTTGTTGGCACTAAATGGAATGGTAAAAAATATATAATTCCACTAATAGAATGATAAAAATATTGCATGAGTAAAAGAAAATTTGTGAAAATTGCATCATGCCATGGGAACATGAAGTCCTTGTCTGAGGACTTACTAAGCTATTGCAAGTTACGTCTTCTGTGTTAATGTTTTTGTTAGTTGAGATTGGTTGACTTCTACCTGTGTCCCATACAACCTGTGTGCTACAACTGGGATGTCAGTTCCGCAGTTTGACAACAAATCCAGAATACGTAGCAATGCAGTCCAGCTGAGGCCTGGTGGTGGCTTTAGGGTATGGTTGTGCCTGCTAGGGCTTTGTTTGGGTAGGAGCTGGACCTTCCTCTTCTCTGGATCATGCGGGAGGGAGGGCTCAGCAGGAAATGGCTATTGAGGAAATTTTTTGCAGCTAGTTGATTTCTTTTGAGATTTATTTCTTTTGAGATTTATTTATTGGTCTTTGGACCAAAGCCAGAGGGTGGTGGGCTGTGGGGGTGGCTGCAGGGTGGTGGAGATCACCCATCCTGACTCTGAGGCCTAGAGTTTTTGGCCAAGCACACCCATGTGCCTGAGATTTTCAGCCCATTAGGTTCTCTGTGCAGCTCAACTGTGAGTCCAGCTGGATCCCACAACATATTCTTTCTTTTTTTTCATTTTTTTAATTTTATTGAGTCAACATTTCATACAGTTAGAAGGCTATTAGATCTGCTTCCAGTCACCAAATGTTCCAACACTCATCCCTCCACCAGTGCACATTTCCCACCACCAAAATGCCCTTTATCCTCCCGCACCCCCCACCTCCCACCTGTCTCTATGACAAGGCCGTTTCTTCTTTATCCCCCCTCTCCTTTTGTACACAATATATTCTTAATCCTACCGTTATTCTCTGTTCATATCTATCCTTGTCAAAGAGAAGGGTAAAAAATGATTTTATCTGCTTAGATAGCAAAGTTCTTTGACATATCTTCTATTCATTAGAAAATTATGGCACTTTTTAACAGGAAAATATACATAGAAACATTTTTTATGAAGTTTGTGCCATATACTGTTCTTTCTTACTAGTGGAAAGATTAACACTTAAAAGGAGAAAAATAAAACCCCACAGAAAACCACAAGTGTTTACTCATATTGTGTCAACCATGAGCATGACCACAAGTGTTTGTGTTTGAATCATGACTTACCAAGCTCTTTCACAGTGTTTGCAAAGACAATGGTTTTAGAGAAAAAAAAAAGCTTGTTATTTTACTAATGCTAATTAGAAGAATAAAGTTACTTTTAAATCGTGGTACTTATTTTTTAAATAAATGAACAGGTACATATGGTAGAGCAAGTTTTTTTCTCCCTCTCAAGCTGTATCTCTAAACTGCTCAATTTTTGTATTGAACTAGTATTACATTATGTTCCAGATGCTATTATACATTATGTACCAGATGCTATTATACATTATGTACCAGATGCTATTATTCACTATGTTCCAATTCTATTATACATCAGCTCCTGTATTCTTCACCTATTATACCTATTCCATCATTCTTTCTGATATCCACATCTAAATGTTTATTTTGATTTTATTAAGTTTAATCTTTTCTTTAAAGTTAGTGCTTAGCTGTTAAGAATCTTAGAGACTTGGTAATTTCATTTCAATATAGCTTTTTTGTTTTTTTTGTTGGGGGGTTAGATCTGTCTGTCCTTAAGATCCTGGCTCTGATCCTGGCTCTGTACTCAGAGATCAGTCCTGGAGTGGCTCCAATGACCATATATTGGGGATTAGACCCGAGGTGACTGTGCACAAAGTAAATTCCCTACCAGTATACTATCTCTATAGCCCCCAATAAAGTTTGATTTATAATGTTTTTAATATAAAATAGTGATATTAGCTTGTTTTCAACTAATACATTCAGTGAAGAAACGTATCAGTTCAGATCAACACAATTGAATTGTGGCTTGTTTATGACAAACTTTTAAACCATAATATTGATAACACTTATTTTGTAAATGATTTTATGTACATTATTTATTCTCTACATCTACTCTTCAATATAAGTATTATTATCCCCATATTATGAATAAATGAGTGTCAGAGTTTTAAGTTGCTTGCATGTTATACCATGACAAAAGCATTAAAGAACAGATACCCAGATCAAATATCTTTTGATTTTTTAATATTTTTTAATTATTTATTTATTTATTTTGTCTTTTGATTTTTAATGCTGACTAGTTCCATGATGCATTAGGCTGTACTTTGACTAAATCCTGGAACATGAACTTTAATTCCAGACAAATTTGAATAGTTAATGCTGTGAGTATACTAATTTGAATAGTTAATGCTGTGAGTATACTGCTATACTTCACCTAAAAGGAAATCAACATGAGCTTTGTTTTTTTCCAGCTTATATTTTTGTACTACTTTTCTCATACTTGTTATTATTTATATTTATCAACATAATTTCTTCATATTTACCAGTAACATAATGGTAGATGAAAAAAATAAATACATACCTTTATATGTAATTATCTGTAGAACATGTCTTGTAATCAAAATGATGGCTATTTCTGTTAAATTTCAAATAATGTACATTAATCATTTTTAGTTCTACAGCTGCTTCATATATGTCCTCTACAAATACAGAATACATTCAAACATGTGAGATGTTTTTTTAATCCCGATAGTTTTGTTCAATAATTTTTTCTCTATCAGTTGGCAGCTCCTCTATAGACCAATTAAAAATTATCTGCATAAATATAACTAAAAATAATTTTTGCAGTTGTTTAGTAATGTTTTAAAAAAATTGGAAAATTTTTTGGCTAGCTCTTTATCTACATAAAATGTTTTTAGATAAAAGCTAAATATTATTATTTGGTTACTATTACTCTCACTGTCATAGATTTTTATAATGCTAACTTTCTTTAATGTGAACAGGTATTATGAGATCACTTTTATACAATATTAAATAAAAACAATCAAATATAACAACAATCACATATGCCCATATTCAGTTAAACATCAGAGAAAATTTAATTAGCAGAGATTTATTTATAATATCATCTTAATGATTAAACCTTCACCCTGAGTTTTATTTTCAGTAATGTTCTTCAAAAAATTTATTATGAATCTATTGGTTTTCATGAAAATTTTTTCATGACTACTATTATTCTATTTAGAATATATATACATATATTTAACTTCAAATGCTTTTATTTATCTTTTGCAACATGACATGCAAACCAATTGATAATTGGCACACACCTTTTTTCAGACCTTATGACCCTATAGCCAACATGATTCAGTCTTGTTTCTGCAAAATACTTTCCTATTTCTTTTTAGAATCTATCAAGCTTGCTTGTTGATACTGTTCTCAACTTTTTAAAGATCTCTCTTGTCCCTAGCATCCCTTATTTCTCCTCACCTCTATTTGGCTACACGGACATAATGCAATCACAGCCACAACAACATTTGAACATCATTTTTATGTCACTGTTCAAAATCCAAGAAACATAAGAGGATAAGTTAAAAAAGACACACAACATTCTAGGGAATTTGGGGGAAAAGTAATAGGGTAATGAATAAAAGTCTATTCAAACCAGCACTAGAAGAGAGGAAATTTGACAGGTGAATGAGTGCCATAGCTTTCAAACATAGAGAACCCAGTTCTGTCTTTTGCTGACTAGAAACACAGAGAAACAAAGAGATCTCAGTTGGGGATTTTCCTTACATGGAAAGGCCACAAATTGTACTCTACCTCACTGTCAGCTGAACTGTGTTTGTACCCAAATTAGGAAGAAGGAGTCTGAGTCCCTCAATTAGAGATCTTTGCACCTAGTTCAAACATTGGTGCCAGAATGACTTAATTTAGATCATTCCCTAGAACATTTACCAATAAATGTAAACATTTCTTTTAATTTGTCTACCTCTAATATATTTCAGATAAAATAAACATGGACTACGATTACTACATTCCCAGGTATGTCAAAAAATCAGACATGTATTTTGATTTCCAAGCAATAAGTAAAAGTAACAAATACTATTTTTTTGTTGATGTTTGGCTTTATAATATTTTATTTAGGTTAAAATTTAGTGAGTATGATCTTTTAGTACACTTATTTTCATCAGATTGATTTTTTCTGAATCAATGTATGTGCTACTGAAAAACAAAATGAGACTATAATTTAGTGCTTAGAGATGTCATATCAATATTATTTTAATGTTTTTGCTAATTTGGGGGCCACAACTGGAAATCATCAGGGATTACTCCTATTCTCCTACTCATAGATCACTTAACTGACCATATGGTGTACTGGGGATTTATCTTGGGTCACCTATGTGCAAGGCAAGTGCACATTCACTGTGCCATTCACTGTACAGTTTCTCTAACCCATGAAGTCATAGATGTTTTGAAGGTGATAGACTAGATTATGATTATATTGTAGAAATGTGAGTTATAAATAGGATGGTGCAGATCTGAAGAACCCAAGATAGAAAGAAATATTACCTTATAAATTTAAGATATATGTGCACCCAAACATATCAAAGTATGCTTTGTAGTAGGCTGTTTTGAATGCCAATGTCAAACAATAGGAAAATGTAATAAAGCAACTAATAATTAATGCGTGCTTGGGTAAATGCTCGGGTTGAGAGCCTTCTACTGAGACTATACCACCTACACGGTAAAGCCTGGCAAGCTACTGTGTTTTATTTACTTTTTATGCCAAAGACTAGTAACTATTATCGACCTCAGTTCCATAACCTGAAGAATGGTTTCGGGCTCCTCCTGTTCCTGTAGCAAGTAGATGCCTTTGGGTTGCACTTGCTTGTGACAGGACTAATGGAGATGTTACTAGTGCCCACTCGAGCAAATTGATGAACAATGGGAAGACAGTGATACAGTGAATTAATGTGCAGTCTTAAATACAGCTTATTACTTTTATTTATTTATTTGATTTATTATTATTATTATTATTTTTTGCTTTTTTGGGTCACACCAGTGATGTTCAGGGGTTACTCCTGGCTCTTCACTCAGGAATTACTTCTGGTGGTGCTCAGGGGACCATATGGGATGCTGGGGATAGACCCGGGTCAGCTGCGTGCAAGGCAAACGCCCTACCCGCTGTGCTATCTCTCTGACCCCATAATTTTAATACACACTGAGTTAGCTGCAGAGACATTATTATAATTGCAATCTTATTAAAAAAACTTTTATGGTATTGTCATAGCAAAGAAGTTTTATTTTATTTGATAGTATATTCTGACCCAAATGTGTAATTATATTTCAGATTTCTCTTTTACTATAAAAATATCTAACTATAGAGAATTTCCTAAAAACACTGTTTAGGACCTTTCTGAAATAGTAGGCTACAAGGCTAAAAGGTCTTTTAAAAACACAGCTTTTTCTCACAGGGTGGGAAATAATTATAAGCATTTTCATCTCTAAAAGGTCTTTAAAAACTTTCGTATGGAAATGTATTTGGCAAATTCTGAACCTGGTTTGCAGGTGGACCTGAAATCAGTAGGCCCCAACAGGTGGCTTATGTGAGGTGGGAGGAGACGGTTATTCTCTCCTGGTCGCCTCTGCCACGCCAGGCCCAAATAGGAAGGCTAGGAGTAGTTAAGACTGCAGATCCACACGCTAGGGGAGTCATGGACTCAGGCTTGAAGGAGGAATTTCTCTTTGCAGGAAAAGAGAGTCAGTCTTAGGCTTTACCCAGGGTTTTCAAGGTTTTTGTCTTCCTTGTGGAAAATAATTTCAGGAATAGACAAGCAGTGAAATAAAAAGACTTTATTTGGAGGTTTTAGAAGAGGAAGAAGGGAGAAAAAGCAAGAGAGAAAGGCAGAGAGAGCCTTGAATGGCCTTACAGGTAGCTTTTGTATGGCTGTTTCTTGGTCTTGGTCTGGAGTTTCTCTGGCAAAGGTAGGGCCTGGGGATCCCTCAGGTGTCATAAATCCTTAACTGCAGTCTCTTTCTCAGCTGACGTTTGCTTCATTTTTTTTTTTTCTGTGGGGTTCAGCCTCTTTAAGCCTCTTTGGGGTTAGATGTTCTTAAGCCTAGGCCTTGATCTTGCAACTTTAGGAACTGATTTTTCTTCTGAGTTCCGTGCCATGGGCCCTTCCTATCTGCCTGCCTGCCTTAGACCTATCCCCAAAGAAGTTTTTAATTTTTTAGCTAATCCTTACATTGGATAATTTCTTAGGTAACTAATTTTTTAAGGTAAGTTAACGATAAAAAAAAACTGCCAGGGATATTAGATAGGGCTGCTCACAAGGTCAACCAGGTTCCATCCCAGGCATCCCAGGCAAGAGACATATGGTCCTCTTGAGAACTCCAAGTGAGCCCTGAGTGTTGGCCCAAAACAAAACAAGTAAAAAAATTCCACATGTACAAATTTTTTTAATCTTATAAAGAAGGAAAGAACACACCCACAGAGAGGAACTCTGGATAGCTCCCTTGCTGGACACAGTTTAAGCCTTTTATACAATACTTGGGTGGGGTACAAGCACATCACAGGGCATTTGCAAGCTCCTGGGCCTTGTAACAGGGGAACAAATGACAATCACAGATTTAGCATTTGCAAGGTAACAATCTTTGATTTACATATCCCTGTGATCATAGGTCAGAAGACCAGGCACCTTCTGCTTCACCTTAGCTTGGATAAGCACAGATGTTTTGGGTGTAACCATATGGGCGGGGCCCATTTTTTGGGTCCCTGCCTTTAGGGTCTTGTGGTGGGAAAATGCTGGACCCTAAGGCTAGCAGCTCAGAGCCCAACAAGTATGAATATACAGTGCAGATTTTATCTATAACAGGTAGTTGGCATGTTCATTTACAAGAATATGTATGTATTTTATAGCTAGTCTAGTTGTCTGTTTTTATTGTTTGGTACTCAAAAATCACCTTTGTGGGGGCACTCACAAAGCTTCTGCACAAAAAGGAAACAAGCTGGGGGGTAGGGGGACAAGCAAACTTTTCTCTAGTCGTTAAAGCAAATGTTAAGAAAGCAAGAGGAAATAAGGATTTTGAGGACTAGGAAACCTGGGCCTCCTCAGTTCTTAGATGGTTTGAGGCTAGAAAGAAGGGAAGCAAGCTTCTCTCACCCAGAGCCCCAAATACAATCTCCCTGGCCCTATTTAACATTTGTTTAGTTGGGGAGGTGTGCATTTACTTTTCTGATGTTTGCTTTATACTTACTTCCCCACTTGATCACTTCACTTGATCATTTGAATCCCATTATTCATTGATTTGCTCGAGCGGGCTCCAGTAACATTTTCATTGAACCCTATCACGTGCCAATGTATCCAATGGCATCTGGTTGATTAAGGAATATGAAGAGCTTCAAACCGTTCCTTCAGGGTCTTGACAAAAAAGTCTGACCCAAATTCCCGTTTTTCTGTGCCAGCAGGCCAGAAATTTGAGCACTTTAAGGACAGTGAAAATACTGTCTAATACAAAGTCAGATGTACAATATTGTGTATTTACTCCTAGATTCCTGAGTGTATCTTTAAAACATACTCTACTCTCATTTTATCACTGGTGGGAATGCTGACTGGCCCAAACCTTTTGGAAAACATGGACATTCCTCCAAAAACTAGAAATTGAACTCCCATTTGACCCAGCAATACCACTCCTGGGAATATACCCTGGGGCCCAAAACATACAGCAGAAATGCCATCTGCACTTATATATTATTGTAGCACTCTTCACAATAGCCAGAAGCTGGAAACAACCTGAGTGCCCAAGAATAGATGATTGGATAAAAGAAACTATCGTACATCTACACAATGGAAAACAATGCAGCTGTCAGGATAAATGAAGTCATGAAATTTGTTTACACATAAGATTGACACAGAGATTATCATGCTGAGTGAAATTAGTCATCAGGAAAAAGACAGATATAGAATGACTGTATTCATTTGTGGGTTATAAAAATATTATGAGACTAATACCCAAAGCCAGACAAAACAGGGTCCAGGATGACTTGCCAATGGTTGAAAGCTACCACAGGAGTGGGGGCAAGAGGTTAGGCAAAATAGAGAAGGGATCGGTTTGCCAATAATAGTTGGAAATGGTAATGCTAGTCTAGAACTGAGTATTGAAAGTAGGTAAAGAGATATATTTACCCTCAGTGTGTGTATTGCAAACCACAAAGTGCAAAGAAAGAAAAAGAGAGACAGAGACAGAGACAGAGAGATAGAAAGAGAAGAAAAGTGCTTGCCATAGAGGCAGGCAGTGGGGAGGGAAGGAAATTGGGGACATTGGTGATGGGAAATGTGCACTGGTGGAGAGATAGGTGCTGCAACACTGTATAAGTGAAACTCCATGAACAGCTTTGTAATTATTGAACTCATGGTAGTATAATAACATTAAAATTATTTTCTTTTGGTCTGTGTTAGATTATAAGATTATAGGAAATACTATGCATTTTAACCATACTCTTGCAATGACTAAGCTTTTAATTTAGGAAAATAGGCATTAATGAACTTCAGTTTTATCAACTGAACAGTACAAAGTGCAGTACATCATACACATATAACTGACAATCAAAAAATTGTGACTTTGTTGGACTAAAAACTCAAGTCTAAGAAAATTTCATCTTGTTTGAATTCTTTATAGCCCTAAAATTAGGAAAACCATTCTGATTTTTAATATGTTTATGATAACTCCTCAACTTTCACAGTATTTCCTAAAACTCACCAAGTCTCAGAAGCTTTTGCATGTTGTGCTCATTCATGGTACAGAAAGTTACTTTCATAATAAAATAAATCTCAGTTTAGGCGATTTCTTGGATTTCTGAAGCTCAGCACCCACCTTTTGATGACCTCTTTGCTTAATACATTGAATCAGGCCTTGAGTCTCAAAGTGACTTCTTCAACTTAGCTCAGGATTAAGGATCCTTTGGCTATAGAACTCATGGCCCAGACTTTCAAGTGGATATTCAGATGAGGCCTTGTGTGAGGCCACTGCCCTGGGTATACCCATGTAGCCCCATATTCCCAGTCTTCCTTTAGCAGTACTAAAAGAATCACAAACCAAGCTCCAACCTTATGTTATTTAAGATCTAGTTTCCTTTCTAAGTAATATTTCAGACCCCATAGAAGTACCATCAGGTTCTGAAAATATGGCTACAGTTTTGTGACACCACCTCTGTGGAATTTCTATAGACTGTGTCCATCATTTTAGAATTCATTCTGGCCTTTCATGCTACTCTCCTTTCTTCTAAACTTTGGCAAAAACAAACTTTGCCTTTAAGTGCTTCAAAATAGTCACAACAGGGGCCTGGGGAGTGGTTCAGTATTGAAGAATGAGAAAAACACCAGTCTTGAAAGCACATCATCATGGATTCAATCAATCCTCAGTGTTGTCACATGCCCCAAGGTTGATCCTGGACACTTGCTTTATTGTTTGTGGACTTTGGTGCAACTGGTGAATTCTAATTGCACAACAATCAGATATACATGCACATCACAACAAACTGACAAACACCATAACTAATGCATGTACATGCCTCCTGGTCAGGAAATACAAGCATTAGTGAGAACTTGTGTGAGCATCACTGGGACTCCTGGTCAGCAAGGCAATCAAAATGCATATAAGAACCACAACTAAAGAGTGTGTTACCCCCATGAGCCACAAATAAAGGAGTGTGACCCTCAGTGAGCACCATAACTGAGTGTACAATCCCAAGACCTGCTGTGCAATACCTGGCAAACACTAAAACTAATTGTGCAAGTACCCAGTGAGGCGTTTGTGCAGTCCCTGGTCATCATAACAGTATCAAAAACAAAAGGAAGTCGGTAGGGAGTAAAAATACACCTTGCTGCCCGCGCCTGTGCGCGGCCAGGTCCCCGGCATCCCATATGGTCCCCCTAGCACCGCCAGGAGTAATTCCCGAGTGCAAAGACAGGAGAAACCCCTGAGCATCTCGGGTGTGACCCCAAAAGCAAAAAAAAAAAAGTACAACTGCAATACAAAATTCCATTTCAGTTTTTCTTTTTTAATTTTCACAATATCTTTCTTTTGCTAATTAAGTTTATTTTATTTCTTATTGATCACTGTATCACTGTCTTCCTGTTCATCATCGATTTGCTCGAGTGGGTACCAGTAACATCTCCATATGTCCTGTCTCATGCTAGTAGAGCCCAAGGGCATCTGCTTGCTCTAGGAACATAAAGAACCTCAAACCATTCCATCAGGTCATGGGAATGAGGTCTATAATTGTTACTGGTATTTGGTATATATGATCCACAAATAAAAGGAGTGTGACCCTCAGTGAGCACCATAACTGAGTGTACAATCCCAAGACCTGCTATGCAATGCCTTGCAAACACTAAAACTAATTGTGCAAGTACCCAGTGAGGCATTTGTGCAGTTCCTGGTCATCATAACAGTATCAAAAACAAAAGGAATTTTTTTTAGCCTTGGCAAGCTGCCAAGCACCTGGTAGCTTGCCAGGCTCTGCTTTGTGGGTGGCATACTCTTGTAGTCACCTCTCATCTCCAGCATTTATTGTGGCCACGCTAACCGGGCTGTGATAGTCTCTTATACTGGGTAGAGTTCTGACAAGAAGGAAGTTGGATGTCGAAAATGGTGACCATCATGGAATGGGGGGTCGTCTGGCTTCTTGTGAGGCTCTGCTGGGGTAGCGGGCCAGGGCTAGAACCTGCCGTCCCTCCCAGGCGCCTCGTGATTGGCTGGGCACAGGGAGAGACAATAGCAGCTCTGCCCCATGTCTGTGAGTGATATACTAGCACACATATTTTTTTTAAAATTTTAAAAACTTATTTTTTAATTATTTTTATTGTATTACCATGAGATATACAATTACAAAGATGTTCATGTTTGGGTTTCAATCATACAGTGTTCCAGCACCCATCCCTCCACCAGTGCCCATTTCCCACCACCAATGTCCCTTGATTTCCTCCTCTTCCTCCAGTCCAGCCTGCTTCTAAGGCAGGCACTTTGCTCTCTCTCTCTCTCTCTCTTTCTCTCTTTTTCTCTCTTTCTTCTCTTAAAATTGTGACTTGCAATACATACATTTAAAGACTAACATGCATATCCCTTTGCCTATATTCACTGCTCAGTTCTAGGCTGGTAGTATCATTTCCAACAATTATTGGTACACTGTTCCTTTTTCTGTCTTACCTAACTTTTTTTTTTTTTTGGGTCACACCTGGCAATATTCATGGGTTACTCCTGGCTCTTTGCTCAGGAATTACTCCTGGCGGTGCTCAGGGCACCATATGGGATACCGGGGATCAAACCTGGGTTTGCTACCTGAAAGGCAAACACCCTACCCGCTGTGCTATAGCTCTGGCCCCTTACCTAACTTTTTTATATTCCACTATATATGCAGTCATCCTATATCTGTCCTTTTCCCTCTGATTAATTAGCATACGTATGTTCATGTTTTAGAGTTACAAGGTGCCAATATTTCTCCACTGCCAAATCTGTTGTTCTTTGTTGTGCTTCTGAACAACACCCAGAAGTATAGAAGGGCTGCACTCAGCACATCAGGGGTGGTCCCTGAAGATTTTCAGGGGACCACAAAATGGAGTAATCAAACACAGGTCTCTAGCATGCAAAAGCTGTGCACCAGCCCTTTCAGCTATATCCTCAGCCCTGGGCTCTTTATTCTTAATAAAATTTACAGTAAAATAGGCATTTTAGAGGGGAATTTGTACACTAATCAGGTATCTAAGTTTATTGTTAGACAATATTCCTCTGAAAACCCATAATCATCCTCTTCTTAGGAAATACTACTGGTTCTCAGCAAACCTAGATATAAATAAACATTGCTTAAAAGAGTCTGAGGGGAGCAAAGATACCTTACCAAACTAAATTCCCTTACTTAAAACTATTATAAATCTGTAGCAATAAAACACTAGTATTGTAATAAAAACAGACTAGTGTACCAAGTGAATAGAAATGAGCACCCATAAATAAGCCTTAATAAACATGACAGGTAGTTCATGATAGTTTATTCAAGAGTATAAAATGAAGGAAGGAAAACCCTCTCAATAAATAGTGTTGAAAAACTGATTAGTGAATGCAAAAAAAAAGAAAAATAATTAACAAGAGACATTTTGTTTATTTACACCATAAACAAAAGTTAAGTCAAAATTAATAAAAGACATAGATGTAAGGTCCAAATTCATAAAATGAATTTTTATTTATTAGTTATGAAAGATCCATGATGTACAAAGTTACTGATAGTTGATTTTTAGGCCTACAACAATTCAACACCAATCCCTCCATCAGTGCTCTCAAATTCCTTCCCCAACCCAACACTCACTCCACTCCCACCTATCAATTAAGAGGCATATTACAAAATTTCAGTTAATTTTAAAACAATAACTTGCCATGACATTGCCATGAAAAGGTGTGTTCAATGATTCAGCTCCATTGGAAAGAAAAACAGAAGCAAATTAAAGGAAAATTACCTCATTTTCCTCAAAATAAAGGAAAATTGCCAAAATTGAAATGTTTCTGAACTGTAAAATATTCTAAAATAAAAAATACCATAATAAAGGGGAAATATTGCACATCTATCATGGGCTAATATCTCAGATATATAAAGTACTTGCAACAAAATAATAGACAATCTCATCCAAAAATGGAGGAAAGAGAGGCCAGAGCATGTAGGGCATTTTGCCTTGCACAAAGGAGATGGATATTCGATCCTCAGCTCCCAATGACCCCTCAAGCACTGCCAGGGAAATAATTCCTCAGCGCAGAGCCAGACATAAGCCCTGAGCAGTCAGGTGTGGCCCAGCTGCCCCCATCAACACCCCCCCAAAATAGGAAAAGACTAAACAGACACTATTGCTAAAAGACATGAACATTGTTAACAGGCACATCAGAATGCTAAAAAAAGGTCTCTGAAATATTAGGAAATGACACTCAAAACAATAATGAGATAAAACCTCACACCAATAACAATGATCTATGCTAAAATGGTTAGAAACAAACAGTGCTTACAAGCACGTAGAAAAAAAGTGAATCTTATTCACTGCTGGTGTGAGAGTGTAAACTGGTTTAACTTCTAAAGAAAACTGGAGATGCCTCAAAAAACTTAAGATAGAATTCCCATATGATGCAACAATTTTTCTTCTTAATATTATCCCAAGAACCAAAAACACTAACTCAAAAAGATACATGCCCACTTATGCCCATTGCAATGCTCTCTATAGTGGCCAAAACTTGAACACAAATCAAGTGTCCAACAACAGATGAGTATATAAAGAAGTTGTGGTTTATGTCACTGTCACTGTCTTCCCGTTGTTCATCGATTTGCTCGGCGGGCACCAATGTAACATCTCCATACGTCCTGTCACAAGCAAGTGCAGCTCAAGGGCGTCTGCTTGCTCCTGGGACAGGAAGAGCCTCAAACCATTCCATCAGGTCATGGGAATGAGGTCCATAATTGTTACTGGTTTTGGCGTATCAAATAATTCTAGTCAGTACAACAAAAGCCAAAACCTTGCCTTTGTGTCTGACATACATGCAACCGGAGATCATCATATATAAGTAAACTATGCCAGTAGGAGAAAGATAAATGCCAGGTGAGTTCACTCATACATGGCGGGAAAAGAAACAAAGCAAGGCAATAGTGTCCAGTGATAAAGTTGAAATTTCAAAGGGGCAGGGTGAGGGAAGCGGGAAGGTTCTTTTGGGTACTTAATGGAAGAATATTGATACTTTAGTGGTAGGTGTGGTATGGTGACATTGAACCCTAAAGCATAAGAATGCCTACATGTAAAGTATTGTTATCTGGATTAAAAAATAAAAGAACAGAAAAAGATTTTTTTTTTGTATTTTTGGAAATACGAAAAAATACAAAAAAAAATGGAAAAAAAAAAAAACTTCCAGGAGTTCTCTTCTCCTGGACCAGCATCTACTATCTTTTGTGTTATCTCACTTCAGGATACAGAATCCTATTCCTATGTCACATCAGGCCCTGGCAAAGAAGATCAAATCACATTAAGCCGATACTGAGAAACTCTTCACTTTGGCAGCTTTGCTACCCTGCCACACTATTACTGCTTCTGTTTATTTTCTGGCATCATTCCATTAATCTATAAATGAAACATATTTCACATTAATGAAAAATGTAAATATAATTTTATTTATATATCTATATTTGGGCCCAAGCTGCTCAATCATAGGTATTTGCTAAATAGATATTAAACTAAATCAATACCATATTGCCTAATAATCATCTCTTTACTCACCTGCAACTTTTTCAGCAGAACTTGAAAGTTTAATTTACACATGTCCATAAATGCAGATTTCTCTCCATTTTTCTTTTAAGTTCTTGAGCTTACTCTATTTCATTTTATTTTTGTCTTCATTGATTCACCAAGTTCTTGTCAAGGTTATCATTGGAATTCACAATTAAACGAACACATTTCACATTGCTCAACTATAGCATTGGGCACATTGACACACTTACTGTTTTATTTTTTGAGGGGTGGTTCTGAAGACAACAGCCAGACTTGGTGGTTCTCAAAGCTTACTCTTGGCACTGTGTTCTGGGTCACTCCTCCTGTGTGCTTGAGAAATCACTTGTGGTGCTGGGGAACAAACATGAGTCAGGTGTATGCAAGACAAGTGCTTGACCCACTGTAGTCTCTCTGGCCTGCTACTCTATTTCTTGAGCATTTGCTTCTCTGGATTCTAGGCCATACCTTGGGTTTACTCCTCACTAACCAGAGGCTTATTCTCCTTTGCTGAACCATAAATATCAAAGCTTATCCAGGGAATCTGTCCTTTATATATACACTCATTTACAAATAATTTCCATCTCTCTATTACTTTAAATAGCATTTATACACCGATCAAGACAGTGTATGTATACACACCCCAGACACACAGATGCACACATACACATATATAATATATACATATATATGCATACTTAGTAAGCTAGTTGACACTAAAACCAACTTTGATATATCCCTGTGTTTACTTGTTCTTAATCTTAAAATTTATAGTTCTTACAATAGTTTTACCTAAATGTTTTTCACTTTAATTGAATATAGGAATTGTGAATTTCAGATGCACGCATGCACATATATATATATAAAATATACATATACATGCACACTTAGTAAGCTAGTTGACACTAAAACCAACTTCTGATATATCCGTGTTTACATTTTCTTAATCTTAAAAAATTATATCTTACAATATTTTACATGAATGTCTTTCACTTTAATTGAATATAGGAATTGTGAATTTATTTCATGACCTTTGAGAATTGAAAAGGACAATAGAAACTAAACAGTTAAATGTCCACTTTTTATATAAAAAAATTGAGCAATAGTCCAGCGGGTGGGGCGTTTGCTTTGCGGCGGCCGGCCCATCAGGCCTGGGTTCGATCCCCAGCATCCCATATGGTTCCCGAGCACCGCCAGGAGTGATTCCTGAGTGCAGAGCCAGGAGTAACCCCTGAGCATCTCTGGGTGTGACCCAAAAAAGCCAAAAAAAAAATTGAAACTCAGAATTTATGTGTAAGTCACTGAGGGGAGAAATAATGATGGCTTGTTTATTTTACTTATTTATTCATAAATAGATTCGCAGCGAGGGAGCTGCTCTGCTACGTCTGAAACCCGACCCAGAAGCAGGTCATCTACGAATGGTTTAGCACCAGGTTCCCCATGAGCGAAGTGTTGCGTGAGCGGGCGGGGGCGGCCGCCTAAATTGCACGGCAGAGCCTGGCAAGCTACCCGTGTCATATTTGATATGCCAGATACCAGTAACAATTATAGATCTCATTCCCATGACCTGATGGAATGGTTTGAGGCTCTTTATGTTCCTGGAGCAAGCAGGGGCCCTTGGGCTCTACTAGCATGTGACAGGACATATGGAGATGTTACTGGTGCCCTCTCGAGCAAATCGATGATGAACGGGAAGACAGTGATACAGTGATTCATAAATAATAAAATACCCGGAGGTATTTTTCTTATAAGACTTGACAATAGAATAATAAAATATAATTTAAAACTTCTTAAAAGTGGTAATGATACAAACAAGATTAGAAAATATTGATTCTAATAAATAATACAATGAATATTTAATTTTTTTCAGTGTCAGTAAATGTATTTATTAATTAGAGAACCATTTCAAAACAAATTAAAAGCAGTGGAGGTTCTGATTGGACCCAAATCTCAGAGTTGTAACAATCTCTGGGATACGAGTTCAGTTATTAATTTATTTTAATAGTAATTAATCTTCCACACACAATATAATGTCAAACATTGATGCTTACGGTTCATTAGATATTTTCAATAGACTAGAGCTAGTTGGCATTACTAAGTGAAGAAATATTTTTTAACTTTTGGTTAAGAAACTGCTTCTGAATAATAGTTTATTTGCAATGATTAATCATCTGAGACCTGCCTGTAGACACAGGGCATTGCTTTATAAATCACATCTTATTTTCATTCATAGGGAATAAAATGATGTTCATTTTTTTGACATGATTTATCTTTTGCTGGCTATATCTGCTATCTGTAGGTTAGGAAATGGATGGATTGTCTTATTAAAAATTCTTCACTCTTTTGCTATTATATTCTCTGCGTAGCCAGAGAAAACTCATGAGCAGGGATTGCTCCACATTCCAATTCTAAGCTATACTGAATTACTCATGTTTTATTTTTGAAAGGTGCAGGGTAAATTTATTTGTTATCAGATAAACAAAATCCAGCATCTGGTGGACTTTTTTCAAAACATCTTTTAGAGATATAATTTGATCTGTTACTTTTAGAAGATACCCTAGTTATTACTTATATATTTTGTATGTTTTGTCAGAAGACTGGGACATAATGTGCTGTTCTTTATTTTTTCCTTTTTGGGTCACACCCTGCGATGCACAAGGATTGCTTCTGGCTTCGCACTCAGGAATTATTCCTGGTCATGCTCAGGGAACCATATAAGATGCTTTGGGTACAGACCCTAGTTTCACCCCATGCAAAGGCAAACGCCCTGGATGCAGTACTATCACTCTGGCCCCCTCCCCGTGTTATATCTTAAAAGACTTCCCCTTTTGTTTGCAAATCGCTCCAGCTCTCTGTGATGTGTAATCTCCAAGTTAGAGCAGTTGGTACTGTTTTACAAAATGCCACTCTCATGACCACATATGCCATTGTCAGGCTGGTCTCCAGGATCATCAGCACTGTCCAGTGACAACTGTAGGGTACTTTCTGTAATTCTAATAGGATTACTCAGAGGAGACGTTAAGGGAATTTAATGAAAGATCAGAGGAATTAGCATTCAGGATTTTAAGAACAGTATCACATTGCAATTTCGCTAGTTACCGACCATATGTGTTTAAACAGTTTACCTAGATGAACCTAGAAGAACTGCAAATTTCTTAATGACACAATGAGGATTAAAAAAATATTTATTCATATGCCTCATAGGACTCTGTGTGTGTGTGTGTTTGTGTGTGTTTGTGAGCGTGCACATGCACTTTTAGAGGGTTGAGAGGCGCATCCTAGAAATTCTGCAAGAGTGTGAGGAGATGGTGCTGCTCAAGGCGCACAAAACCAGGGATTAACTGGCCACACCTGCAGTCTTTAAGGGGTTCCATAGTCAAACCTGGTGATATTTGTGGGGGACCTCCAGGGCTGCCCCAGCAACACTTGAGGGACTAGTTGTTGAGATGTGAGTCACCACATGTAATCCAAGCACCTCAAACTCTGTACTGTCCCTCTAGTCCGTCATAGGACTTGCTTGAGGATTGATGAACTAGACTAACACAAAGATTATATAATTAGTAGTTATTATTGACATAAGATTTGGTGAAAATACATGTTTTTGTTTTGCTTTTCTTTTTTGGGTCACACCCAGCGATGCTCAGGGGTTACTCCTGGTTCTGCACTAAGGAATTCCTCCTGGCGGTGCTCGGGGGACCATATGGGATGCCGGAGATCAAACCTGGGCCAGCACAGGCCGGCCGAGTGCAAGGCAAACACCCTACCCACTGAGCTTTCAATCCGGCCCCGGAAAATACATGTATTTTATTTTATTTTATTATTTTATTATTATTATTTTTTTTGCTTTTTTGGGTCACACCCGGCAATGCTCAGGGGGTTTCTCCTGGCTCTGCACTCAAGAATTACTCCTGGCGGTGCTCGGGGACCACATGGGATGCCGGGGGGATCGACCCCAGGCTGGTACAGGCCGGCCGCGGGCAAGGCACAACACCCTACCCGCTGGGCTATCGCTCCAGACCCAATACATGTATTTTAATCCCAGACTTCTCATATGCAGAGTATAGAATATTAGGAATATTTTTAAAGAATTCCTCTAAGTCTGTGATGTACAAAAATACTGTATGCATGCAGTTGAATAACTGGTGCATTTATGCAAACTTACATTCTCTGACTCATACAAAAACATGTTTTTTGTTTTCAAGGATAAACAATAGTTTATTCAATACTGCGTTTAATTGGGGAATCTAGTCAAAATTCATGTATGAAGTCAATTATAAATTAAGAAAAATGTTTTTATCATTATAGGGACGATAAGAACGATGCTGAAGACATACCAATTTATGGTAACTTAGATAATGTGATCCCAGGTAAGTTCTAGTTTTTCAGAAAAATTTGACTAGAAAATTCAGCAAAGAAATTAAGTGGTTTATTATTTGTTACACTGTAGAAAAAAGACTGGGTCCCCTACAATGAACCCAGAGCCACGGCAGAGCCTGGCTAGCTACCCAGTGGTGTATTCAATATGTCAAAGACAGTAACAAAAATGGACCTTACTCCCAACAAATGGAGGCGTTACTGCATTACTGGTGCCAGCTCAAGCAAATCAATGAACAACAGGAAGACAAGTGACAAGTGACATTATTTGTTACAACATTTAGCTACTATCTAATCCCTATGGTAGCTATAAATCCAATTATATTTATTATGTTACTTATTTTCAAAGCTATTATAAATGCTATTAAACATTTGGTGTTTTGTTCTGCTTTTCTATAATTTCTTAATTTCACTCTACTATTAAGAACTCAGGAAGACTCTATTACAATGACTTTTGATGAGCAGAATTATGTGAAATAAAGCTATTTCTAGAGCAGAAAATAGTTCAGGGAAACTGCTTTGTGCTCTGTATACAAAAGCAAGTCTACAGTGACTTATTGGAACAATGAACATTTTCTTTGGATTCCCTTGTTTAAAATTTTGTAAAGTGGAAAGTGGAAAATATATGTCTAGACTGATGGAAAGTGAGAAGAAAAATAAATTAAATAACTGAGTTATCATATGTTTCTTTTATTATTGTTCTTATAAGTACTATTCTCTCTTTTTTCATCCTTTATTACATGAGACATCTAACCCAGTGTTTCTTAACCTTTTGCAACTTCTGACTTTGCTGATCTTGCGTCCTTCTTTTATTGCCCCTCGTCCCATTGGTTGTCTCCCTAGTTTTTAAACTGTGGCCCCTCATTTATCTGATTGTGCCTTCTGAGAATATCCTTGGGCCTAGAGGTGGGGGTATATAGCCCTCAGTTGAAAAATAGTTATCTAAGACACTCCCTAAAAACAACCTCAAAACAATTCCTAAAAAAGATCACCCTCAAATTCCTCAAAACCGGGAACCATGACCTAATTTTTAGAATCCTGGTGATAAAAGCCATGAGACTAACATTAGCAATGAAACTCATATTTATTTTAAAAAAAGTTTAACAAACTCGATTACTTGAACATGGAAATTTCCAATAATGGACTAAATTTGAATCCTCATGTATGAAAGCAATATGGATTTCTAAAGTTAGAAATATGATAATTTGTTTATTTTTTTGGATCACACCTAGCAGTGCGCAGGGACTTACCCCGTACTCAGGGATCACCCCTGGTGGAACTCAGGGAACTATATGGGATACTGAGAACCAAACCTTGGTAGGACATGTGCAAATCAAGCAACTTACTCACTGTACTATCATTCTGGCCTCAGAAATGTGATAATTTAATAGAATTCGAGAATTTATTTTCCATCTTTCCATTCACTCTGAAGTGCCCTATAATCATTTCTCATGCTCTGAGAAATCAGAAACAAAATTTCCAGAAATATGCTGTCCAATATGGTCTTCAGAACTGAGAATATCATACTGGGGGGCTTCTTTGAGGTGGGACTTGCGACTACGGTACAGGGAAGAAGACAGTCCGGTGCAACATGCGGTGTCTTTCTTTTAGAATTTTTTTCTATTAGAATTAATTTGCTGAGATCTACATTTCTGCCAGGTTATTGCCCATCCTATCAGTTACTCTTATTATTCTCTTTTAAATAGGAGGATATTTACATTTTTAAAATGAAATCATCATGAGATACAAAGTTACAAAGTTGTCCATGACGCGTTTCAGTCATACAATGTTCAACACCCATCCCTGCACCATTGTACATTTCCCACCACCAATGTCCCCAATTTCCACTCCACCTCCACTCAAGACTGCCTCTACAGCAGATACTTTTCTTCTCCTCTTTGTCACTCTCTCGCTTTCCTTTTTAGTAATTATGGTTTGAAGTACAGGTACTATAAGATTATCATGTATATTCCTTTACCTACTTTTTAGCATTCAACT
The DNA here is from genome assembly GCA_021461705.1 of Cryptotis parvus. Lineage (NCBI taxonomy): Eukaryota > Metazoa > Chordata > Mammalia > Eulipotyphla > Soricidae > Cryptotis > Cryptotis parvus. The sequence continues at coordinate 48,714 of JAJIBD010021724.1, forward strand.
CTTGTCTAAAATGATCATTTCCAACTGTCATTGTCATAGTTGTCTCTTCTCTGTCTTAAACTCCCTCTCCCCCTCCCTCCCATTCATGACAAGCTTCCAATCATGGGCCAGTCCCTCCTGGCCCTAATTTATATTATCTGTGGGCAATAGTCTCATACTGTGCTTTTCATATCCCACATTAATGAGTGAAATTTTTCTATGACCCTATCTTTCAGACTCATTTCACTCAGCGTAATAGTCTCTATGTCCATCCATTTATAAGCAATTTAAAAAAAAATTATAATAACACCATGAGATAAACATTTTCAAAGCTGTTCATGATTGGGTTTCAGTCATACAATGTTGCAGCAGCCATCCTTCCACCGGTGAACATTTCCCACCACCAATTCCCTCCCCACACCCCCCAACAGCCTGCTATTAGACTCTGCTCAAAAACAGTAGCACTTTGCACACTATACAGCCCGAGTTTCAGCACAGGTTGGCTGAATGATATTGTCACATAGGATAAATATGGTAATCTGTATCCTCTTTTTCAAACAAGTATGTAAGTCTAAAAGGCTCTAAGTAGAACTTACTCATGTAAAGATTATTAAATTATATTCATCGATGTAAGTGCACTGTGTCTTATGTCATGCCCTGCCATGCCCCCTTGCAATCTTATCATAATAGAAGACGAACACACATAATCTTTGTAAGTCATGAGGCTTCCATTACTTCTAATGGCAGTTTAAATGGAGACTGTCTTGCAATGGTATAAAAACGTGATTTCAGTTCTTATCCCAAACAATCTTCTGTTTTTCTTGCTGTTAACACTGTGAGTAAAAGACTTCTTCACAGATTGATCTGCAGATAACACCTTGTGCTTCTATACCTCCTTACAATATTTCTTACCCTCACACAAAAATATGAATTATATAATGATTAGGGGGTTTACACGTTACAGCTAAATGCTTTCTGGGTCAAGTAATTTTATTTGTGCCAGCATTTTAACTTTTCCAATACAAATTTCCCAAGAAACAGTGGATGAAAATTGCTATGAGCAAATGAAAGCCCGACCGGAGATATCCGTGAATGAGCTGCGAAGCGGCTAGCCCCCTGCACAGGTGAGTGCACTTCACATCCGAAGTCAAGTTCAGACTAAGTCACAGCTGGGATTCCTGTTGCAGGGAGACAAATGCAGAGCATTTTGTGGGTATTGTTAAAAAATGTTCAGCTCAACAGTGCTAAGGTAAATGGTAAGTCTGAATCAGTGGTAAGCTGAGGTCTGAAGCGCAAGTCAAAGGCAAATAAACAGTACTCAGAACCACACTCAAATCTTCAAATTGTTTACAATTACAAGGCAATAATGTATATTTGAAGGGAAAGGTGCATTTCCTTTCTAGATGACCAACTAGTTTTTTTTCCTTCATGGTGTAAGAGCCTGGCAAGCTACCTGTGTCGTATTTGATATGCCAAAAACCAGTAACAATTATAGACCTCATTTCCATGACCTGATGGAATGGTTTGAGGCTCTTTTATGTTCCTAGAGCGAGCAGATGTCCTTAGGCTAAACTAGCATGTGACAGGACATATGAAGATGTTACTGGTGCTCGCTCGAGCAAATCGATGATGAACGGGAAGACAAATGACAAGTGATGGTGTAAGTTTATATGTGTCACAGAGATAAATATCAAAATTGGCACATGTATTATGCTAAATAGATTGAGATATCAGAGAAAGTGAGCAAAAAGGATACAAAAGAAGAAAGGTAGGGGTAAGGGAGAGATGCGGAGGGGCTTAGTTATAAGGTAAGTTAACTGTGCATGCTAGAAGGTAAATTAGTTGTACCTCTACTTTATACGGTAAATGTGTGTGTATTTGATGACAGTTCTAACGATGTGGTCTTATGGCAAGAAATTTATGCATGGCTTATATGAGGGATAGAGCATGACAAAGCTGAGGCAGATGTACACACCAGAAAAAAAAATTGTTTCTTCTTTTTCCTTCCAGAATAACCTCAGTGTCCTAAGAAATGGACTGTGATTCAGCCTATCTGCTCCTGAAATGTTAAACTTTTCTGTTTAAATCACTCCTTTCTCTTCTCTGATGGACCTCACCTCTTCAGTCACATGCTGTCTTACTACTTGCTTAGAAATAATAACAGTATCTACTGTTTGTGCACAGTTGTGATGTGTCAGGCTTATATGTGTGCTTCATCAACTTGTTATCATAGATCCCTCGGAGGGAAACAGCATTATTCTGCCTACTTGACAGAAACTTGCCAAGGATAAAACCTTACCCTAGAGCACTCACATACTAAGTAAGGATGCAGAGTGGGAGTTTAGTCTTGCCTCACAGGACACATTCTCCTTCACCTGGGAGGTCATATCTTGGAAATTTCCATAGAAGGTAGAATTTCTTTATATGAATGCTTTAAGAAAATCAGAGTTCTTTCTACTTTTAATAAGAAATTGACAAGTAATGATATTTCAGCAAAATATACACCTTCTGATGGACAAATCCATCATATGATGTTCAGTTAATTGCAAAACATACTTTAGATAAAAGCTTAAAGTCTGCATGTTATAAGATATGCTAAATCCATTATAGTAGAGATTAAATCTCTCAAATTCAATTAAAATACAACCACACTACACATTATCTGAAATTTAGTCATAATACCTTAACTATAAAAGAACTGAGAATTCAAAATAGAAGTTGCTGTTTAATACAAACCAATTGTACAGATCAACTTTGAGATGCATTCTATTTTTACTCTAGTTGAAATTAAGCAATGCTTTAGAATGTCTTTAAAAGTTTTCTATTTTAGGCCAGGGAAGCAGCTTTGTTGCTTTGGTTAATTACAAAAGAATAAGGAATATTATGCACAAAACTTGATGCATATAGTGTTTGCTATAAAAGATATAAATTACTTGAGCTTAAAAAATGAACTATACAGTTTAAAAAGTTCTAATTATAGTATCTAAGTCCACTATTAATTATAAAGAGTTAGTCAGGAAATTGAATAGTAAAACGAGTCTAAAAGAAATTCATATTCTGAAAAACGCCTTCTTCCAATTCCAGATATTTAACCCCTTAGGACAGTGAGCTTGCTCCTCTCTCTCTTCATCTCAAAATCTCTAGCCAATCTACCCTTTCTGTCCTATATAAAAAATAAATCTCATTCTTCTGAAGTCAATATTCTTATTTAAAACTTTTAGCAGTGTGCCTTATTTCTTTCAAAATCTGATCCCAGGTTCCACATATCCTTCCCCTGAGCACCACCTCCCTAGGAATGATGCCTGAGAACCACCAGATGAGCCTCACTCACACAGACAGACAGACAGACAGACAGACAGACAGACAGACACACACACATACACACAAAGAACAAAAAAAGCAAACACATATGGAGAAATAGCTCAAAGGACTGAAACTTATGCTTTGCATACTGGAGCCCAAGGTTCAATCCCTGGCATCACCTCCCCCCTGAGCACCACTGGGAGGCGAGTTCTGAGGAGAGAGAATGCTCTGAACATTACCAGGTGTAGTCTCCAAACAAAAGCAAATAAAAAACAAAGCAAAGCAAAACAAAGAGCAAATCAACAAAACTGCATTTAAACTTGTCTTCCAGATTCCTAAACTTATTTTTGCTTTCTTCTACTGTTTTTGTTTCCTTCTGGGGATGTGTATCCATTTACATCTGGTTATATATTTTACACCCAGCAACTTCAGTAAAACAATTTTCTGAAATTATAAGTGTCTTCCACACAGCATGTTGTCATTTCTCTCTTTTTTTTTTGGGGTGTATTTATTAACTTACTTATTTATTTATTTTTCATTTTTTTAATTTATTATACCACCATGTGAATACAATTGCAAAACCGTTCATGATTAGGTTTCAGTTCATTTCTTAATATACATATTCTTGAACTTTGCAGCATTTGATTTGAAGTTGATGAATTATTGACCAAACATGCTTATTTAGAATTGTTTCAATTATAGGTGCAGAAAGCTAATTCAAGCCACAGTAGTATAAAAGGTGAATTACTGACTTATGTAGCTGGGAGATGTAAGGGTAGGTTTTGTTTCTTAGATAACTGAGTAAGAGGGCTTCCCTTCATTATTAATTTGATTCTCTTTTTGACAACAAATTCTTACACTGAGTTTGGATTAACCACTGGCAAATTTAGATTTTCTTTCTCCCAATTCCAGGAAAAGATAACTTTACTATACTTATTTCTCTATATTAGTCTCCCCAAATACCACAGAATTAGTTTTGCTGGAATTTCATGCCCATTCTTGGACTGGGAATTGATCATATGGTTTTGCCCTAGGTCACATGCTTAGTTCTGTGCAGGACATGGGGTATAGAATTGTAATTAACAAACTCTGCAAAGCCATAGAGAGGACAGAAGTTTTCCAAGGGAAAGTGGGGAATTTATATAATAAGAGAGGACTAGCAAAAAAGTATAGTCACCCCCTTATGTCTTAAGAACACTTAAGACAACTCAGAATGAAATGAATTCCAATAGGATGATGTTTCTGAAATATCAGTTTTTAATGTTTCTTGCTAACCCCTTTTTGCACAAATTGATTAATTTTGACCTTCTTTTGAGGATATCCTCAATCAAATGTTATTGTATTCAATAACTATTCTAAACTTTTACCCTAAAATTTCTTATAATTATGACATGACTGGTTATTTAAAAAGCTGCCGTGATATAGCTGTCATGTATATTCTTTCTAGTATATAATGTCTAATAACACTACCAGATAAGCACTCTTGTTTTATAAACAAAAAAAAGCAAAGTTCAAAAGTTTCTAAAAATTCCGCAAGATCAGTATATTACATCAGTATGTTACAGAACTGAAAGGCAGCTTTAGGCTTTCTGATTCCGCATTCAAGACCTTGCTTTCATGTCTGTTGCTTCTGTGACTTTCCCTATTCTACTGTCTTGCTTATTCTAACATTTACTCAACTTTACAGACGAGAGAAGGGCCACCAGACACTCTTTGTATTCATGTGCAAGTTAACATTTAAGGTGCCTGTCTAAAATCAGATGGACCTGAATAGATAGATCAAGTTCATCAGAGGGCAACTAAGGACAGGCAGACAGGAAGGAACTAAGAGGAAAAGCAGGCTTCATCCTGCCAGGTACCACCTTCCTAGATAGACAGTTGCCTTTACTCTTCTAAATCCTTTTGCACTTTTTGGAAATAACAATTAGGGATTCTTGTGAATAGTTGCTGAATTATTAAACATCCGTAGATTAGACCTTGTGATTTGTTACTTTCTAATAATGCTCTTTCCCTGTTTAATGAATTATTTTTTTCCTTGGGAAGTGCAGAATAGGACAAGAACCTCCAGAAGCAAAATTCTAGAATGAGAGGTCAATTCATAGAAAATATTCAGGTTTATTTGAAGTATAAAAAAAGTACAAAGGCGTCATCTAAGATTCTTTTTTTTATTAAAACATCTTGAACTTTTTTTTTTTGCTTTATTGTGTCACACCCGGCAATACTCAGGGGCTTCTTCTGGCTCTGCACTCAGGAATTACTCCCAGCAGTGCTCAGGGGACCATATGGGATGCCCGGGATTGAACCATATGGGATGTCCGGGATTGAACCTGGGCCGGCCGCGTGCAAGGCAAATGTCTTACCCGCTGGGCTATCGCTCCGGCCCTTGAACTAACTATTGCATTTCATTGTTTTCCTAATACTTTTTTTTTACAACCAAAGTAGTCAAAGATGAGAAAACAAGCTGCTTGTTTGCCATAGGCTTTAGAAATTCTTTGAAGTCAATAAAATTATGAAATGTGTTAATAATAAAGTCTTAACATGCCTTTCTTTTTTTAGCCAACGAGTGATCCAGAGATGTTCTATGCCTCATTAGATCACAGCAAAGAGGGGCAACACAGAAAGCCAAGGAAACTGAATAAAAATTTTTCAGACAAGAGTGAAGATAATCAGTTACATGAAATGGATGCCTGTATTCCTCAGACCTCTTTGGTTGGCAATTTCCCACCACAAAGCCAGAAAATTGAGGAAAATGTTCATGATGATCCCGTCAGACTGTTTGGATTGATTCGTGCAAGCGGGAGCTTACAAATTAGCTGAACTATGCTCTAGCTCTATGGTTCACTTTTTTTCTGTACAAATGGTAAGAGAAAACAAGATTCCACATGACAGCATTATTTGCAAGGATGATGAACTGATCATTTTGTTAGTGGGATAGTGGCTATTTCTCTCCAGAGTTTCTTCATTAACAAGTGTAAGCCCATAAATATTACTTATTTGAGCTTATTTTTTAAATGTCTATATACAAAATGTAAAATAAATTTAAGCTTGTAAATTAAGCTTCATAACAAGTATTTGCTGGTTACTGCAACACTCAATACTCAGTGAAATGGAAAAATAAACAAACATAATGTTTTAGAGCATATTTAAGAAAAAGCAAAAGTCAACTTTTAAGATTTTTTACTTCTATGAAAATATTTTAAATTTAGGCATCATGATTCACAAAGTTGTCTGAAATTGGACTCCAAGACCACAATACTCCACCTTCAGTCCCACACCCTGTGGCCACATCCCTTCACCTATAACCCCAGGTTTCCTCCCACACCCCAAGCTCACACTTGAAGGCTATAGTCTTCATTTAGTTATTGTAGTTCAGCTTCCATCATTTCAGTAGTGGGTCTAATGGATCTACAAAAAACACTCTATCACCAACATGAAGCATCTGTATTTAAAATAAATTTGAAAGTCATGGGAAATATTAATATATGTTAAGGATGTATATTCCGTGGAGTTGGAAATGCAGCTTGGCTCTCAGGGGTGCGTTCCTGGGACTGCTGAATTGAACAACGCTGCATTGCGCAGCCTGGCCTGAAATGAGTCAACGGGTTACCAGGTCTGGTTATCTAAGTATGATATAAGTGGCTCCCTGTTCCCACTGCACATTTCTTGGGAGCTCACTTGTCTTCCTGTTGTTCATCGATTTGCTCTAGCAGGCACCATAAATGTCTCCATTCATTGGGATTCAGGTCCATTATTGTTACTGTTTTTGGCATATTGAATACACCACAGGTAGCTTGCCACACTCTGCCATGGCTCTGGGTTCATCCCAGGGGGCCCAGTCTTTTTTCTATGTCAGACCATCAACCATCCTAGGGCCCACGGGGCAGAGCCCTGGGTGTAGACAAGCCTGTCTCCTGTCTGCCACATGCTGACACAGCCGGGCACTGCAGTCATACCTGCAACACCTCGAGGGGCAGGGCTGGGAGCACACTTACCAATAAAAGAGGACAAAATATCCCAAAGAGACATGGTATTTTACTAAGGAGCATTCTTTGACAGTAGAAATATCTTTATAAGACTTTAAATATCATTATAAAATTGATATGCACTTCTTGCAATAATAAACCAGTTTTTGAAGTATTTTGAAATTCTACTAGCCTGAGATAATCCTAGGAATAACTTTCAATGACCTACATTTTTTAGATTTTTTTTTCTCTTCTGGGCATATCTGAGTATACCACAGTTTTGTCTTTCTTATTATTTATTTTTTTGTTTATTAATAAAGAGAAGTTATTGGGGCTAGAGATTGGGACTTGAGGGTTCAATGCTATTGTCTTGTTTCCAACAGACCCCAGTTCAAATCTCTGGTTCTACAGAGTTTCCAACAGACCCCAGTTCAAATCTCTGGCACTCCTCTGAAAAATGCCAAAGGTCCTTCTTGAGCACAGAGTTAGGAATAGCCCCAGAATACTGTTCAGTGTAACACCAACATTAAAAGCGATCAGAAGGATGTTTATACATGACGTTTAAACTTTCATCATTTAAAATGAAATCGTACATATATTCCCATAGTTATATTTAGCTACACTGGATAGGAAGAGATTATAATTGTAGTGTATCTCACTGAAAAATTATAGCATTAATTGAAAACTATATAAAATGTGTTTTAATAAGCCTAAGTGTATTAAGTTTATTTTATACTAATGTTTCATGTTTTTACACATAGTATTATCATAAAATAAATAATATTATGAGAATATTTTTCATACATGCTTGGGAAACTGACCATTTCTCTAGGAAAAAATCCAGGAAATTACTATTGTTTAAAGAATAGAACACCATATGTGTGCTGATTTCTTGGAATCTACCCCACAAACACAAACATTTTACTTAAAATGCATGTACATTCCTATGCTAATTGCAGTGCTTAGTAGCTAGGATACAGAGATAACCCAAATATTCAACAACAGATATATGGATTTAAAAACGGTGGTGTTCACAAAAAAATGGAATAATGTGAATACCATGTAGCTATAGAAAATAATAAAAAAAACACACACACACAGTTTGTAGCAACGTGGTTGGTATATGTTAAGTGAAATAAGTCTGTGGGAGGAAAAAAAGCCAGATAATCTCACTAATTTGAGATATACATAGATAAAACAGGGAATGGACAATAATGAACAGTGATAAACGCTTGGTTTTGAATTGCAAAGTTTGTACAGTGCCGGGAATAGTAGTGGCTCTTCTGAGGAACACTGGTCGAGATTCACAGACACTTCATTGGTATCGAACTGTAATAATTTTGTGGCTTAATACCATAAGCTTTAACATTGTTTTACCTACCTTATGTAATATTATAATTTAATGAAAATATTTAGTGTTAAATAAATAAAATTGACAAAATTCCGTTGTTTTAAATTAAGTACTAATATCAGAGTAAAATATTTGACATTATCTACAACATAGAAAAGAAATAATACTATTAAGGCCCAAAGAAAAGGATGTGATTTCTAATTCCAGAAAAATGTTAAAAAAGATACACATGAAATGTAATTAATATTCATTTATTGGAGTTTATTTTCAAGTTAAAGTATTAGCTATAATTATTTTTATTATATTACTTTTCTATATATACTATAGTTCAGTAAAGATAAAGTTTAATTGTATTTTAGGCAATTACATTTCTTAATAGTTCGTAAGCGGAACAGTCTTGTTTATTATACAGAAATCATTCCTTGGAAAGCTGGTGGAAAAAATTAAAGCCCATATTCCACCCACAGACCACCTATCCAGCGGCCGCTTCATCAATAAATCTGGATTTAGAGATGACTACAAGAGACCACCTGACGGCAGAGCGGCAACTACCTGTCTTATTTGATATGCCAAATACCGTAACAATAATAGACCTCATTCCCTGACCTGATGGAATGGTTTGAAGCTCTTTATGTTCCTGGAGCAGCAGTGCTCTGGGCTCTACTTGCAGAGACAGGACATATGGAGATACTGGGCCGCCGGCTATGAGCGGGAGAGTGATACATGATACATTTTCCTGTATCATTCCACACCATTCACTTACATTATTTAACTAATCTCTAGTGATATTTTAAGTTTTCTCCGGTTTATGCAGTTTAAGTTGAACTCAACAATATTTTTGCGTTTTATACATCACATATACCACTGTTATAGCTTTAAGATTACTCAAATATTTCTATGATTGCATTTTTTGTATACATTGTTAATTGGTTATATGCTACTTAAGTGATTGTTCAGGGTTTATAACTAACGTCTTTAATATAAGACAATGCACATCAAATGATATAATACTTTGGAATATTATAAAGCAAAGTACTTTTATTTTTATCTTCTGAGTTTTGAAATCTTTCTCTGGATCTCTCACTCTCTCTAGCACACCCTTTCTTACTCTTTTGTCTATCACTAGCTCATCTCATTATTACTTGTCGGGGATGCCGCTGGGGTCCCCAACAGTGTTAGGACAGAAGTTCTCTTCTACCTCTGAGGACGCCCGGGGAACAGATGAAAACTTCGTGAGTCGGTACAGTTCCAAAAAGGCTTTTAATAGTACAAAAGCTCTTCCACAGCACTCCAATATAATGAACAAACTCTAGCTCTGGTCGAACTTAGACCATACAAAAGAGCCTAAGTCTCCCACCAAAGAGAGAGGATCTCACCCGAGCTGAGTCCTACCCAGAAGAAGGAGCAAAAGGCCAAAGAGCAAAAAGCCAAAAGCCACAAGCCAATAGCCAAAAGCCGCAGGATCCAAAAACTGAAAACTAGGAGCCAAAAAGCCTAAAGCTGAGGGGCCAAAAGCCAAAAGCGAAAAGGCGAAAGCAAGGAGCAAAAAGCCGAAGGGGCCTCAAGTCCCCTTATATATACCAAAGTAATCCAGGGAGGGTTGTGTCAACAAAGAACCCTAAACAAATGTAGAAGGGCAGTGCCACACCCTATTTCAGATATAAACAAAGATTATGCCAAGGACTAATCCCGAGATTATCTCTTATGTAAAAACACTGGAGGGGGAGCTGATATAAAGTAATACATCTTAATTACACTGTAGAGCCTGGCAAGCTACCCGTGTCGTATTTGATATGCCAAATACCAGTAACAATTATAGACCTCATTCCCATTACCTGATGGAATGGTTTGAGGCTCTTTATGTTCCTGAAGCAAGAAGATGCACTTGGGCTCTACTAGCATGAGACAGGACATATGGAGATATTACTGGTGCCCGCTCTAGCAAATCGATGATGAATGGGAAGATATTGAAGACAGTGATCTTAATTTCATGAGCTTCATGTAATCTAGATGGTACCCACAAGATCCTTCTTATTTATTATCTGCACCAGGGTGATTCTCAGTATCTTGTTCTCTGTATACTGAAAGGTCACACTTGCCTGTTTAGAACAAACTAGTATGATCCTTCCTATAGTCTTCCTATAGTCTCAACGTAGCCAGGATGGTAGGCTTCTGGTAAATTCTAACTGTCCCACGCTGGGTGCAGTGGGTATAAAAAGGAGCTGTGCCCAATCTAGAAAACATAGAAGTCTTAGTAGATGCATAAATCAGAAGTTATTCAATCAAGATGACTTCTGTAACTGCCACACCCTCTAGCAGTGTTTACATAGAAGAGAGGTCTCATTAGAATGAACCTTGGCTTAAATAGACTAAGGTGGGAGTGGGTAAAACAACAAAGCTCCCAGATTAGCTAGAACTGTCATCCAACAATTACTTTTCCTTTAAAAATGGGTTTGGGCCCCCCTGAGAGATAGTACAGCTGGTAAGACACTTGCTCTCAAGCAGCCAACCATTGAATCCTTGCACCTCATGAAGTTCCCTGAATCCACCAGGAGTGATACCTGAGCACAGAGCCAGGAGCCATGAATACAGCCAGGTGTGGCCCAAAACAAAACAAATTTTAGAAAGTATAATTAGGTTTTAAAATATTTAATGCATTTGATGAAAATTGTTTTATCTTCATCCCTGAAATTAATTTGTGTGGGGGCTCTTCTATCTTTTATCCCATCCCAGAAACTATCTGGTATCATTACCCATTTGCTAAAAATGACTTCTTTTAACATCATATATAAGATTCTTTAATGTGAAAGATAATTTTGCTGTGTAAAATATTTCAAGGTTGAGTTTTTATGTTTCTTTAAGTAGTGTAAAAGACACTGCCCCATGCTTTTTTGATTATATTGTTGCTGAAGAAAAAATATGATGTTATATTTGTCTTTGTCCTTTTTGTGTTCTTACTGCTCCTTACTACCTTGAGATTTTCATCACTGGTTTTAAACAACGTATTTTTACAATATGGTGGGGTCTTCTTGGGTGTGTGGGGAGAACATCTGGTAGTGTGTTCAGGGATTAATTTGGCTCTGAACTCAGGGATAACTTCTTGTGCTGTTCTGGAGACCATATACTGTGCCAGGGATGGAACCTGGGTCAGTCTTGAGAAAGGTAAGTGTACTACTGCTCTGGCGCCCAGAAAAATTTTTAAAAGTGTCTTGAATTTGGACACTGTTGAGTTTCTTGAATGTATGTTTACAGGTTTTTTTATTTTTTCAGATTTGGGTGAAATAATAATTTTTTAAGCATTCAGTATCATATTTTTTTATACCACCATGAGATGAACCCAGAACCACAGCATAGCCTGGCAAGCTACCAGTGCTGTATTTAATGTATAATAAAATTAAACGTTTTATTATACCACCATGAAATATATAATTACAACATTGTTCATGTTTGGAGGTTTCGGTCACATAGTGTTCCAGCACCCTGCCCCTCCACCAGTGCCCATTTCCCACAACCAAAGTCCCCAATTCCTTCCCCTCCCATAGCCTGCCTAAATGGCAGGCTCTTTATCTCTGTTCTCTCTCACTCTCACTATTTTCCTTCTCTTATAAATTGTGGGTTGCACTACATACACTTAGAAGCCATCATGTGTATTTTTTTTGCCTGTATTTAATGCTCAGTTCTATGTTGGTATCAGCCCTTTTGACATTTATTCACACATTTTCCCTTCTCTGTCATACCTAACCTCTGACTCCATCATGTTTGCGGTAATTTCCACTTTTGGTAATACCACCTGATATATTTATGTCATGCAAATAAATGCAGTCATTCTATATCTCTCTCTTTCCTTCAACTAAATTCACTCAACATGAACCTTTCCATATCCATCCATTTATAGGCAAATTTCATAACTTCATTTTTTCCTAACAGCTGCATAGTATTCCATTGTGTAGATGTACCACAGTTTTTTATCCAGTCATCAGTTCTCGGGCATACTGGTTGTTTCCAGGTTCTGGCTATTGTGAATAGTGCTGCTATGAAAATAAAAAGTGCGGGATTGTGTTTCCGCTGTGTGTTTTTGGCTTCCCAAAGTATATTCCCAGGAGTGGAATGGCTGGGTCAAAAGGGAGCTCAATTTCTAGTCTTTGGAGGAATGTACATATTGTTTTCAACAATGTATGAGAGTCCCCTTTTCCCCTCATCCACGCCAGCACTTGTGGGCCAGTCTCTGTGGTGTGAGGTGATATGTCATTGTTGTTTTGATTTGCATCTCTCTGATGATTAGTGATGATGAGCATTTTTTCATATGCCTTTTGGCCATTCGGATGTCTTCCTTGTCAAAGTTTCTTTTCATCTCTTCTCCCCATTTTTTAATGGGGTTGGCTGTTTTCTTCTTATATAGCTGTACCAGTGCCTGATATATCCTGGATATTAACCCCTTATCAGATGGGTATTGGGTGAATATTCTTTCCTATTCTGTGGACTGTCTATCTTGGTCACTGTTTCTTTCGAGGTGCAAAAGCTCTTTAGATTCATGTAGTCCCGTATGTTTATCTTTTCTTTTAGTTGCTTTGTTAATGGTGTTTCACCTTTGAAGATGTCTTTAGTTTCAATGTCGTGGAGGGTTTTTCCTATATTTTCTTCAACATAGTTTATGGATTCAGGTCTGATATTGAGATCTTTAATCCATTTTGATCTGATTTTTGTGCAAGGTGTTAGACACAGGTCCAAATTCATTTTTTTTACATGTAGTTGTCCAGTTTTCCCAGCCCCACTTGTTGAAGAGGCTTTCCTTACTCCAGTTTGGACTCTTTGCACCTTTATCAAAGATTAACTGATCATGTCTTTGAGGGTGGGTGTCAGGATACTCAACTCTATTCCATAGGTCCACAGGTCTGTTTTTATTCCAGTACCATGCTGTTTTAATTACTGCTGCTTTGTAGTGCAGTTTGAAGTTGGGAAAGGTGATGCCTCCCATCTTCTTTTTCCCAAGGATTACTTTAGCTACCCATGGGGGTTTATTATTCCATACGCAATTTCAGGAGAGTTTGGTCAATTTCTTTAAAGTATGTCATGGGTATCATTATAGGGATCACATTGAATCTGTACAAAGCTCTAGGGAGTATTACCATCTTGACAATGTTAATTCTCCCCATATCCATGAACAGGGAATGAATGTGTTTCCATTTCCTAGTGTCCTCTTTTATTTCTTGAAGCAGTGTCTTGTAGTTCTCTTTGTATAGGTCCTTTTCACACTTGATTAAGCTGATTCCTAGGTATTCGATTTTCTGTGGTACAATTGTGAATGGAATCCGATTTCTTAATATCCCTTTCTTCTCTTTCTTTATTTGTATATAGGAAAGCCATCGACTTTTTGGGTATTGATTTTGCACCCTGCCACTCTACTATACATATCTATTGTTTCTAAGAGTTTTGGGGTCCAGAGTTTAGGGTTCTCTAAGTTATGTCATCTGCAAATAATGATTTGATTTCTTCCTTGCCTATCTGGATGCCCTTAATGTCCTTTTTCTTCTCTGATTGCTATGGTGAGTACTTCCAGTACTATATTGAATAAAACAGGTGAGAGAGGGCAACCTTGTGGTGTTCCTGATCTTAAGGGAAAGGCTGTCAATTTTTCCCCCATTGAGAATGATACTTGCTGTGGGTTTTTGGTAGATGGCTTTGACTATCTTGAGGAAGCTTCCTTCAATTCCCATTTTCTGGAGGGTTTTAATCATGAATGGGTGCTGGATCTTGTCAAATGCTTTCTCTGCATCTATCGATAGGATCGTATGGTTTTTATTTTTTCTCTTATTGATATGAGTATTATGTTGATTGATTTGCCAATGTTGAACCATCCTTGCACTCCCAGGATGAATCCTACTTGGTCATGATGTATGATCTTTTTGATGAGTCTTTGGATTCTGTTTGCTAGTATTTTGTTGAAGATCTTAGCATCCGTGTTCATCAGGGATATTGGTCTGTAATTTTCCTTCTTTGTGTTGTCTCTCCCTGCTTTGGGTATCAGGGTGATATGTGCTTCATAGAAGCTGTTTGGGAGTGTTTCTGTTTCTTCTATTTCCTGGAAGAGCTTGAACAGGACAGGCAGTAGGTGCTCCTTAAAGGTTTGGTAGAATTCGTTAGTGAACCCATCAGACCTGGGCTTTTGTGTTTGGGCAGACTTTTAATTACTGTTTCAATTTCCTCTATGGTGATAGCCTTATTCAGGTATTGGAGGTCTTCTTGTTTCAATCGTGGGAGGTTATAGGACTTCAGGAATTTATCCATTTCCTCTAGCTTCTCATGTTTTGTGGCATACAGGTTCTCAAAGTAGTCTCTTATGATCTTTTGGATTTCTGTCCTTTCTGTTGTGATGTCACCATTTTCATTTCTGATTCTGTTTATTTGGGTTCTCTCTTTCCCTGTCCTTACAAGTCTTGCCAGTGGCTTGTCGATCTTGTTTAATTTTTCAAAGAACCAGCTCTTGGTTTCATTAATTTTTTGGATTGTTTTTTTGGTTTCCAGCTCTTTGATTTCCTCCCAAAGTTTTATTATTTCCTTCCTTCTGCCTGGTTTGGGCTTCTTTTTTTGGTCTTTTTCTAATATTTTCAGCTGTGAGGCAAGGTTATTTATATGGGCCCTTTCTTCTTTCCCTGATGAATGCTTGCAGAGCTATGAACTTTCCTCTTAACACAGCTTTTGCTGTGTCCCACAAGTTCTGATAGTTGGTATCTTTATTGTCATTTGTTTCTAGGAATCTTTGGATTTCCTGTTTGATTTCTTCTATGACCCATTTGTTGTTCAGCAGTGAGCTGTTCAGTTTCCAGGTGTTTGGTTTGACGCCTGCTTCTGTGTATGGTTAACTACTATTTTCAGTGCATCATGATCTGAAAAGATAGTTGACACAATTTCTAACTTTTTATTTTGTTGAGGCATGCTTTGTGGCTCAGTATGTGGTCTATCTTGGAGAATGTTCCATGTGCACTGGAAAAAAATGTGTATTCAGCTTTTTTGGGATGAAAAGCCCTTTATATATCAACCAGCTCTCTTTCTTCCATTTCTTCCTTCAAGTCCAGTATTTTACTGGTGAGTTTCAGTCTCGTCGATCTATCCATAGTCGATATGGCAATGTTGAAGTCCGACTATTATTGTGCTACTTTTAATGTCTTCTTTGAGGTCTATTAATAGTAATTTAAAGTATTTTTCTGGCCCCTCGTTTGGCGCATATATGTTTAGTAGTGTGATTTCTTCCTGGTATACATACCCTTAATTAAGAAATGGCCTTATTGTCCCTTTTTAACCTTTTTCAGCCGGAAGTCTATATTGTCAAATAGGAGTATGGCCACACCCGTTTTTTGGAGGAGTTGTTTGCGTGGAGAATGGTCTTTCAGCCTTTGACTTTGAGTCTGTGTTTGCTCTGATTATTCAGATGTGTTTCTTGTAGGCAGCGGAATGTTGGATTCAGTTTTTTAATCCATTTTGCCACCCTGTGTCTCTTAATTGGTGCATTTAGACAGTTGACATTGAGAGGGATTATTGTCATTGGATTTTGTGCCATCCTTCTGTTTAAACTTGTTGTGGTTTTGGGTTGTCTTATTTTACAATAGACCCTTCAATCCTTCTTTTAGAGTTGGTTTTGAGTCTATGAATTTCCTGAGTTATTGTTTATCCATGAAGTTGTGTATCTTTCCTTCAGATATGAAAGTAAGTCTAGATGGGTAAAGAATTCTTGGTCAGGCCTTCACTTCATTGAGTCTTTTCACAATATCCCACCATTGTTTTCATCTTGGAGTGTTTCATCAGAGAAATATGCTGTAAATTTCAGGGATGCTCCTTTGTATGTGATTTCCTTCTTTGGTCTTGCTGCTTTTAGTATTCTATCTCTGTCTATCATCTTTGTCATTTTAATAAGGATGTGTCTTGGAGTATTCTTACTGGAGTTTCTTTTTAGCTGGTATCC